>BSBM01001661.1:782500-1362500 GCA_027924585.1 Larix kaempferi | reverse complement strand
AATATGTAATTTTTTATTAAATCTATTATTTGTTCCTATTTTTTAGTTAATTTCAATTGCACTAACGTCAATCTTACACAAAAAGTAGGTTATTTCTTTCATCTATAACTTTTTATTGGCTCACCTATTTTGAAAACGGAAAACAACCCGCACAAGTACACACAAAAACCTACATCCTTAAAAAAAATGTTGATTGATTATGTTAAGACCATGATATTGAGGGCTAACACTCAGCCTAGTCATTTTAGGGATGGGATGACTTCCTTAATTAAAAATAAAAATAAAATTAACATAAATAAATATGGAAAAATAGTGCAGCACTAGAACGACCTGTTATCTACGACTGCATATAATTTTTTTAACAAAAATCCACCATTTGAATACCGAACTCGAGTGCTAACGCAAGCATATTCATTATGTTTTCTTAAAAAAATAACATACCAACCTTAGGAGAACCCAATTTTTGGGGAGTTATACTTAATTTCCATAAATAATATTTGTATATTCCGGAAGGTAATCCAATTGTCTACGTTTCATCTTCTTGCGCCATATTCCAAAAAGTTGTGTAGGTAGCTCTAATATTGCTTTTGACGTTCAAATTTCTGATTTTCCAGAAGTCCATTGCGACTAATGCACCATTAGTGGCCAACATTAGCTTGCACTAGCCCTTGTATAATTCTATCCATGGATATATCATCAAATTGATTGACCAATCAATTCCCAATGATTAGTGAACACAATAAATCTGCTAGTAGCCATAAATAAGATTCTGGTGACTGGATAAATCATATGGCAGTGGAAAGCTGACCTAATATTGATAATTGGTATTGAACTTGAACATTTCATGAGGTGTAGATAATGGCTTCACCATTTGCTACTAATGGTCGGGCGGTATTATATTCATCATATGTGGCATTGAAATAATGATCGATGAGAACCTGCAAGCATGAGAAGTAGAGGCCAATTGCACAAGCATGAAGCCATCAGGGTCGTGAAACAAGAGCAGGTCCACTTACAATTCATATTCTTTGTGTTTTACATCTGGTATTCTTAGATCTTGCATCCTCCTCTCCACCAACTGCATGTTTTCCATTTCACACTATACATGTGTAATCCATATTCAAGTATATTAATCAAACCAAATCATCTCAAAGAATAAGAAAAAATATATTGAGGTGCTTTCGAATACCAATGACTCCAAGAAATTTGCAATTGACCATAAGCCCTGGCACGATGCCGAACATGACAAATTCCAAATAAAATTTCTCTACTAAGCAAGCAAATTCTTGCTCCCATGTTCATAACTCTACCAAGACCCCTACCATTATTTTAACAAAAGCATCAAAATCCTACAATCAAGTATGGAAATTGATGCAACTGATGGAAATTACACACAAAGAACTCAATCTCATGAATCAAATATGTCATGGGGCCTTCCTCTATCCATTAAAAACTTTGGAAATATATAGATCATGCCTATCAAGATATCCCTTCATATCCTCCCAAGCAAAATCATAAATAGTGGCCGGTTCTGGATACCAACTTTTCAATTGACCATAAACCCTTCAATAAGACAATTTCCCAAAAAACCCTACCACAAGGCCAAAGAGAACAATTTCCAAACAAAGAAAATTTCTCAGATTACCAATGCAAGCATGGGATTTTCCGCAATACAATTTTTTCTAAGAACTCACAAATGCATAAAATGTTAACTCGCCGAAACAGTTTGACTATAAACCCTACAACGATGCGGCATATAACAATTTCCAAATAAACTCTACCACAAGGCTGAAGAGAATAGTTTCGAAACAAAGAATTTCTTGGATCATCACTGCAAACATTGGATTTTTCAGAACACATTTTTTCAAGAAATCACAGATGCATACAATGCTAACTCACCTGAAAATGTCCAAACTCTAGATCATATAAAGCACAAAAGTAATTTTTTTAACCACAGATGGAATATTTAATCTCCGGAATATTCTCAAAGAACTGAACCACAATTTTCAAACAGACATAGAGAAAGCACAAATAGGATTTTTTAAAACGACCGAGACAATGTTTAATGTATAAAATTATCCTAAAAAAACAGAACCACCAAAAATTGGAAAATTATGTCATAGTACTTGGTTAACGAACACAGACACAAATTTTTCTTCTTTAACCACAAACAGACTGCTTAAGCCACCAATTATTGGACAAACCACTGCAAATTGAAAACGCTTATCACCATACCTAGCTATCGAGCATCCAGTGTTAAGAACAATCTTAGTAGCCACACCAGCATGAATTTAAGGCCATCTTCCAATAAGAAACCACTGCCATCTATTGTTCCATCTTTCCTTAACGTTTCTGGCTCCACTATAAGATGGAGCGTTTCAGCAAATGATCGCCGATGCAACGTGTCCAACAATTGGTTAACAGGTAGGTGTTAATCGCAATTATAAAATTAGTAACGCTTATTTGCTCCTTAATACTTGCAAGCAAGTTACCATATTTAATCTCTACCCTCCATTGATGCACGGTGATTAAGAATATTCCTATAAAATTAAATCGTGACCACCCAATGCATATTTGTCATTAAAAGGAGCCATCCCCACCCATCTGTATCAAAATAAGATACCTATCGGAGTAATGAAATGTTTATATATATATATATATATATATATATATATATATGATGTTAAATTATTATGAGGATAATTTGGAGGGTAATGAGAACCTTATTCAAATAAAAGCTAAGGTTACATTTCATATAACACATATGAAATATTATAGTACAATAATAAGAGATTACTTTGATATTATATATAGATAGATGTGAATTATGGTGTTTGTGCGAATAGTTTTCGGTATGGTAGTCGATTGCGTACTAACCATTCCATAACTCACACATGAGATTTTTTAGGGTTGTTGCAACATTTTCTTTACGTCTCAAAGTCTTAAAACACTTGGTGGAGAGAATAGAGAATTTATAGGAAGCTGTCTCCATGATGGAGCACTCCCCCACTCCTTTCTACCACCATTTGTTTCTTTGGAAACGCTCCAACTACTTACCTCGCCATGTGTTCCACAAGCTATTCCACTAGCCGAGCTCTTAAAATCACTATCGTCGCCGAGCTTAGGGACGAAGTTGTGTGGGTTTGGTTGTCTCCTCTGTAATAGATTTTTCAAATAAGATGGATGGGGAAGATAAAGGGAAAGGAAAACAATCTTCGAGGAGGAAGTTCTGCAAAACCAAGTCGCAGCCTAGTTCGGCTCCTGAGATCACGAACTATTGGGATGGGTGTTCGGTTACATAAACTCTGTCATCGAGAAAAGATCTAAAAACGATTAGGCGGCCTCTCGATCCCCATGCTAAATGCCTGACAATTGGTGTTTGATTGTTATATCTCTGAACTGGGTTACACGATTTTTGCAAGCCTTGAGTGATGTGAACCTCGCGACAATGGTAGTAAAGATGCACAATTGACGATCGGAGCTATTGGAAATTGTGGCATTGGATGCAAGATTTACGAAATGTCCTATCGCTGTAGTCGCATCAATATAAGTCACCGTTATTTATACGACCGACGAAAATTATTGTAGGTAAACAATCTCTCGACCTATTGTTGTTTACATAACCATGTACATAAATTATGTTTAGAATATAAGTGAAATCTTCGTCTAAGATTTTACTTCACACTTCTATCTAATTGTTGTTGTCCTTATCCCCGTCGAAAATCTGAACCATACAGGAGTTTGTGTTAGATCTTGGTTGTACTATTGATAACTGATCTTAGTGTAAACCTATGTTTGGTACATAAACATGGTATATGTTTTTGATTTGCGTTCCCTGCTCGAGAGTCGTGCCATTGTTTTCCTAGTGAAGAGAACATAGTAGTGATCTCTGTTGTATTTTCTTTTGCCGTCGAATTCTTGTAGCAAAGACGTAAAACCTCTGTCAAATTGTTTGTTTTAATTGCCATTCGTATTTTATGCGTAGAGACAGAGTGTCAATCTCTGTCTCCACACCCGGATCGCTATTTTCTTTCTAATTGTATTTCCGCTATTGGTCTATGGTAAAAGGTTGAGAGCAGTGCTCTGCGGTTATTTATTTTACGAATAGGGTCAATCCATTTATACCTTATCACTTATACAGATAGATTAGGGATAACAGCGTAGATCTTGCCGATTCTTGTGGTTGTTTCCTATGATATTTCTACTTACCTCATTGTTTGTGAATTGTACTGATTTCTTGAAAGGAAACAAATCTTGCTCCGCTGTTGAATTGTGGTTGATCTTCTGCCTTAGCATTTATTTGGGTGTTCCATAGATTTACATAGCCCTTACCTCATTTTCTTTCAGTTTTTCCATTTGTCTAGCCTATGCATTTCCTTATTTCTTAAAATTTTATTTTTACCATTTGTCATGTTTCATAATTAAATAAGGATTTGGCTCTTGTTCATATTTATATTCAAAATAACGTTTGTTTTCTTGCATTAACAAACATTACAAATGCTTGGGAAATTTTAAATTTCATAAATTAGATTTAAATGTCAAACTGACAACATCTGCCATAATTTCAAATTTGAAAATGCTGTCAGTTTTGTAAAGTGTGATATTATGATTAAAACAGGGGTTTGTAATCATAATTTGCATTTGCATTTGTTATAATATGATATCAATTATGGAAATACATGGTATGTGTACTCCTATAAAACGTGGCAACCTACTGTAATTATGTGCATGGTACTCTTGTAAGGCGTGGCAGCATGTTATGTATGACACTTAACAATTGAACAAAGTACACAGCTTGTGTAGGAATGAATGCATTCTCCAAATTTCGAATTAGCAAGATCAATCGCCAGAAAATTGTGGTTTTGGGAATGAACCCCGCAGGATAGGGTTTTTAGCACCTGTTCATTTTGAATCCAGCCAAATTTCCAGACAGTTACAGGAGAGGGTTTTGAAGTTATAAGTGGTTTTCAGCATTGAGCGTTTAGTTGTTGTAGCAGGGTACAATGGATGAAACTTCCACGTAGAGCCCGAAGAAAAAACCGAGAGGACTCATATGCAGAACTGAACCCAATAACATTGAGTGGATTTTCCAGTTTCCTTTGTCAACCAGGTTGATGAAAAATGCTGGGTGGTTTGTCTTTTGTGAAAGGTTGCAGGGATACAATCTTTGAGCAACGAAAGCATTTATAAAAAATTATAAGGATGGAGTGGTTGATTTCAAAGATTTCAAGGTTGTGGTTAATGAACAGTCTGTTGCAGAGGTCATGGGGGTTATTGCTGAGGGTGAGCAATGGTTTAAACAACAACACTTTGAGGGAGATTACAGCGAGTTCTTGTTACCAGGGTTTGAAAGTTTAAACTGGAACAATGGCGTGCACATAAGTAGGATAAAACCTAACTGGAAAATTCCACTGGAGGTAATTCAAAATTACATTACATGTAATGTTCGATTTGATAAGGTTTTAAGATGCCATGTTAGGTTATTAATGCATCTACAGGGAAGCAAGAAGTTGAATCTTCCATATTATTTGTGGAGGAGTTTGCATAAAATTGTTTTGTCAATTCAAAAACGGCCAAAGCATACAGACCATTCTATCTTTCACCAAGGGCTTATTAAGTTATTGATTCTGCATCATTTGAAACAAATAGGCAGAGATTGGGACCAGTTCATCCGTGAACAAGGGATTGAGATTAAAAAGAAGAAGAAACCCTTTAATAAGAAGGGTAATGAAAGCAAATCACTGGATGAGCAAGTACAGCCTGAAAATTCTGGGGAAAAACAAGATGTTGTGCAAACCTTATTGAATATTGCTAAAGATAAACCAATAAAAAGCATAGGTGCAGAGAATGTGGACTTAGGGCCGAGGACCAGAGCCATAACTAAAATGGCCACAGAGGGTAAATTGTTAAAACAACCTGCAGGAGGAAATCAAATCGTTCCTGTAAATGAGTCTGATAATGACATGAATACACAGGAGATGGATGCTCTTGTTGCTGAGGATGAGGACTTTATAAATATGCAAGTCGACATAGGGTATATGCCTGATTTTTTTTTTGAAAACAAACAGTTTCAGGATGAAACGAGGGCATCAAGCTCTAAAGGCATGTCAAAAGAAAAGGTTGAAATAAGTACAAAAGACATAGAGATGGTTCCTGAAATAGACCAGATTAAGAAGACATTGCAATCCTACAAGGAGCAATGTAATTATTTGCAGAATATCAATGAGAGTTTGATGCTGGCAAACAAGAGGCTCCGTGAAGATCTTGGACAGAAGGATGTGGACTATCACAAATTGGAAGTCATAGCTAAGGAGACCCTACAGAAGAAAAGAGCCATGCACAAGGAGTGGAAACAAATGAAGACTCAACTGGATAAGCTACAAGGACGAGAGCACAATGCTGACACTGACTATATCAGGTTACAAAGGAGATCACAAGTCCTAGATGACTTGGCGGTTCTTGCTGAGTCATCTAGGAGCATATAATCTTCTTTCTATAATTTAGTGATAGGATTGCATAGCTGACAAATTGTTCTAGTTATTTTACTTTTGCTAAGGATTTGAAAGACAAAAATGTAAAACTCTGCTCCATTTTTTGAGGAGTTAGATCCATTAGAATAGGATCTATCAACTGTTCTTTTTTGAAGCAATTTTTGTATATATAGGACATACATGAAATAGAAAAGGTTCGGAATTGGAATAGCATGATGGACGTTTGATTTTGAGAAGCTGTCTCGTACAGGCATGTATGTATTTCTTATGTTAATTTTTGCAGAAGATGATTGTTTATGAATTAAAATATGATCTTTGAGCCTATCCTGTTTTGATTTATGAAGTGTATGCTTTTGGTATTTTGTCCATGCATGGTCTAAATTTCATGTTACGATTCTTCCAAACAGTATACAACTATGCCCCCATCATGAAACACTATCTGAGCTCTTATATTCATAGTTTTAAGATCACAGTCATTTTTCTGTTTCTATTCATGTATTGAAATTCAATATTGTACCTGTCTTTTGTTTTGATATCCTAAATAACTCATGTTTTTTATTACCACCAAAAATACCAAAAAATAAAAATCATTGTGTAGATGTCCTATTCCTACTATTCAAGATTACCTTAAGCTTGAACCCTCGTCTTCTAGGTTCAACTTTAGGGATAACAGGTACCTTGTTGCGTTGTGATTTGGGTAGAGACCATGGAAGAAGAGCTAAGTGCTGAACCCTGGAAAATCTAGTTTCATGTTCCTTGTAATTGCTGGTTGCTAAATATCTTTTTGGGAAAATGGAGAGCGAGGGTATCAATAACTTAACATAGGTTTGAATCGCCGTAGATTGTTGATCCATGGACTTTAAACTTTATTTGTAGTTAAACTTACAAATGGCTTCGGGAATTTTGGATTGATGATTATTGTATAGAACGATTTCTTGAGCATAATGAATCCTTTTAATTGTAGTTAAAACCTCTCCAGGTGGAATGCGATTTGTTTGCATGCTGGAACCTTTTACTTGGTTCAGAACTTTGTACTGTTAATATAATTATTAACTATTGGTTTAGTACCTGTTTGGCACATGATGTTTTTTATTGTAGAAATCAATCCAGTTGGAGACATATATATGCACCGCATATTTTAGTACAGAGTATTTGGTTGTTTATATTATATATATTTTATATAGATGCTGACCGTTAAGGGGAGGAAATCTCGCGACTATATATGGGTATGTTAAGATCTTAATGTTGCTAGGAGTTGGGAGGATCCTACACTGAAGGGAATTAGTATTGATTTAATATATATATATATATATATATATATTATAGAATAAATCCTGCGCAAAGAATACTTTATGGTAGAGTCAACCAAAACCAAGGAATATATGGTTTATATTTATTTTAGAACTATGATTAAGGGAATCAGATTTTTAAGATAGGCATTATATGGTCTCTTGTTAGTAGAGTTAAAGCCGTGTATATATTTTTCTTAGAAGAGTTATACCACCAACCCTTGCATAAGTTGAGTATCTTGAGGTGTCTTTATGAAGACTCACTTGATGAATAGTATAAGTTTTGTATTATGATGGTTTTTGGAAGGGTTCTCTCAGTGAGAGATGATTCAGGGGTTTGGAAAGGAAATGATGCAACATACGTGTTGCAGGATGTAATTGTCCATTTAAATAATATGAAACAAGCCTTTGTGGACGTAGCCTGAGGTTCGGGTGAACCACATTAAAAACGGTCTCTCTTTGATGTGTCTATTTTGTGTGTATTAAAAGTATTGATATTGTGTTTTGCATGGATGTGACCCATCGTTCTACATGGCTTTTTGTATATGAGTACCTTGGGGTTGTTTATTAATAATTTTAATGAATGTTTATATTTATATTTTGTTGTTTCTCCCTTGAATGTGTCTTGTGATTTTTCTATACCATGAATGTTACATTCAAGTTTGTAATATTCAAACGTGGACTAAGAGGATTTTTTTAGATAAAATGTTTTGTTATTGTTCATTTTTCTAACTATGGAAAGTATGGGATACAATAAAATGTTCCTTTTAATTATGATTGAAAAGAAATTTAGAAGGAATAGAGTAGTTAATTTCATATTAATACAATGATACTTATAGAATAATGGATGCAAATTCTTGAAAGTAGTACACATATCTTGTTTTATATATCTTTTTGTGGTAGATTGTAGTTATTCGGTAAAATAAATTAACTTACCAACGTGGGTGCCATGTTGCTTCAAGTGATTACAATGGTTAAATGTACGATCTCCTTCTCATGTAAATTCCTTAAATAAGAAGATCACTGAAGTTCAAGTAGGAGCATTTATAAATCTGTATTCAATAATTAAGGTTGATACATTAATGCTTGTTTAGAGTATCAATCCCTTATATGTGAATTTTCGTAGAATTAATTAACCATTGCGAAAATTTATCTTGAAAATTTGACTAAATTAATAATATGGAAAAATGGGTTGGTGACATCCATCCATATAAATTTCCAAATATGGCTCTTCCATCCACAAATGTCCTTTTGTGTGACTCACAGTAATTTCATTAAGTGTCGTCATGTGACCAAGAGATGAAAGTGTCATCATGGATGGACAAGTGCCAAATTTGGCTATAACAATCCTATTTCAAACCATTCAAGGATTTGTACAATCAACAAACAAGATTGGAATTCTTCTAAAAAAAAGGTTGTTTCTACATAAAAAAAAATTTAGTTAGATCTCCATGAAGAAAATTAATCACCTTTTCTATCCATATGATGTACCTCCCATCCAAGTCACGAAGCAAGTGAAAAATCAATTGAACCGAATTCATATTGTGATAGGGGCGAGGTTTAAATGTAGTTGATGACTCCTTGCTAAGAAAAACCCTTTGCAACTAAACAATATTTATGTCTTTCAATAACACCATGAGATGTGAATTTAGTCTTGTCAATCCATCAAGATTTCACTATATTAATTTCTTATGGTTGAAAAACTAAATCTAATGTTTTATTCTTCATCAAGGAACAACATTCTTCATCCATAGTGTTCTCCCATTTAGGTCCACCATTTGCATCTACATGTTTGTATATAGATCACATGCCTCTAGCACATGTGCCACTAGAGAAACACTTCCACACTACTTTTGACTTCTATTTTTTGTTGATTCATTAATATATCCTATGTTAGCTCCAAAACTTCAGTTCTATTAGCATATTAATGGGGTAGACAAGAATTATGAAATGTGGAACTTCCTATATCAATCAATTCAAAATAAGGTCGATTAGGTGTTCCAAAGCTAGTAGTCAATTCCATAGTTATTGGTTGAATACAAGTCAAGGAAGGTAGGTGAGTCAATTTTCTAGTTGAAATTAGAAAATACAGTTCATTCAATCATGTTTCTCTTACAATTTCAAAAGGATCACTATTCATCAAATCAAAAGAGGAATCCAATGGTTTGATACTTGATGTATTTTCATCAAATCCAACATCCCTTTGAATGATGATTTGTCGTTTGACTAGATCAAACAATATGTAGGCCTTTGACTCTTTAGAGTATCCCATCATGATGCAAGCATGACTATTTGCATCCAATTTCTTTATGTAGTATTCTACGATGTTCACCCACATAATACATACAAAAGTTCTAAGGTGACTGAATGAGGGTTTCCTTCTACTCCATTTCTCAATAGGAATCATATTAATGACAAATTTAGTTGAAATAAGGTTCAACAGATAGTTCGAGTAGTACACAACTTCTGCCTAAAAGTTGGTGAGGAAATATTTGGCCTAAAGAAAACAATGTGTTATTTCAACCAAGGTTCAATTTTCCCTTTCTACAACTCCCCTCCAATGAGTTGTATGAGGTATATATCTCTGCCAAGAGATTCCATTTTTTGATATATATTTTTCAAAAAATAGTCCCACATATTCTTCCCTATTATTTGATCTTAAACATTTGATAGGTTGATTATATTGTTTTTTCAGCGAATGCCCTAAATTTCTTAAAATTTTCAAAGACATGACTTTTATTCTTTAATAAATATGCCCAATGTTATAGCATATTTTTTCCACCTCATCCACATAGATGCTCATATTGGACTGACTTATGATCTTTCTCCTCTTCCAGAATCCCTTTCCTAATTTTGTTTCATTTACCCTTTTATCCCTTCTTAGAAAATACTTTAAAAAATCCTTTTTGCAGCGCATACACATTCGGTATATGGCTATCCTATGTATATGCACCCTGCTATTTTTTATCCTGTGCATGCATTTGTTTGATAGTAAAAATATATATTTTCAAATTATTTCTCAAGAAAAGTAAAATAGGTTTCACCGGTTCTAAATTTCTATTTCCCATTAGTTACCCCAACTTCTCTAACTTCCCATCCAAAAGCATAAAAGAGGATAAATAAAAGAAGAGAGAGAGAGAGAGAGAGAGAGAGAGAGAGAGAGAGAGAGAGAAGAAGAAGAAAATTGCTAAAAGCATCATCATGCTATTATTTTTTTGATATAATCCATAAGCCATAATCCCATATCTGCAAACTTTTCCCATATCTATAAATTTGCATTTCCAACAGCCTTTATTCTTTATCTAGCCATAAATTTACTATCTTACTTTCTTGGACTTGCTTTGAGTGAAACATGAAGAAGAGTTGCAAGTGTATGGCCCAAGCGGAGGAACTCATACTCCAGTTTCATAACAGTGTTGCAACAGGTTACAAGTGAAATCCTTCTTGTATTTGTTGTTAATTTTAATAAAGATCTCTCTTTTCCATCCAAAATTATTGTGTTAAGTTTATATTCTTTTATCATTCAACCTTAGTTACTTAATGCATTAATTTGAACATTTACAATCAATTAATTTTATATTTTCATCCATCTATTGTTGTCTTTTTTTCTTTCTTATTTATAGGTGACCAAGGGAGCATTGGGACAAAGATATTCAAGGAGTGGAACATTATCAAACGTTGGATCATATGGTGGTAACTTGATCTCTTAGTTTAGTTATATATTGGCTATAAATTTGTGATTGTTTTCTTTCTTATGGAATTTGAAGTTGTCTTTAGGGTATCTTTCTCTGATGGTTATAACCTGAGAGCAATAGGGGAATTTTCTTCAAAACACCAAGTGTATATCAAAAAATCATAAATGAAGGTTAAAATATACCTCACACCTACTAGTGATGGTTTGTTCATGTAACATATGTAGCTGTGGAAAAATTCAAGATGAGCCTTTGCTCTCCATGCCTTTCATATCTCAAAGGGTTCTTAGTGATACTTTCCAAGCACACACCCTTTACATACTCTGCCAGGGGGAATGATTTTATGCATTCCAATAACCATGTTATGTTTCAATATCACCTTCAATCTATGGAAATTTAAATGTCCAAGACATTCATACCAAATTATGCTACAGTTACTAGTACGAGATATGAGTGTATTCAGTCACGTTTCTTTATTGGGAACATCATCAAAATTATACACTCTATATTTGGGATCAAGGAACCCTTCAACAACAATTTCCCAATTGTTCACATATTTCACAACACACTAATCTGTCCAGAATTCATCAATTTTACCAATATGGGTAAGTTAGAGTATTGACAATAAATTTGTAATCAAGTTGGGTCCATGAAACACATTAGTGGTTAGACCGTGCTAATTTCAATGTCACCACAACTATGAATATTAAATGCATAATCATTTGGAATATTTTCCTTTATGTATATTCACTTATGGAAGAAAAGCGAGAAGCATCTTTATCATAATCAACTAGATAGTCACTCTGAGTAGTATGTTCATGCAAGGCCTAAGAATAATTAATAGAAAATGTATAATTATCTTCCATATATTCAATAATTTAGTGCTAAGAATTGGTCGATCGTCCACTTGACATGTATTCTTCAAGTTTCTGCAATGGTGGATGGGAGGGAATTCTGAATTCTATTCCACAATCACGCCCATTAATAGAATCTCGATAGAAATCAATTTAAACCAAAGACCTAATATACTGTGTACATCTATTGCATTGTATATCGTAGTTGAGAACATTTACATCTTATTTTCGTGTCATTATGTATTTATCATTTTAACAACACATATAAACAAAACAACAAGCATACACATGAACATTTCCATACACATGGCACCATAGATTTTTAATGCGGAAAACTGGGAGAAAACCATGGAAATGCTTTGTTTATTCATTGATCCCATTACATAAAGAATTTCATCTTCATATTCTTATAGATATTCGCACATAGCCTATAGGATGCAACCCTTACAAAAACCCTCAACTACACAAAATTCATAGATGGGATCACTTAGCTTTTCCTCACACTATCTCTTCGACCACATTATATCCAAAATTACTAGTAGCATAGTCTACCTGACCCGTTACATATATATAGTATTAGCAAATTCCCGGCAAGCCACTACATGGACCTAAAATCCTAATTTACTCCCTAAATTACTCTAACCACTTTTTTTTTTTATGTGATCAACCTCTACTCTTTCCCTCTTTTATGACACTGCGTCGAAGTCCATCCTTATTTTGTGAATGTGCTTACTTTTGAACACTTCGCTACACAACCCCCTTCACATCAACACAAAAATAGTTCAAAAATATCCTAGGGCCAAAAGTCCCCCAACACTCACATGTTTCTCATCCCAAGCAACTCAATATTTCTCCTATGGAGTCTTCCAAGATGCCAAAAATTTAGCATATATCTCCTTTGATGCTTTGAATTCCCATTTTACCTTATCTACCTAATCCTGTAGATCATCTACTAACTGTACAATTATTTCTATCTTTAAGCATGCCTCAACTATTTGTGTAGCTTTTTGTATTTTTGCATATCCTCCTCCAATGATTTCGGATATTATTACTACCTCATTTTGAAAAGTTTTGAGACTTTGGCTCATCCTTTTTTTCTCCTACCTTAGGTGATTTAATTATGCTTGCAGTCTCTTTCTTTCTGCAACCTTGGTCAATTTTTACAATGGTGGTAAATTCTTGATAAGATCCTTCAACTTTGTAGCTGTAGTCTATGCGTCTTCCGGCTTTGTTGTCACTCCTTGTAGCTCTTCATCCTTCATCAATTCTACCCAATATTGAGATCTTTCATTGAATACCTTCATGCATTCCCCTTTTAATTCCTTAATACATTAAACTGATGCTTTCACTATAGCTTCCCTCTGTTCTTGAACTTAGGGAGGTGTACTAGGAACCAACTATGCTTCCAACTCACTACTTCTAACTTGGAATTCCTTCATAGCTTTATTAAGGCTCGACATTCTATCTTCGATGGGTGCTACCTCTTGCATTTCAATTTTTGGAACTGCGCTACAAGTCGCCTCCATGAATTTCTGTAATTTTTTCTTTTGCTCGACAATCCCATCCTTATCCTTCTAAATATCTCTACATTTGTCTCGTAGTTCGTCCCTTTCCGCTCCAAAATTCTTCATTTCATCAAATATATCTTCTTTGTGGTCCTTTATTTCTTCTGTAATTCCTTGGTGTAGGTCATGCAACATATATATTGGTAACTTTGCTAGATTCAACTCAACATGACTTGCGGCATGGACATGTATGTATACCTCTTCTACTGGAAAACTTAATGCTTTTGGCGTCAAAGTTACAACTCTTTTCTAAGTAGATGAGGATGGATGTGGCATTGGCCTTGGTTCCTTATCCAAGTGACTCTATGGCTTAGCTACTAAGTGAACTGGTGTTATCCTTATATCTGTGAGTGCTTGGTGCAACTCAATCAACTTCCCTTTTACCCCTCCAAAAATATCTAAGAGCTTGTCTTCCATCTTCTTCCATATGTCTGTTGTAGTATCTTTGAACCAATCAGCCAACATTTCAATGCCATCTTTTGTTAATGACAGATCTATGTTTCCCTTCTACACTTTTCTCTTAGTTCTCTTCCCTTTAGGAATTTTTATAGCTTTCCTTTTTTCCCTGACCGTAGGTTCAATTTGCATTGCAAGAGATTCTTTCTCACCTTCTTGTGATGGGTCTTGTTCTTCACTTGATCCACATTGTGCTCCAAATTCCTATTCTCCTTGTTGGTCTTTCCCAATCTCGTTTGTACCATTCTATTGTTCTGTTATTTGTGACACATCTTGTGAAATTTACTCTGCAGGAAATGGCACCTTCCATTCTTGATTCCATTCCTAGATAATCTCGATTACGTCTTCTTCCTCAAACTTACAATGCATTGGTAACCATTTGTTATTTGGATCTCTCCTGGCTTGCACAAACATGAACTGCATCCCAACTTTAAATCGGAAAATATTCCTAAATAGTTCTACAAAACGAGGCTCCATACAAGGGATTTGTTGAATGTTGTACTAGACTCCCTCCTTGTAAACATAAAATGTGATGTTCATGTCCTTTTATTGATATGAATTGTCTGTGTACTATAAATATGAATACCACATAGCCAAATAATTCCGAACTTGGTATGCAAGCTATAAGTCCTCTAGCTCATTCAAGGAAACTAATGCAATCAAAATTATTAACCAAGAATAATGAAGGGGGCTACCTTTCTCTTGTGCATTGAGGAAGTCACTCAAAAACCCATTGAGCATGAATTTAACCCATTTCAACTAGACACCTTCGACACATTGCTCGACTAGTGCTATTACTTCCATAGAGACTTGATTGGGGAAACATTTCCTTAGTAGTTTGCTAGCCAACGCCCATGTTGCAAATATCACTGATGGATCATCAATAGAAGCTACGTCGTAGCCTCAAGTTCTATTTTCCAACAATACTTATCCTTCATTTTGTTAGCAAGCTCCTTGTCCTTTTCTTTTCCCTTAAAATAGGTCGTTGGGTATGGTCCCGCGGATGGAAAATCCATTATCCTCAACACTAAGTCTATATATATTGAAATTTTCCAATCTAACCATATAAATCCACCATCCACACATAATAAAAGTTGTTTCACATATGTATTAACTTTTGCATTGCAACCAACGTGAGGTATTTATAGAAGGGCCAATATGCTAGATTTCTCCAATCCCCTAGCCCATGATTGTATCTTAACAACCTGAGTAGTTGTTTCTTCATGATGCACTTCCACTAAGTATTTATCTTGATCAAATTCTAGGAAATTCTTTCTATTGACCAAGTCATGATTGGCCAATAAGGTTTGACACTTTTCCCAACATATCACCTTCTTTCTTTTCTCCTTTTAGTATTTCTGGTGTCTGTAGAGTATACTCTGCATCCTTGATCAACCTTACTAGTTTTGTATTCTTCTTCTTGAGAAAAATATATGGTGGTAAAATAGATGATAGGTTGGACACCGAGGCCTCTAAGTCATGTATTCCATTGGTGTGGGATTCTGTGTTCTTTGTGCATGCTGAATCTCTTCTTGGTGCAAGAAACCATCTTGTCACTACCGATGTCACCGATGACACTGTTGTTTCTACTACCTATGATTTTGCTGATCTCTTTGGTATTATGGACTCCATGAATGCTTTGGAAATTTCCTGAAGTGATCTTTTAGGCCCTAATCAAACACACTCTTCCACAACACTTTGGTTTTTTGGCTCTGTTCTTAGCTCAATTCTTAACAACACTCGACAATAATGACTTGATATTCATTCCTGTATGCTCTTAACACCTCACCATCTTTTCTCCTCGCTTCATTAACTCCATATTTAGCGTATCTAAATGAATCTCCCTGTTGAAGCCCCATATGTGTAGGTTGCTGGAATGGGTTCCAAGGATAACAACAGAGGGTGAAAACCCAGACTGAAAGGCTTCAAAAGACTCTGTGCAAGATAAATTCTATCCCCAGCTTGTTTGGTGTAGTTAAATCCCACAGATATAAAGGCCTTTGCTGGCACTTATGGGGTTTGATCCTGAAAGGATCAGTCTTCCTGTGGGGGAAGATTAAAGTGTCCTAACTCTGAAATGGATCTAAACCTATAACAAATATACCTTAAAGGAAATCTAGACTAAGTCAGATCTAATCTAATTGTGTGCAGGATAACTTGGTTAAGTTTAAATAAGTCATTTCACCAACTTAACAAAAATGTAAAATTGGATCTTTCCTTATTACTTCAAAATACAATTAGGAAATACAAATTAACTGATAATAGTTTAAATATTATGTGCATACAAGATTATCTTGTAGTTCTTATGCTAATTGAAAAATTAATATGAATTACTAATTTCTGTTAATCATTTGGAGAAATAGATAAATATTTTATTTAAATAAATTCAATTAAAACATAAATACCCAAAGAGCATGAATTAAGACAAATCCAAATCATAGATCAATGCATTAATGATTGCAAAAAGTTAAACAATATTCATTCAATATTTAAGGTGAAGAAATCAGATATCATCAAAGAAATTTGATAACATAAACAAAGAGGATGCCAAAAGAAACTAACTTTGATTCATCAAGTCTGCAAAAAATTACAAGATCTCAAGTGAAGCACCGTTTCTCCAGTCCTTCTCTAGTGATTTTCTCCCCCCTCACCCCATGAGACTCCTATCCTTTAAATAATAATTACAAAACAGTTATAAATGTAAGTTTTAAACCTTAACAGTGAAGTACAAACTTATATCGATTCTTAAGCATTAACAGAAAATACACAATGGCACACACATTACACAGAGATTTTCACCTGGAAACCCTTAACCGGGAAAAAACCAGCAAAACTTAGAGCCGCACAGCTGCTTTTCATTATTGTGTTTATTTAACCATGTACAATACAATAAATGGTATTCCGCAGTATCTAAAAACCCTAATTTGTTTACCCGAAATTAGGTTACAACCCTAATCCCTTTTACCGGGATTAGATAGAGTACAATGTGTCGAAAATCGCGAAAAAGCAAAAAGCGACCATGTGAAGAGATATAACATACCCAACATTCTCCCACTTGTTGTTCTCTTCACATACAGGAGAAATTTATGACTTCAACAATTCAGGGCAACAATGCCCATGTTCTCTTTACACCAAGAGAACTTCTGAGTACTCACAGACTTTGTCAAAGAGTCTGCAACATTTACCAAAGTGTCAACCTTCTCCAACAACACTTTGTTTTGTTCAACCATGTCTCTGACGAAATGTTACTGCACATCAATGTGCTTTGTCCTCGAGTGATAAGAAGGGTTCTTTGCCAGAAATATTGCACTTGAGCTATCACAGCCAATTTTTACTGCATTCTGAACAAAACCAATACCTGAACACAATCTTTGCAACCATACAGCTTCCTTACTTGCATGGGTAGATGCCATGTATTCAGATTCTGTAGTTGAGAGTGCAACTACAGCTTGTCTTCTACTCATCCAACTGATTGCTCCTCCAAATAGATTAAAAACGTAGCCACTTGTAGATCTTCTGTGATCAAGATCTCCAGCCCAGCGAGCATCAGCAAATCCTTGTATATCTATCTCTCTATTTAGGCCAGGTCTTCCTTTGTAGCAGATTGCAGAATCTGTAGTGCCACGCAAATACCTGAAGACCCTCTTTACTGCAGTCCAATGTTCCTTTCCTGGTTTTGACATGTATCTACTCAAAAATCCCACTGCATGGGCTATATCTGGTCTAGTACAGACCATGGCATACATCAGACTGCCAACTGCACTAGCATAGGGAACATGAGACATGTCCTCTACCTCTTCTTGTGTCATGGGACACTGTTCTGCAGATAACCTTACACCTACAGGAATAGGAACCTTCACTGGTTTGCTTTCCTGCATATTAAATCTCTTCAATATCATTTCAACATATTTCCTCTGATTTAACTAGAGTTTCCTGTTTCCACGATCTCTTTTTATTTCCATGCCCAAAATGAAATTTGCAGCACCAAGATCTTTCATGTCAAATTCAGATGACAGCTGATTCTTGACATCCTTGATGATTTCCTTGTTGTTTCCAATTAGCAACATATCATCAACATACAATATTACATAAATAAAATGATCACCAGTTAGCTTAAAATAAACACAGTGATCAACTTTGCTTCTTGAGAAACCAAGTCCCAGTATATAAGTATCAAATTTTTGATACCACATTCTGGGAGATTGTTTCAATCCGTAGAGAGATTTTTTCAGCTTACAGACAAGCTCCTTTCTTCCTTTCACCACAAACCATTCTATTTGCTTCATATAGATCTCTTCATTAAGATTTCCATGTAGTAAAGCCGTCTTTACATCCATCTGTTCTACTTCAAGGTCAAAAGCAACAGAAATAGATAGAAGAAATCTAATAGAAGTCAATTTTGCAATAGGTGAAAAAATCTCACCAAAATTGATGCCCTCAATTTGGGAATAACCTTTCGCTACTAGTCGAGCCTTGTACTTCTCCACTTTACCTGCTGCATTTAACTTCTTCTTCAATACCCATTTGCTTCCAATAGGCTTTCTTCCTTCTTGCAACTCAACCAGATCCCATGCCTCATTTTTGTCCAAGGCATCCATTTCTTCTATCATGGCCTTCTTCCATAGTTTACTATCTTCTGAATCCATTGCCTCTTTAGCAGTTCTAGGATCATCATCAGTAATAAATAACACAAAATTAGAACGAAAATCAAGGGGACTGTACCTTTCAACTTGCCTTCTTTCTCGGTCAGATCTCCTCAATACCGGAGTCTGTGGATCCGTCTCTTCATCTGATTCAGACGATTCTGCCTCCTCATCTAATTCAGACGAATCTGGTTCCTCAAAAGAGTCACCTCTTTCATCCTTGATATCAAAGTGTAGCTTCTCTGAATCCTTTTCCTTTGGTACATCCTCAATCTTGGAAGTGCTTTCAACTTCTCTGAAGATCACATCTCGACTGTAAACTGTTTTCCTTTTTACTGGGTTCCACAGCTTGTAACCTTTCACTCCATCCTTGTAACCAATGAAGATACATTTTTCTGCTTTATTATCCAACTTGCTCCTTTTCTCCTTTGGAACATGTACAAAAGCATCACACCCAAACACTCTGAGATGAGAGAGAGAGGGTTTCTTACCAGTCCAAACCTCATGAGGTGTCTTGTCAACCAATGCTGATGTGGGTGTCCTATTCACTAGGTAACACGCAGTGTCAACAACTTCTGCCCAGAATTGTTGTGTTAGCCCTGCACCACTGAGCATGCTCCTTGCCTTTTCCATCAATGTCCTGTTCATCCTTTCTGCAACCCCATTCTGTTGAGGTGTGTATGGAGTAGTCTTTTGCCTTTCTATTCCACACGTTTTACAGAACTCCTCAAATTCACTTTCACAGAATTCTCCACCGTTATCTGTTCTGAATACTTTTATTTTCTTCTCAGTTTGATTCTCTACAAGAGCCTTAAATTCTTTGAATCTATTAAAAACCTCATATTTCTTACGCAGGAAATAAATCCAAGTTTTCCTTGAGAAATCATCTATAAATTAAACATAATACATAGATTTACCAAGTGATGGAACAGGCACAGGTCCAAAAATATCATTGTGTATTAACTCTAAGATTCCTTTAGCTCTTACAACACCATATGAGAATCTTACCCGATTTTGTTTACCATATAAGCAATGTTCACAGAAATCAAAATCTAATGTGAAATCAGACATGCCTTCAGCCATACTTTTACCTTGTAATAGTCGAAGACCCTTCTCTCCAATATGTCCCAGCCTTCGATGCCATAGCGATGTCTTCTCAGTAGAGACAGTAAGGACTCTGTCTCCTTCATTTTTACCCTCAGGAACAATAGTACTGTTACATCCATTTTTGAAGGTGCTTCCCAACAACTTGTATAGAGTTCCAATCCAAACTCCCCTCATCAGCACCAGTGATTCTCGAACCATCTTGCATGTGTTCTTTTCAAATAATGTTTTCACACCTACATCATCCATTTTACTTACAGATATAAGGTTTCTAGCCAGCTTTGGAATGTGCAGAACCCCGGGAAGAGTTTTAACCCTTCCATCTTTGAGCAGTAGCTTGATCTTTCCTCGACCTATGATTTTCGCCACCAAGTTGTCTCCCAGAAATACATCTCCTCGATCATACTTTTCGTATTCAGAAAACCACTCCCTGTGAGGAGTCATATGATAAGACGCACCTGAGTCAATCAACCACGAATCATGCTCTGCATGTGTACTTGAAGATGCCAGATACACATCTCCTCCTTCCTCTGTAGATTCTTTCCCATCTGCGGATGGAGCATCATTAGGTCCTCTGTTTTTATCAGTATTTTTGGATTTACAATCCTTCTTGTAATTCCCAGCTTTACCGCACTTCCATCATTTTCTTACAGAAGGTCCTGGAGATTTAGATCTCCCTCTAGATTTAGATCTACCACCTGAAGACTTATTTTTAGATCTGTCTCCAGGGCGACCTCTTACAAATAAGGCATCCTTGGTTGAACTATCTATGGATCTCCGCCTCATTTCCTCTGATAGTAGGGATGCAACCACATCATCAAAGTTTAGCGTGGTTGCATTACTCCCAATAGCTATAACCAGATTATCCCATGAATCTGGCAAAGAGCACAACAGACTAATACATTTTTCATCATCAGCAATTGTAATACCAACATATGTCAACTGACTTACCATAGTATTGAAGGCGTTTAGATGCTCTGACACAGAGTCTCCATCAGTCATCCTCAGAAGGTACAATTTCTTTCACAGAAATAACTTATTTACCAGGGACTTTGACTGATACAGACTTCCCAGTTTATCCCATAGCTTCTTTGCACTATCTTCTCTAGATACGTTCACTAATACCGAATCTGCAAGGCAAAGACTAATGGTGCTCCTTGATTTTCTTTCCATCTTTTCCCATTCTTCTTTTACCACACCAGAGGGCATGGTACCTGGATCTACTGTGATCCATTGTTCTCTATCTACCAGAAGATCTTCCATCTTGAGCTTCCATAGCTCAAAGCTCTGACCATTAAATTTCTCAATCTCAAATCTAGAACTGCTCGCCATTCTTTAAAGAAAAATAAATCACCGCTGCAAAGCTCCCATTGAAACCAGGTTTGTCACAAATCCAAGATTGAGCCAAACCCTTGGAAACAAAGGTGTCCCTCTGAATCCAAAAAATGCTCTGATACCAAATGTAATTTTTAAACCTTAACAGTGAAGTACAAACTTATATCGATTCTTAAGCATTAACAGAAAATACACAATGGCACACACATTACACAGAGATTTTCACCTGGAAACCCTTAACCGGGAAAAAAACCAGCAAAACTTAGAGCCGCACAGCTCCTTTTCATTATTATGTTTATTTAACCATGTACAATACAATAAATGGTATTCCGCAGCATCTAAAAACCCTAATTCGTTTACCCAAAATTAGGTTACAACCCTAATCCCTTTTACCGGGATTAGATAGAGTACAATGGGTCGAAAATCGCGAAAAAGCAAAAAGCGACCATGTGAAGAGATATAACATACCCAACAATAAAAGGATAAGGTTCCCATAAAACGGGGATTACAAAATCAAGTTCCACTACTAAATCATCTTCAAGAGCAATCAATACTTAACCATTCCTGAAATTCCCAAAGGAATTTATTACATACATTTGGATAAATATCCCATAGTGAATTGTGAAAGGTAACAACAACCCACTAGCTGTCTGCGACAAATAACAAGGGATCTGAAAGATATTTCTTAGAAGATTCATGATGATCAACAATGTCCTCGAAAACTCAAAAATCGACCACTTGTTCCTCCTTTAAAGGGATTGGAGGAGTGACAGGTACTTCATTGATTATAAAATCCTGGATAATGGTATCGTCTCGATCAACTGGTTTTTCAGTGATCTTCCTTCTCTTCCTCTTAGGGAGACGTATGCACATGGATTGAACCTCAGAGTCCTCTTCTTCACATCACTGCTTTCATCCAGAACACCTACATCAAAAGGTGGCGACACAGATTCTTGGTATAGAAGAGGTTGAATTTCTTTGTCTTCACAAAATATGACTGAAGATTTGTGACTTATCTACATCTTGCTCTCAATATGTGACTGTTAGAAGGAAAACTTCTGAAAAATAACTAACGGTAGTTTTCTATTGCAATATGACGACCAACAAATTTCTCATGTTGTCATCTATATTTAAAAGAAAACAATAAATATTCCAAAATGACTGAGCGTAATCAATTGCGATGATTAAAATCTTACGGTCCTGAATTTGGAATTATCACGTCTGCATTGAAATCACACAACATGTGTTGACGATCTTGAATTAAGCAGGATAAGATTTGCATTAATTCACGTATGATTTAATGTCAAATATTAACATTCAATCAGTTATGAATTAGTCGGATCAATGATTACCAGTTCATGTTTGGCCGCAGGTGAGAATCACGGTTTAAAAATCTGATTGCAAATAAAAAAATGGTGAAGAAAAATGGAGAATCGAAATGATTATTCAAAATAAAACAATCCAATATCAACCACAGGATCAAGGCAAATCAACGGTTAAGATTAAACATGCAGGGTGCGGAGGAAAAGTTGTAGATATTTATTTTGAAAATATATACATCCTTCCCGCAATCCGCAATCCACAATTGCAGGTTGTGGGTTGCGGAATTGCAACTCTAAGTATTAACAAAATAGAAGTTTCCACAATATGCACTCCAAAATTGCAGGTTGCGGGTTGCGGAAACGCAAAGCACACTAATGAATATAATGAATCTTCCATAATATGCAATGCACGATTGTGGGTTGCGGAAATGCAAGACACAAACTTATTATTCAAACACTTCCCGCAATCCACAATCCGTGATCGCGGGTTGCATAAATACAAAATGAAAAACTATTTACAAAGTGTTCCCGCAATCCGCATCCCAGGTTGCGGGTTGTGGGTGCAAACAACCACGATTATTTGAACAAAAATTCCACATCCGCAATCCACATTGCATATTGCGGGTTACAGAATGAAAATGTTTCAAAACCAAAACCAAGCTTCCACAATCCGCATTGTGGATTGCGGGTTGCAGAAAGAATTAACTTTTTGTGAAAATCAAAGCCTTCCGCAACTCACAAAAACACACAAAATGAAAGGCAATTTGCAAGGGAAAATTACTAACTTAATCAAATCATAACAAAGCATTAAAAGCATGATGAAAAACCCCAAAATGAACATGTAATTTAATCATTACCTTCGCATATAAAAATTTGGGGCTCCCATGTTTTCTTGAAAACATGTGATTTGTTGTACCTACAACACTCCCTCAGGATTTCACTAATCCAACATTTATTTTCCTTAAAACCATGATATATTTTCACACATTCCCACTGTGTCTTGCATTAAATGCAAGTATTTCATATTCGACTGACACTTTGTGTCATTAATGCACCACTTCATTATTTCCGACTATATATTTTTTAATCATCTACAACATATCTACACCTATACATGCGTTCCAAACCAAATTCGACATTTTCCTACTCCTATGTGTAGACTCCTTTAGTGTCTAGTGACAATTTAAATTGCACTCAGCACTTTGATGTCACAGTTATATTCATACCTAATGAAGAAAAGTCTGACTATCCTTTTACAGTTTTGGCTGATTCCCATTGACTAATCCATGAATTCCCCGTTCAACTTTTTCAATTGCACATCACCCCCTTTTGTTACATACTTAATTGCATAAGGTCCTAACTAGTGCATTCTGAACTTACCATGGTGTTTGAAGAAGTTACTGTCGTAGAGGAGAACTAAGTCTCCCAGCTATAATTTATTTTGTATCTATGTCGATCATGCCATGCCTTTTTGCTTGATTTTTGTACTTTTTTATGGAAACCTACAATAAATATGTCTTATTGTAACTACGATAACTATGACAACGTTCCTTCTATGGATCCAATATCTATCATTTCTATAAACTTAACAATCCTTAAACTTGGCAGGATGTAATCCATAGGCATTACAACTTCTTTCCCATATACCAGTCTAAAAGGTGTCTGACCTATCTAGTTTTTAGAATTTCTTCGATATGCCCATAATATTAATGGTATCCTTAAGTCCCAATCATCTTGGTTCACATTGCATACTTTGTTCAAGGAATTCTCTCAAATTTTATTGAAATATTTGACAATTCCATTATCCCGAGGATGGTTCGACATACTCTTTTGATTGTAGATATAAAATTCCTCTGTTAATGCTCCAATATTTATGTTTAATAAGTGAGTTCCTTGATCAGTCATTAAGATACTAGGACAACCAAACCTAGTAATGACATTTTCAAATAAGAACCTCGTAGTAGTTGTAGAACTGCAATCTTGAACTAGTTTAACCTCAACCCACTTAATCAAGTAGTTTTTCACAACTATTATGTACCTATGTCCTATTCTCTTTGTGGGTGGTTTAATTGGATCAATAAAGTCAATAACCCATTTTTCAAATGATTGCAATGTTATATGAGCTACTAATGGAATTTCATCTCTTATCGAAGGTTTTCCAACTCTTTGACATACATCACAATACCTACAGTACTCTTTTGAATCCTTATGCAATGTAGTCCACCACAGTCATGCCCTATATACTTTTTGCACTGTATACTTACTTGCGTAGTGTCCCCTTGCAGCACCATCATGAAATTCTACTAAGATATTAGGCCTTTCATGCTCTAGCACACATCTTCTCAATATTTCATCTGGGCCCAATTTATACATTTGTCCTACTATAAGCAGATAATGTGCTTCTTTTACAACTAATTATTTCTTCTCTGCCACTGTATAATCCTTAATATCCATACATGTACTCAATAATTCAACAATGTATTTGAAGTAATTATCCACCATCCTTATTGAAAATAAATGCGCATCAGGAAATTTATCATATAATCTTGTTGGTTCTTCTCCTATATCCAACCTCGACAAATTATCAGGACTTGCATTTAACTTTCCTAGTTTGACTAACATTTCAAAATCATATTCTTGTAATAATAACAACCACCTGTAAATCCCCCCACCAACACTGGTTTATTGACCAAGTATCTTAAAGCAGAATGATTAGTATACATTTTAAAATGAGACCCCAACAAATAATGTCTAAATTTATACAATGCATATACCATTGCTAAACTCTTTATTTCTATTGTAGTACAGTTCCTTTCAACTATTGATAAGTTTCCACTAGAAAAAGAAATTGGGTGATGTATATATCCCTCTCTAGGTTGGGCCAAAAATGCACCCAAATCTATGGATGAAGGATCAACATGTATATGAAACTCCTTTCTCTAATCTGGAAATACCGGGATTGGCACAGTCACCATCTTTTATTTCAATGTTTCCAAACTCTTTTGGCACTTGTCATTCCACTTGAATTTAACATCCTTTTTCAACAATTTCTCCGTAGGAGCAGTACTTTATGCATATCCTTTAATAAATTTCCTATAATAACCTGTATGTCCCAATGTTTTCCTCATCTATCACATTGATGCTGACGGTGGTAGATCTACAATAATAACAATTTTGGTAGGATCCATAAAAAAATTACACTAAAATCCGACACTAAATCCGACACAAATTCCAATTTTTGTTGTAGTGTCTCCAACCTTACTAAACTCTTGCTTCTTCATGAAACTTTCATCAAATCCTTGTTATTTATTCCTCATATTTTTCATTTTGTTTGTAAATAAAACATTTATCAGACTATTGTGAGGATAATTATAAACCCCATAAACATCTCACCTTATTCTTCATCTGCAAGGTCCTCTTGGAAAAAACATTTTCATCAATGCGCTTTGACATCATCACTAACAATTACCCTGCATACTTGCATGTTGCATTGTCATGATCATTCTAGTGCATTCAAGAAATGCATTCCTTCACCAATCCAATATGGACAATATCTGCTTCATCTTTTTCCTTAGTTGTCCTTCCAACTTCCTTCAATGTCCACACATTCCCATCTTCACCGTCACTAGAATAAATGCTTCATTCAACTTATTGTTGTGCTTGCAACACTGCTTTATTTTCATCATTCACATCAATCTTCACCTAAAGGGTGTCCATACTCTTACACAAGTCATCATTCTAATAGACGGTTCTATAACTCTAAGAGACAAAACGATTTACTTCATACAATCAACTCCAATGGTGAACTCACAAAGACTTATATCAACATATTCATGTATCAACATTACACATTTATTTCTCACTTTCCTTTTCTTCCTATTAATTGGAATGCATGACCAAAATGAGTCATTGCTTTAGTTTCCATGATCAGTTCTCTATATTTTTGGATCTTTCCATCCATTATGTTTTGAGATTATTTGAGCTTCTTGCAATCACTATCTTCTTTCTTTTATAAACATTATTCTCCTGTCATTCAAGGCTAGCTCCTTTTCCTTCATAGCAACTTCACTATCAACTTCATGCCCTTCTCCTACATTTCCCATATTTTTCAATAGTGTCTCCTTATCTTTTGAAATATAAGCTTCTTGTACCTCTCTTATCACGTTCTCCTCAAACATATTTCCAGGATGTTGATTTGATCATACCATTCAAAAAATTTGGTCATTTGGTTATGTGACTTGAGCATCCATTTAGTGCTAGGAATGAAATTTGCACTAGCATGGATGTATGTCCTTCTTGTTCCTGTTTCCTCTTCCAAATTTTTGTATTTTCTTTATTTTGTTTGTTGGTGGTATTATGTTCTTTGTTTTGTGCATACCAAGCTAATCCGCATTCTTCCTTATTTTTATTTTCTTGTTTTCTCCTCCATACCATTGTATGTTTGTGTCTAGAAAATTATGTCATGCTACTTCTACAGTATAGTGCTATGTGTCAATAGTTATTGCATTTGTAACATTCAACTTTGTAATGTAGGGGAGCAAATGGTTTGTAGTTTCTATCAATACGCCCATGAAAACCTCTAGTCTTGTTGTTCACATGGTAATCCTTGTAATTATTGTGAGATATTTTACTTCTATTTCTCATATAATCATTTCTTCCTTTATCTTTGAAATCTATTTCCTTATGACCAAAATTCTTGCAAGAAAAGCAATCGCCAAGAAAAATATTTTGATCACCTAGTTGTGAAGGGTCTTCTTGATGGAGCAGATCTTCTAAACTCATCCTTGTATTTCTTGAGTGAAAAATCAGTGTTTTGATGGTTATGATTTATTTCCTTGATGTTGTCTTCACCGTGATTGGATCTTTTAAGAACATTTGCATATTTTTTAGGCTTCTCTTCCATTTTATTTTCTGGTGACTTAGTGCTTGCATCTTCTTCAAGGATATTCTAATTATTGTCATAAGCAAGACCTGTCTTGATAAATGGTGACCTTTGACAACTAAGAATATCATCTAGAATTTCAATACTCTTTTCAAGTCTTAATCTTGTATTCAGCTAGCTGACTATATTTTTTAATTATTTTCGTAGAGAGGTAATTTGAGATTCAATTTTCTCACAATGTTCTTCCATTTCTTCTAATTGTCTTTTCATCAATTCATATATTCTTTATTCTTCTTAAAGTTGATTTTTTTTACTACTAATTATTCTTCCTTTTTCTTCAAGGCTTTGTGATAGTTTCTCCTTTAGTAATAGGTTTTCTCTTCCGAGCTTCATGATTTAATTTAAATCACAAATAAGTTATCCTTCAGGATCAACTTCCTCATCTATTATATATTTTTCTTTTCCTATATCTGACTTTTGATTCTGATTATCTTCATTTTCTTCATCCATAGACTTTGTTTCCATGGTTATGGAGAGAGATTATTATTCTTCATCAAAATATTTCCTTGCATATGGACACTTGGAAACAAAATTTCCTATTCTTTCATAGTTAAAGCACTTGAAGAGTAGCTTGCCTGTGCATTTGACACATCTCTTTTCATCTTTTTTTACATATTGTACTTCTTTTGTCTATGATTTATAGCTGGAACAATCATCAGATCTTTTTTCATAATTTTTTTGTAGCTTTTCCCAAATCTGTTTAGTTGATGTACACTTCTTTATCTTGTCAATCATCAAATTTAGTAGGGAACTCAAGATGGCATCCATTGCTTTTGTATTGATTTTTATTGACTCCTTTGCTGTCGCATCTCCTGAAGAAGTGGATGGGGATGGATAACCTGTCATGACTGAATACCAAATATCAAACCCAAGTTCCATCAAATATACATTCATTCTCACAGTCCATGTTGTATATTTTGTTCCATGAAATAAAGGAGCTCTCTCCAAGATGAGACCAAATTCTTCATAAGCCATTTGTGTTTGATATCTTTCTTCCAGTGGTTAAATTGTTTTTGAAGGAACTTTATCTGCTACCAATTGTTGGCACATTGGTTTATACTAAGAGGAAGGTAAATCCATAACATTCTATCCATAACTAGCATGTATCCTATTTCATTAGGAATAATTCCAAAAGATGATTTTAAGATGCTTTCTTTGTCAAAAGATTCTTTTTTTGATTGGTTAAAATTCTCCACATGGTTGAGGAAATAATATTTTGTATTGTGAATATGCTGAGTGAGTCAACTAATCGCAAAAGTATGTGGCCAGAAAATTTTAATGGGGAGAGTTTCCTGGCAAATCAGGACATTTTACGGAAAAAAGAAGAGTTAACGTGGGTTCAACATGAGTTAGGGAGCTACGAATGCGGGTTTAAGAGTCTTGAAACTCTAAATCACATTTAATAACCAATGTATTCCAGGAGTGAAACCTCCAAGTAAAATAATTTTTAATTTCTACGTATTTAAGAAAAGTTTGGCGCAATTATTTGATAGGAGTGGTGGAGCATCCATTCCTGAGCCTGATCTGACTAGAAATAAACAGAGAAAATTATCCTAAATTTAAATTGGTTGAGCATTCATACCTGATCACCCATTTGGAATGCAGCGAAAAAAAAAATTAGGGAAGAAATTAAACCGATAATGATTTTTGAAAATCAAAGTGTTTGAATCACCGATCTGACGGGAAACTTAAAACAATTTCATGGAAGAAATAATATTGAGAATGTTTTTTGAAAATCCTTTTTTTGGCGGTGATATTTGGCATGGTGATGAAAGAACGAAAACATGCCACTATATGCATCCTTACCTTTGGTCATCAAGACCACCCACACCAAAGACAATTCCTGAAAATTCATTGAAGAAAAAAATTCTTTTGAAAATTTCATTGTGTTGAAGGTATGTCATGCAAGCTAGAAAGTTCATCTAAATTCTGAATTTAACAGTGATTATATAAAATGATTGGTCGAGTCTCTAAATTTTTGGAAATGATGTTTTAATTTCTAGAAATGATTTTTTTGTGAAATGAATTGATAATGGTCAAATGTGTAAATCATCCACTTGCAAGATAATGCTTTCATAAATTCTTTATCCCTCACAGGAGAGAATTTTTTTATCCCAAATCTACTTAAGCCCTATTTTTCAACACTTAACCAATTTTGCTAGTGGAGAGCATTTTTTTGGGAAGGTGCAAAATATGCCAAATGTCTATTTTGGCAGGAAAATATCTCCATTACTAGAGACTCTTTTTCCAAAAGGAGTCAATGGTCAAGTGAATAAATCATCCACCTACAAACTTATGCTCCCAGAAATTTTTTATCCCTCAAATATGAGAAATGGCAGGCATTTTCCTAACGCCATTTAGGCCAGTTTTAGATGCATAGCATGTTGAGTGGTTGTTTTGGAAGGCCAATATTTTCTTGACCATAGACTTATTTTACAACTTGAGCCAATGGTCAATTTCATAAACCATCCAACTGCAAGATGATACTTTCCTAAAAAAATTATTCCTCACAGGTGAAAAATGGTGGGAACTTACCCAAGGCTACTTAAGCCCTTTTTTTCAACACTTAACCAATTTTTCCAATGGTGAGCATTTTTCTGGGAGTGTGCAAAACAAACAAAATGGTTGTTTTGGCAGGAAAATATCTCTATGAACAGAGGTTGTTTTTCAAAAATGAGTCAATGGTCAAGCGAATTACTCCTCCACCTACAAATGTATTCTCTCAGAAATTTTTTATCCAACATAGGTGATAAATGGTGGTCATTTTTCTAAGGCCATTTAGGCTAGTTTTAGGTGCAAAATAGGCTGAGTGTCTATTTTGGCAGGCCAATACATTCTTGACCATATACTTTTTTTTTAAAATGAGCCAATTGTCAAGTGTATAAATCATACACCTTCAAGATGATGCTTTCCCCCAAAAATTATCCCTCATAGGTGAGAAATGGTGGGCATTTAACTAAGGCTACTTAAGCCCCTTTTTTCAACACTTAACCATTTTTTCCAATGGCGAGCATTTTTCTAGGAGGGTACAAAACAGGTTGAATGGTTGTTTTGGAAGGAAAATATCTCCATGACCAAAGTATTTTTTTTAAATGAGTTAATTTTAAATTGAATAAATCATCCACCTACAAACTTATGCTCTCATAATTTTTTTATCCCTCAAATATGAGAAATGGCGGGCATTTTTTGAAGGCCATTTAGGCCAGTTTTAGGTTCAAAACAGGTTGAGTGGCTGTTTTGGAAAGCGAATATTTTCTTGACCATAGTCTTTGTTTCAAACTTGATCTAGTGGTCAAGTGCATAAGTACTCCACCTACAATCTGATGCTTTCCTAAAAAAAAATTCCCTTACAGCTAAGAAATGGTGGGCATTTTCCCAATGCTACTTAAGCCCTTTTTTCAATACTTAACCAATTTTTCCAATGGCGAACATTTTTCTTTAAGGGTGCAAAAAAAGATGAATGATCATTTTGGCAGGAAAATATCTCCTTGACCAGAGACTTTGTTTCAAAAATCAGTCAATGGTAAAGTGAATAAATCATCCACCTACAAACTTATGCTCTCATAAAAAAATTATCCCTCATAGGTGAAAAATGGCGAGCATTTTACTAAGGCCATTTAGGCCAGGTTTAGGTGCAAAACAACCTGAGTGGCTGTTTTTGCAGGCCAATATTTTCTTGACCATAGAATTTTTTTGAAACTTGATCCAATGGTAAACTACATAAATCATCCACTTGCAAGTTTATGGTTGCCTAAAAAAAATTCCTCACACAGATGAGAAATGGTGGGAATTTTACCAATGCTACTTAAGCCCTTTTTTTCAATACTTAACCAATTTTGCCAATGGCGGGCATTTTTCTTTGAGGGTGAAAAACAAGATAAATGGTCGTTTTGGAAGGAAAATATATCCTTGACCAAAGAATTTGTTTCAAAACTCAGGCAATGGTAAAGTGAATAAATCATCCACCTACAAACTTATGCTCTCATAAAAAATTTATCCCTCAAAGGTGAAAAATGGTGGGCATTTTCGTAAGGCCATTTAGGCCATTTTTAGGTGCAAAACAAACTGAGTGGTTGTTTTGGCAGGCCAATATTTTCTTGACCATAGACTTCTTTTCAAAACGGATCCAATTGTCAAATGGATAAATCATCCACTTGTAAGATGGTGCTTTCCTAAAAAACATTTCCCTCACGTATGAGAAATGGTAGGAATTTTCCCAATGCTACTTAAGCCCTTTTTTTCAATACTTAACCAATTTTTCCAATGGCGAACATTTTTCTTTGAAGGTGCAAAACAAGATGAATGGTTGTTTTGGAAGGAAAATATATCCTTGACCAGAGACTTTGTTTCGAAATATCAATCAATTGTAAAGTGAATAAACCATCCATCAACAAACTTATGCTCTCATAAAAAATTTATTTCTCAAGGATGAGAAATGGCTGGCATTTTCCCGAGGCCATTTAGGTAGGTTTTAGGTGCAAAAAAGGTTGAGTGCTTGTTTTGGTAGCGCACATATTTTCTTGAACGAAGACTTTTTTCAAAACTGAACCACTGGTCATGTTCATAAGTCATCCACCTGAAATCCTACTCTTTCCTAGAAACTTACCCCTCACAGATGAGAAATGGTGGGCGTTTTTACAAGGCTACTTAAGCCCTTTGTGTAATACTTAACCAATTTTTCCAATGGTGAGCAATTTTCTGGGAGGGTGCAAAACAATCTGAATTGTTGTTTTGGCAGGAACATATCTCCTTGAACAGAGTCTTTGTTTCACAAAGGAGTCAATTTGCAAGTGAATAAATTATCCACCTACAAACTTATGCTCTCAGAAATTTTTTATCCCCGCTCAAATATGAGAAATGGCAAGCATTTCCCTAAGGCCATTTAGGCTAGTTTTAGGTGCAAAACAAGATGAGTGGTTGTTTTGGAAGGCCAATATTTTCTTGACCATAGACTTGTTTTCAAAATTGAGCCATCTTTCAAGTGCATAAATCGTCGACCTGCAAGCTGATGCTTTCCTAAAAAAAATTATCCTTACAGATGAGAAATGGTGGGAATTTTCCCAATGCTACTTAAGCCCTTTTTTCCAATACTTGACAATTTTGCCAATGGCGAGCATTTTTCTGGGAGGTTGAAAACCAGGTTGAATGGCTATTTCGGAAGGAAAATATATCCTTGACCAGAGACTTTGTTTCAAAAAGTAGTCAATGGTAAAGTGAACTGCTTTTTTGGAAGGGTGCAAAATGGCATAAATTTGAATTTTTATTGCACAACATTATGTTACTTAGAGTGTAAAATTACAAGTAAAATTTGAGTGTAAAATTACAGTGTAAAATTACAAGTCAAATTTGAGTGTAAAATTACATTTAAGATATATTTCAGTTTTTTGTAATTAGAGAAATTACATTTGAAATCTAATGCCAATATTGATTGTTTTTGTTTATTTTGCAGAGTATCTCATCAATGGATCATTCAAATGAGCCATCTCAACAAAATATTCCTCGAACAAGAGGTCAACGCAAGGGTCTAGATTACTCAAAACTTCCAACTTTGGAACCATGTGACATCGTCCTTCAATTCACATGTGATAGAGGTAAAAATACTACGCAATGTGTTTTGCATGGACATTGTCAAGGATTTGAAGATCATAACTCCATACCACAAAACGAGTCCATAATTTTCCCTCAAACAACAAGTAATCATCCAACGATTCTTCGAACTCAATGTCCTCAATGTAAGCAACTGATGACAAACAACAATGTTGCTGGGAAATAAAGGAAACCGTTGTCTCCAATTGCAATTGAAGGGAATGTTAATGCACAAAGTGGAAATATTTATGAAAGAATGAAATTTGTTCCAGAGAATGTGAGGGTCCCATTACATGCTGTCATTACATTGAACGTTGATTTGCAAAATAAAAATCTATACCAAAGAATGAACCCAGTTTTGCATAATGAGGCCCTACTTTTGCCTCAAAGATCAGTGATGGATGCTACTATTGTTACAAATCATTCTAAGCAAAGTGTAGGTTGTGTTTCTCAACAACCTAAGGAGCCTTTGATTGCATTTAATGATGAAGGGAATCAAAGTGTAGATCCAAATGGGAAACAATTGGAACATGAACCTCTTATGAACTGGGATGCAATTGAAAGACATGAAACAACTGAAATAATTGCATTTCATGAACAAATGGACAGAAATGCAACTACAGAAAATCAAAATTCTACAATTCGTCAAGCTGTAGCAGAAATGCCAGAAGTGTTTTCAACAAATGAAACTATGCATTCTAAGAGAAGGTCACTAGGAAATTGCTTAAGGACATCCTTATTGCATCTTAAGAAGCGGTCAGGATGGTACAAACACAGACTAAATGAGGGGAAGAAAAAATTTAAATAAATTGGGAGACGGTTTTCTGGAAAATCACTTGAAGATGTAGATAAGAATGACATTATTGTTGGAATTGGGTACTTCATAAGAAAAAACTATAATGAAGAATCTAAAATTGAGGATGTTCTTGAACATCTAGATGGATTCCTTGATAAATTTTGATCAGTTGTTGTGGTAGAGATTCGTAAGGATTTTATTCTAAGGAACATGGCTTTAGTATTTTTTGAATCAAGCATGAATCATAAGAATTTGCAATGTCTAAAGAAAATTGATGCTCATGGTGTACTAAAGGGGGTTAATCCAACATCAATTTGCAACGAAATGAAAAAGTGGAGGAAAGAAGATGAGGATATTGATATGGGTTGGGAGAGAACTGATGGTTTCACATATGGAGTTAGGGTCAAGCAAGTAAAGTCATATGCTTCCTTTATGGTTGAATTGTTTGAAAAGAGGTTTGGAGTTACAGTCAATGAAGTTTCTTTCAAACTTGGTATTGATTCTTGCGTACATTATGATCGAGGTGGGCAGGTGTCTGAGACATTATTCGAGTTACTAGAATACAATGGATTGATGTCTTGCATAAGACTTGGAAAATGGGATGGAAAAGAAGAATATAGACAAGTTTTAGCACATGTTGTTGATCCTGAAAATGAGGAGAACTTAATGAAACAGATAAATAAGATTTCAGAAGATGCCATCACTATGGTAGATGGAAGGGTTGTGAAAATTAATTTATTTGAGTGTCATGATCTAGTGGCCATATGTAGTTTAGTATGCAATAATAGTGTTTCTCCAATGGGAAATAATTTTTGTCCTTGGTGCACATGACATAAAAAAGTGATACACATAGTTACAGATTAAATCAACATTGGAGAAGGAGATACTATCCGTATTGTATCTGAATGTTATGCAATGCCAACCAAATTGCTCCTTGTAAGCTATGCAAATTTATTACAATTTTTTAAATTTATGTTTATATCTTGCCCAAACATTCCTAATCTAACTATGTTCTTGAACTTTACCATAGGAGTTGAATCCCGCTTTGGAACCAAGCAAACAATGGGAGGAAAAGTTAGATGAGCATATTATAAGCATTCAACCAACCTTATCTAGTAGAAAGATGACTATTCTGAATAATTACCCCATTGATAGAAGAAATGATGAAAAGGTACACACTTTCATGATTGGATCTTAACTAGAAATTAAGATTCTTAGTATTTCAATAATTCCTACCTTCAAAAAATGTTGGTGCCAATTATAGTTGACTCATAGGCTCAATGGCCAAGCTTGTATATTGTTCTCGCCATGTTGGGATCAGAACAATTTTGAAGATGTTTTGTGAAATTCAAATAATTGCACAAGATTATGAAAAGGTACATCCAACTAGAGGCGTGGAGAAAAAAAAAACTGTTCAAATTTGGGAGGAGATGGAGAAAGTTGGTGTTCCATGTAAGCCAGGAGAACCATACCATCATAAAAGCCAACAATACAATGTTATTAACTACAGGAAATCAGATGGATTGGCACCAGACAAGATCCTCATTCAACATGAGGGAATTTTAAAGGTTTGGTAATTATGTTAACATATCAATTTTTTTTATGTGGGCCTTGACTAACAGTAAATGGTGTTGTTATTATGTTTTGACTATTGTTGAATGGCTCCTAGTTTTATTTACTTTGAAAATAAAACTTAGTATTTATGCATATGCATTGAAACTTATTTATTGTTTCTAGGTTATCGAAGGCCTACTAGATCAAGAGAAGAATAAAACATTGGCGAGGATGTGGAAGTGTTATAAAGAATTTCACATGTTGCAACTGCAAGGGTGTAGGGGGGATAATGTGTATGCATATGAGAAAAGGTACGTCCATTTCATCATATTGTCTAGTTTGAATGGTTGTATCATTTCATTCGTGACAAACAGTTTGATCCACTGTCATTGAAGGATTGGATTCCTTGCAAGTGAGTTGTTTTGGTTGTGTTCTTGTTGTTTAGGAAATGAGATGGTTCCTTATATGCATGTCCAAGGATCCCATGCTCTTGAGATGACAAATTCTACTCATCTTTATATGTTGGGATGTTTAAGGAATTATGAAGTAATGGAGCGTAAGCATAGAGAAATGAAAATTTTGAATAGCAACCAAGGAGGAGGAAGAGGAGTCCTTAAGGAAAATAGAAGCACATTTGAACATGATAGAACGTGTCTTGTAAATGAGATGAGAGCACAATTTTTCAAGCTTGTTATGATATCAGAATGTACTTTCCAAAATTTTAGACAAAGAAGATTCTTGCCTTCAAATATTAGAAGTCAACTTTGTGTTGAATATGATAAGTCAATAAATCAATCGAATAAGGAAAATGTAGCACAATTGGCATCACGTTTCCCTGATGTCACTTGTCAACAAGTGGAACAACTATTTAAATCATGGGAAAAACAATCTGAGAAATCATTGATTGGACCACCAACAGTAAGTTTGTCCTAATTTTATATGTTATCTCGTTAGATTTTCAGTTTATAGTGTGAGGAGTCATATTGTGTGTTGTTAATTATTAATATGTCCTCCCAGTTTAATAACTATCTTCTGAGATCAAAACCAATCATCAAATATGGATAAGAGGATTCATGAATCACATCGCTTTGGAAAGCACAAGGCAAAAAATGGTGTTAAAAAAAACAACATTTCTTTCCCTCCAATAGTGAGTATTATATTAATTCAATTCATTACATATCATCATGTCTTTATCAATCTAGTTGATTTGTGGTTGAAGTTACAACTTTTGCTTGAACTCTGATTGTGTCCACCTCACTAATCGCAGGAAATGAGCCATTCCAATGTGATTGAAAAACAACAAATTCAAGTGGAACTTTGTCCACCTCCTATTTACTTGATAGTTGTACCTCCAATTGAAGTTTTAGCCAAACTTTCTCAGGTATGCAATGCAAAGTCTAACTAGAACACCTCCTTCCTATCTATCTACATTAACTATTTGTTAATGGATGAAGGTTTCTTCATCTCGTTGAAAAAAGGATAAGCTGCTCCTTTTTTATTTCTTTTTTCAATATAGTGAGCTTAACCTTCATCCTGAGTTCAGGCACGACTAAGGTTGCTAAAGAATACCAGCCTGTAGTTATGTTGATTTTTTGTTTTGTTTCGGTTTAAAGATCCATACAATGAAAACCTTTATTCTGCAAGTGAGATTTTTCGGTTTGTGATGTATGAAATTATTTACAAGAATGTGGATGAATTTCTAACATGGAAATTGCCATGGTTCTATTTTTCGGAATTTGTTATCTTGAGATATATTGTTCCATTTCTCAATAATTGTTACACCCAAAATCTACTCATCATGAGATTCAGTGTATATACCCCTGAAGATACTTGGACAAAGTAATCATCCTGGGAGGATTTGTACCCAATTGTGCTAAGTTTTGAAGGGTCGTCGCAGGCTGCACACTAGCAACATGTGACGTTGCATCTTGCTCCATTACAGGGTGCGACGAGGTCAGTTAATGGGAAAAAATAGCTTATTCAAGATCCTTCTCGAAACTTGCTCATTTTGGGGCTTATCCCTGACCTCTAGGGGAGATGGTACTCGACTCTTGACTCTTTGGGAGGATCCCCTATCTCTCTCCTACCATCTCTCAACCTATCCTATCCATACCCTATCCACTTAGTCCTATATAAGTGAAGCTCACTCCCATCCCAAAGGGAGGAAGACTATGGTATCTACATGCTGGTGAAATCTCTCTTAGAACATATCCACTCACCTATTGGAGAACTCATACTTCCTTGGAAGGATATGGCAATTGGTTTTGTCGGAGAAGGGCTACAGCATTAAGCCTTGGTTGTGGTTCTATATCTCTATCATGTACTCCTCTATTTACAGTAATACAAATGCTTTCCACCAATATTGTTCATGTGTGCAATGATATTGAGTAGTTTACCTGCTTAACTGTTTACTTAGATCGCTTATTGTATAGATGTATTTTACTGGTTTCTCTTGTTCTTGCCTTGACAGGTCTTGCATCTTGGATTTGACGACTGCAGGACGTGGATCAACATTCAGGAGAAAGGATTGCGTAGTGAAAAGGTAAGACATCTAGTACTTGATACTTAAGTAGATCTAGGAAATGCATTGGTAGTCTATTCTATTTGTTCTAGACTCATTTTGAGCTAGGGAGATTCATCTCACGTCCGCTCGAGTGGATTGTACGATAATAAATCTGGCGACCATACTAGGGAGTATAGAATTTGGTCAGTAGTTCTCAATCTGAGAGTCATTTTCAGTTGATTGCTTGACACAAGCCTTTTTATTTTTGCCTCAGAACCTTTTTCACCATTAGATCTTCACTTTGAAGAGTCTGATTACCTTCCTCTGAGTTTGTACTTCTCATTTTCAAACCAGTTCATTGCTCATTACTTGGATATTTCGCCCATTTTTGAACTTAGATCTCGCCTGTCGTACCTGGTTATTGTACCCAGAGCGACACTGTGTCATTTTTTTATCTATGATCTTTGTCTGTTGGCTTCTCATCACAATCCTTCCATTGGTATACTGTGACACCGTCACACTTCCCGCATTGGTAGACTGCGACATCACACTGTGCACAGGCACAGAGTGCACCGATCTGCCAAAAGTACCTTACAGGCACCCCTTCTCCATTTCTGATTTGAGTTTTGGTTTTTGTGCAGACTCCTCTACACTGTACCTTCCAGGAAGAGACTCTTTTTGTCGAGTAGTGTTTTGTTTGGCTTATTTGTATTGGTTTTTGAGTCTTTTGAGATTTGGATTCATGTTTGGCCCTTTGAGTCAAAACTAGTGTTTTGTTTGCATTTTTAAGCGAAATGGGTTCTATTTTTTTTAAAAAATTTCCCCTCATGGCCATGAATCGTGCATCCTTCAGTCATTTTGACCCATCTCAAGGTTTTGAGATCATTTTTGGTTTGGTGTGTTTGGCTTGTTTTAAAGACTTGAAGAGTGTGGGATATCCATGTCTTTTTTAGCCTCTCTTTCTTGGGTTATGCATCTTGTTTCCTTTACATGTTAAGCTATCTAATGATCATTGGAAAAGATTGATTCTTTGTGTCCACTTTAGTTCAAAGAAAAGCTTGATTTTGTCACTCTTTTGCTATATTCACAAACTTGGAAAATGTAAATATTCTTCTTACTTTATTTTTGATCATTTGATATTCTTGGTCTTACCATCATAAGAAGAAGAAAGGCTTGTTTCGTATTTGTGTGCATTTGAGTTAGATAAGATTGTTAAGTGCTTATCTTTGTCATGCATTTGATTGGAAACGTTTATGGATTCCTTCTTTCCGTAGCTTAGATGTGTCTTTTTCAAGTGTAAAAAGATAGGAAATGGGTTATAATTATTGCATTTGGTAGATTTTGAGCCTTTCTTGAAGTGCCTTTGAGTTGTTTGGGTGCTTGCCATTTTTCTTTGGGAATTTCTGAATGATTAGAGTGTTGTAGATATTCTCTCACTTTCTGTATATAGATATGAAAAGTGTTTAGTTATCAAATTCCATTTTTGATACATGCATTTGAAAATTGAAAGTGCTTCATCATTTTGTCTTATACATTGTTAAGAGTAGCTGCATCTTTCATTTTCTTTATGCTTTTTGGTTGATTATTGCAGAAAGTTAGAATTATTGCACTCTAGAAAAGAATTCTTCTTTTTGCTACTACTTAAGTACTTTTGGTTTGAAAGAAAAAATATCTCTCCTTACCTTAAGTAGTTTTCATTGAAAATGAAAGGAAAATGTGCATTATCATGTAGTTGAGGATTTCATTATGTTTACATTTATTTACTCACCTCATGCATCCACCTAACCGTACAAGATAAAATTAACGCTAGCTTAGGTTAAAATCATTTAGTAACTGTGTGTAAGTTAGAGATGTGTTCCGACATCTTTAAGTGTGGCAGTTGTCGTTATTTTCCAGCACTATATTCCGGGGGTATTGTAGTCTTCCACGTACTTATCAGTATATCAAGCTCCTTCATGTACCCACCAAGTACCATAATCTGTACTTGGTGTATATCGAAGGGTGTATCACATACTCGGTAGTATATCGGAAGGTCTCTTGCCAAACGGTTGTGCATCAGACAGCACCACTACAGATTTGAGCTCCCACGTACCTTGTGTATATCGGGAGACAACCATAGGAATCCTAAAACCAACTGAGTTAACCATTTGGCCATCTTGGAAAAGCAATACATTGAGAAAAACACTCAGGGAGATTAGCATGCACGTACTGTCCAAGTAATCGGGTATGCAGGAAAGGGTACAGTCCTAATCCTCCTTGCCACGTCATATTGTTGGACCCTGCAGTATATCGCGGTTTACGATGCCTTGATAATCCCGTGAGGTTCCAGACTTTGAATCCACTCCTATTCACACAGTTTGCTCATTTCGTTTAGACTTGAGTAGTGTTTGACTTGTGTGGTACTTTAGAGTCTCTTAGGGAGGTCAGATATGGAAGATTCTTCCAGGACTACTAACCAAAACGCCCCTTTCCAGGGTGTGTCATTTGTTTTTCCCCCTTGTGGAACTGTTGGTCCTCCCTTTATGGCTACATTGAGTCTTCCTGGATTGAGGATAGGATTACCGGTATGGTTATTCTCCAATCCAATTATGCCAAGTGCACCAATCGTATCGGAACTAGGTCCTTCACCACATGAGCATCAATCTCATGATGACCCTTCTCGTTCTCCGTTGAAAGTTGAATCAGCTTCCATCTCTTCCTCTTCTCCTACTGAAAACTATGATGTTAGTAAGAAGGCAAGTGTGAAGAAGAAGAAAGGGAATATTAAGAAGAAGAAAGATAAGAAAGAGACCAAGCGTCAACCATCTGCCTTTGATGGCACTCGTTCCATGAGAACACCTCGTAAGCCCAAGTTCCCTTGCAAACTTTGCAATGGTGATCACCTTCTCAAGGATTGTCCAATAACAATAATATATAGAGAAATATAATATATTCACCTATTCATATTCATATCTAAAAAATTAAAATGCTATTAAGGCTCTTATGCTATGCAACTATTACAAATATGCTTCTTATAGATTTTTTTTTTTCTGTTGCTTTGAACAATAATTATAGTTCAAACTTTCTTAAATTATTTCACACAACTCTCTTGAATATTTTTTCATACGTTTTGACACAAAAATTCATTTTTCATATGTTTTGACATTGTCAATGATATGATTAACACTTACCTCCACTCCAAAATTTATTCTTTGGATCTTGTTATTCATTTTTACTACATTAAGTGATATGTTAAGGCCCTCCATAACTAACAAGAACAAGTTCGATGACATTGGACAACCCTGCCTCAATCCCCTTGAAGGGTCAATTTTTTTTAAGTCTCTCCATTTATGATTAATGTGAAATTTACAGTTGTCATGCAATCCCATATCCAATTTACCATTTCCACTGAGAAACCACTCTAGATAAGAACTATTCTGATATATAACCAACATGTCCAAACATATTCCTTGGAAAAATCAATTTTTATCACTTTTGAAACCATCGCCTTACTCTTAATTGTATGAAGACATTCCTAATCTCTACCCATTGTTTCATGAATATTTATCTCTTCTAAAAACCCAAACTATTCAAGATATACATTTGCTGAGAGATAGGGTTTAATTCTTTCAACTATAGTCTTTTAGATAATTTTGTACATGGAATTACATAAGGATATTGGTCTGAAGTCCCTGAAGGTTTCAAGATTTTCCACTTTATGAATAAGAACAATTAAAGTTGAATTAAAACTGGAAAGTACCCTACCCAATGTTCTTGTATCTTCAATTACTCTTAACAGATCAATTCTTGATAAATAAAAAAGGATAGGAAAAATTCAGATGTCCACCCATCAGGGCCAGGACTTGTCCTTTTTGAAATTCCCCAATGTAGCTTCCAATTCCTCCAAGGTCAATGGTGCATACAGAGTTTCAATGTCGTTCTCATTAATCCACCTCGAAAAGAAGGAGCAAGTATGAACTAAATCTGACCAGTAAGTTATTTCTTTTTGGCTCAGTGTAAATATCTCTAAAATAGCTCACTCCTTCTTCATATAGCTTACAAAAACCTCTAACTTCTTCCCCCCATTTTTATTCAATTCCCAAATATTATTTCTCCTTTTCCTTTGATTTGCAAACTTGTTAAAAAAAGAGGTGTTCTGCTTGTTGCTTCCTTCTCCATGAGTATTCCATTTTTTGTCCTCTCCAACTCTGCAAGGTATTGTATATTCTCTACCCTAATTTTACATGAATTTCTGGAATAAATTTCCTCAATCATTCTTTATATTTCTTTAACCTTTTGGCCCTACTCCTCTCCTGCTTTATAGACCAATGAATTGACATTTTCTTCACCCAACTCAAAGAATCGCCAAATTGACGATTATGAGATTGGTCCAAGTTAGCATCAAAATCCTTCCAATTTGATCTAATCATGCTAACATAATATGGATTCTCTAACAATTGATGATTGAATTTATAAGGAGCAGGTGGTTTTTTCTCACCTTTTTCCATTTGGAACATTATAGGAAGATGGTCTGAACCTCCTCCTATCACCCTCCAAGATCTACATCTTTCTAATTTCATCATTAGTGACCCATACATAATTAATCTATCTAATCTCTTTGTGATCACAACCTCCACTACCCTTTTATTATACCACATGGGTTAAAGATATGTAGGCTTAATGTCGATTAGATCCAATGATTCCATCCTAAATTGGAAATAAAATTGGAGAAGATCTGGTCTAGATCTTTTCCCCCATACCTCATCTCTACTTAGAGTAAAATTAAGATCCCATGCTATAAAACGTTTTTGATTATTTAATAGATTAAGCCCAAACAATATACCACGGAACATAACTTTATGATTATAAGGTCCATAGAGATTAAAAATTGTGAACTGCAGATCAAGTTCCTTACTGTTCAAATTCGTTCCAAAACCTGTGATCGTAGAAAAGCAGTTTCTAAATTCTAGGTCCTCTTTCCACAAAGTCAATAACCCTCCAGAAATGCCTCTTCTATCTGAAAAGACAAAATCCCACCCCAATAGCATATGCTTCAAACTATAAACTAATATCTGAACAAAACAAATGGTTTCTTGAATTACTACGACATATGGACTATAAATTCCAACCAAGCTAACTAGTGCCAATTTTTTAAGGTTGTTGGCCGACCCATGACAATTAAGAGATAAAATTTTCATTTGACAACATTTTCTAAGGGTTGATCTCTAAGCGCTCGAATGGATAAATGACTAGATTTATTAAGACTTAAAACCTCCCTTTGATAAGACCAAGAACTGTTCTTCTTGCCTCTTGCTAGAGTTAGAAACCTGAGTCCCACAAAATTGATACCACCCTCCACCCCTCCCGAGCCTTTATATATTAAGGCATAGGGATTGTTGTCATCGCATTTGACCACTGGGATTTCAGGAAGATTCATATTAGGGATGATTCTCGAAGAGAATCCTCTAATTAGTCTTTTATGGTCACAAAGAGATTTTCTGGAAATAATACTTTCAAAACTCACCAGTCCCTCAAGCTGGTCCTTTCTACTTTGAATTGAAGAGGAAGAAATAGTAGAGGTTTCACCCAAATTTTCATAAAAATGATATTTTGTTGTAGAAAGAAGGCATAAATGCTAACCCATTTCATCAATTGATTCCTTCGGAGACAACCTCTGAGTGTGCTCCACAGTTTCCTTTGATGTCTCTTCCCTTCGATACTGGGATTTTGGGAGAACTTGCTTGGTATGTATCTTCGGTTACAAATATTATATATTTCCCTCTTTGTCCTTTACCAAGTCTTCTAGCCCCATAGTCTCCTGGAAATTTACCCTAGATTACACCTCTTTTTTAGTCCATTCCTCAACTTCACAAGGGGGTGAAATACAGTCAGGTGATTTATCCCTTCACACCCAAATCTTCTTCTTTAAAGGTAATGATAAGTCCTTAATTACATATCCATATTAATATGGCACCTCACACACCTAAAAGGGATGTTAACATAATCCAATATTTTCTTTAAAATCATATCCCCAACTTCAATATTAATGAAATCTGGAACACCTTCTGACAAATTCCCAGAGATTGAGACTTTTGCAACTATTCTCATAGCTTCAAATTTGTAGGAAGGATCCACATACAATGTACTTCCCAATTCATTCCCCAGTACTATTAGAAACTTATCATTCCAAAATTCTATAGGGGGACTAAGAATTTTAACCCATACTGGAACTTTTCTTGTATATTTTGTCCTTAGGTCAAAGCAAGGGTTCCATAATTTTAGAGTTAAAATGGTATTCCCCCACACCCAATTCTCCCTCATCATATTTATTGCATCCTCTTCATTCTGGAGTTTAAAACTCAACCATCCTCTAGTCATAATGAATAAAGTAGGACAATAGTGCAAAATGGGTTTCCAATTCCTTTCTAACCATAATATCAGGGTATTTTCAGATATTCTAACACCAAATAATTTTCTAACAAGTGTTTTACCTATATACTCCGATATGTTTTCAACTCGAATATATACCCCCATTATCATCTTAACTCCATATTTCTTGTCCACAACATTTTGTTTCTTCCTTATATCCTTTGGATTACTATGTGAAAACCTCGATATCTACCTCTACCCATCTTCTCCTTTAGCCTGAATATCTCTCCAGCCTTGGATTTCTCAAAAAATCTCTGCTACCTGGTAAATTCCTAAAACATTCCTCAAAGTACGCTTCCTTCTAAACCTCTAGTTCTTTTCTTGATTGCAATAGCAGTGATGGGATTGGGTTTCCAATGAACAATTCTCAGTATTAAGTTCATTAATTATAGGTTCGTTTATTTCTATGCCAACTGTATACTTCACTACCTCCTTATTAAAGACCACCTTTAATTTTCCAACTCGTAAATTGAAGCTTCCATCATTGCATTTTGAGTGGCCTAAAAACCAAGCCACCCTTACCTCATCCGAACTGCAACGTACACATGATCTCGATTCCAATCCAATATACACCTACTCTGGCTTTCAATCCAACTATATTCATTTGAATCCCCATCTTACAAATTGGGTTGTCCCTCTACCAAATCAGGAAAATATATTCCTCACAAAGCTCGTATGTGAGACTTTGAATTCATAAAATTTACGACAAATTATTCATAAAGAGATCAACAACTTTTCACATTGATTATTTAGTTTCATTAATTAATAATTATTTTTAAATTAAATCGGCGTATTCTAAAACTATTTACTTATTTATTTAATAATTAAATAATATTTTTTTGTTTTTGTTTGGGATTGGTACTTTGGTAGAGTGGGAAAATTATTTTTATATAACAAATATCTTCTGTAAAGCCTCGGGTATGCCTATGTGTGTTCATAAATCAATGTTTTTGCACAATAATATTGATCAGGAGATTTGTGATCAAATATACCACATTTTCCCATTTCATGTCTCTATTTTGGATGAGGGCTTTAAGTACCTTGGGTACTTTTTAAAACCGAATTGCTACAAAGTAGAGGATTGGTTTTGGTTGTTAAAAAATGTTGAAAGAAGGATAACTAATTCGTCATTCAGATGGTTATCCCTTCGAGGTAGGCTCACCCTTGTAAAGTTAGTCTTATAAAGTATCCTTTTCTATTGGATGTCTTTGGTTAGGATTGCAGGGTCCATTATTCAAGGCACTAGAAGAAGAATGTTTCATTTTTTATGGGTAGGTAATTTTACTATTCACAAATTTCATTTGTCTAATTCGGAAATTTTATCTTGTCCAAAAATTTGGGGTGGGTGGGGCATTACAAATTTGGACTCGTTCAGTTCAGCATTAAGCCTTAAGAGTCTATGGAGAGTCCACTATTTGAGGAAGACCTCTGGAGGCAAGTTTTGAAAGACAAATATATTAAGGATCCCTTGGTGGTGGACTAGACTAGGAAGCCGCTTAAATCCAGTGAAAATGATTCTATTACTTGGAGGGGGTTGGTTAAGTCTTTACCAAAGATGGGGGAATGGAATTCTTGGAAGATTAGGAACAATTGTCAGATGGTTATTGGTATAGATCATTTTGTGGGTTGTGACAACAATTACAATTTTTATGTTCCCCTATTATCTCATATTAATGGTTTAAATATTTATGTTCTTGTGCAAGAAAAAAATCCACATGGTTTAGATTTCTCTCTTTCATAATGGTATAAGGCAATTGGTTTGGGTTTAACTAGTTATCTTCTGGAAGAATGGGATTTATTTATACTAACTTTGAATCAAGCAGGAGTTAGACTGTCTGATGGAGAGGATGTTTTAGTCTAGGACTAGAAGGGAGCACATGACATTGTTTCTGTCAACACTACGTATAAGGAACCTACTAAAAAAGTTGGGGTGTCTAATATTAAATGGTGGACTCAGATGTTATGGAAATGGTGTATCCCCTAAAAAATTAAATGTTTTTTATGGTTGTCTCTAGAATAAAATTTTAACTTGGGACAATCTTCTTAGAAGAGGTATTAATGGTCCTGGCTATTGTTCCTTATGTAAATCTACTAATGAAAACGTTTCTCATTTGTTTATTCACTATTCTTTTATCTAGAAGGTATGGTTTGAAGTATGCAAATGTTTGAATTTCAATACTGGATGGGAAGGTATAGACTTTCAAAGCTGTATGTATGGTTGGTTTAGAAAATCAGTTTAAGTATAAATAGCTTCCCCTCTTTGTTATATGGTTTACCTATAAAGCTTGAAATATGTCCATCTTTGAGGATAAGATGGCCTATATGCACTATGCCATTGCTTCTCCTATTAGTCTTTATTTTGATTATGCTAAGGGAAGATTGTATAAATCTCACAAAATACAAATCAGTCCATGATTTGATGATTCTATTTCTATTGGATTTTTCAATGGTGTAGAGATTGGCGGATGGTGTGGTGCTAGTATGGTGTTGCAAGTGAACCCAAACCATAATATTCATCTTTGGATGGGGTGTGGTAGGGGAACATACACCAAACTAAACTTATTTCTTTATGGGGATTATTATGGTTTGCTAAGGATAGAGGCATATTTTAGTTACAAATGACATGTGATTCTAGTGTGATCATAAATTGGGTAGCTAGCATTTCCAATTTATAGGTTCTTCAACTGGAATAATGGATCAATGGGGTGAGGCAATTGATAAACAAATTCAATGAAGTTTCTTTTACTCATAGCTTCAGGAAGTTCAATCAAATGGCATATAGCCTATCTAAAAAGGCTGTTGGAGACATGAATGGCTTCGTATACTATAAGGATTTTGTTGATAGTGGTATTAGATCCTTTTTCTAATATATTGTTAAGTATTTTGTTAATCAGTTTTATGTTGTAAGTTTTGGCCACATTTTTATCCTATAATAGATTTCTTAAATCAAGTGAAGACAATATTCTTTGAAGAGAGCCGTGTAGCTCAAAATGCATGATTACGATGTCTAAGCAAGTTTCTCAAGAACTCTTGAAAAGTATAATGTAAACTTTGATTCTTTTTTATGATGAATACCAACTTTATAGTATTTTTTCCTTGTGAAAATAGTTTTATAAAATAATCATTGTTTTAAAATTAAATTATCATGTAAAAAAATCTATTCGTTTACTTATAATTAAATACACCTTTTTATCAACAATTCAATACAAACATTAAGCTTGATTACACCTTATTAACAATTTAATACAAACATTTAAACTCGATTCTTTGAAATAATTGTTGACTTTAAATTAATTATTGTGTGATAAAAAATATTTATTTATTTAAAATTACATTATTGTAGATTATTTTCAAATATAATATTTTTTATATCTATAATAATTTTTAAATATTTAATATACATTATAAATATAATAAAAATAAAATTATTTATTTATATTGAAATATAATTTATCACAATATTTTTAACAATTCAATTTATTTATAAATTTTTAATGTTATTAATTATGTTAACCAAATGCTTATTCCTTCTCTTACATCCTAAAAATTTAGAGTATATAAACCTTAATACAATAATCATTTTAAAAACACGGCACGACATATAGATTCGTCTCAATCATGTGCATGTTAATTCACTAGGCAGGTAACTAACATCAAAATCTCTATCAATCCGAAATACTCCAATACCTAACTACATAACATATAAATCCAAAGTCCAATACCTATCTACCTAACATATAAATCCAAATCCAAAGTCCAATACCTAACTACATAACATATAAATCCAAAGCCAATTAGGTCCCTCAAATCACCTCAAAGCTGACTATCTTCAAAAGTTCAAATCATCATGTGGCATATGATATCACTAACCATCTATAAGATATGCACGCATGACTTTAGGAAGCACGGATGTATTATTATATGGTAGAGTTGGATATTTAGAACTTATAATAATATTAAATTATAGAGACTACCTAGTTATTATCTTAGAATGACTAAGAGAGGTCAAAGATTAAAAGTTTACTAGGACGTGGAAAAAACTCGGTTACATCATTAATATTATTTATTTGTAGCTTTTTTTAATACAATTCGTTATTGTTTTAATTTGTGTGTGATTGCTTTTTCTTTTTTCAAAACATAGGTTAAAGTGCTATTGTCTTATATTATATGTATTATATAGTTTGGTGTAATAGTTTTGAGTGTAAGATGTAAAAATAAGAGTTTTATTCGGTTACATCATTAATATTATTTATTTGTAGTTTTTTTAATACAATTCGTTATTGTTTTAATTTGTGTGTGATTGCTTTTTCTTTTTTCAAAACATAGGTTAAAGTGCTATTGTCTTATATTATATGTATTATATAATTTGGTAGGTTAAAGTGCTATTGTCTTATATTATATGTATTATATAATTTGGTAGGTTAAAGTGCTATTGTCTTATATTATATGTATTATATAATTTGGTGTAATAGTTTTGAGTGTAAGATGTAAAAATAAGAGTTTTTTCTTTTAGTGGTAAGTCACTTTAGGTGATTAAAAATAATATCATCATTAAATCAATAAGAAAATAGTGTAAATACATTTTGCATTTTATTTTATAATATTTTTCACGATATTTATTTAGATTATTAAATAATTACTAATTTAATAAGTAGTATATAATAGTTAGTTTTATTGTTTAGCTTAGTTTAGGAACTAGCTACATAGTTTAAGGATAACTAAATTACACTTATAAAAAATGGAGACAATATAATATAGATAATCATTATAAACATTATTATAAAATAAATAATGTAAATCATATAATATAAACATTGTAAAATAGTTTATCTATAAATAAGTCAAATCAAAATTGATTCACAACATTCATAGATATTTTTAATTTAGATATTTTTAAATGTGAGTAAAGCAATTTAGAATATCAAGAAATATTAAACTTTAAAGGATAGAGAAAGAATTGGTAATTGCATTCATTAAATTTATAGAAACAAAGTACAAGATTACAAAATTAGACTTCAGTTAATTAGAAGAAAGATAATTGGTAATTAGTAATAAATTTAGTGATACTGTTGTAATGATTATAAAAATGGTAATAAAATTAATTGTATTATTGTAATGATTACAAAATAAGACCTCAGCCGATTAAACAATAGATAATTGTAATTATATGATATTTAAAAAAATATAAATTTAAGTTTATAATGTTCACCTTATAATATTTGTAATATTGCAATGATTACAAAATAAGATCTTAGCCAATCACACAAAAAATAATTGTAATTATATTATATTTACAAAAAAATAAATTTAAGTTTATAATGAACTTGTGGATAATTTTTTGGTCAAAATATTGTTAATATAAAGTCAAAAACTTACTTATTGCATAATAACCTGCTGTAAAGATAATAATGAATTAAAAATAAAAAGTACAATGATATCTACTAGAACTCATAGTTCTTCAAAAAGACTTACAAAGACCTCAAAAATATTACAAAATCTTCAAACCATTGCAATTGCAATCCCTAGTATGGCTGCACCAATGTAAAAGAGCTGTAACTTTCGAATTAAATTCTCCAGTCACCCATTTAATGGTAACACGAGAATCACCATAAACTAAAATATCCACAAGCCCAAAAATATTGGACTTCTTTTTTAATTTGGAAGGATTACAAGTCACAATGATCTAAATCTTTTTTCTAAATCTTTTTTTGAATTTAGATGGGTTACAAGTCACAATGATCTAAATCTAAAGTTAGTAAAACTATTGTTTGAAATGCTTAAACAATCTTTAAAAAAACTAAAATTTTATGGTAAAAGGGAGACTGTATTTATGAACAATTTTTTTTTCAAGGAAACAAAAACATATTTCTTATTTAAAAAATAAAAAGACACATTCTTTGTGTTGATATTAAAAACCAAATATATTGGGTAACTGCACCTTTTAAAAGAAATTTTAGATAATTTATGTGGCAATTTTCATGATTCAAAATGTAATTTAATTTGTTATTTTTTTATTAATTTTTTATAATTTATCTCCCAATTTTTATTATTCAAAATGCAATTTTGGTTGAAGAAATGGATTCATAGAAATTTTTATTATTCAAAATGCAATATAAGTTATAGAAATGGATTCATTGATACAATTTCGATAATTTCAACTGGATTTTAGCTGAAAATTGCAAAAATATGTAAATCATCGATAATTTAACTTACCCCAAACACGATTAAAAGAGAGATTCAAATCAAACTACTAACCATACACATGATTAAGCACATGATTAAAAGAAAGATTCAAATCAAACTACTAACAATATGAAGTAGATGTAAGTCTTGAATATGAACCTGATCATTCATCCATGAAACAGCCAGCCCAAAATCGTCTTAATTAAACCTGTAACTTCGGCAATATTAAAAATAATCTTCAGAACTATAAATTCTGCCATATAGTTAGAGTTGTTCAGAACTATAAATTCTGTCATATTGTTAGACTTGCTGTCCACATTCACCTTGAATTTGTAATAACAAGAGTTAGTACAAAAAAGATCAGACAACCGGTCCACAGGCCCTGCGGCTAGCTTCACCTACCAGGCAGACCCAACAAAGAAACTCCATGGCCCACGGCCCCAGCCTTACCAATAATTAACTCGCCAACTTGTCTCTGGGAACAACTTTCCTCGTATTTTTATTCAGTTGAAAGAGGGCAACACCTCATTGGTCTGTAGGCATTTCATTCAAACATCGTGCTGCAATATTCAAGATTGGCGAATTCGCGGCCGTTAGTGTGTTCTGCGTCACCCTCGAAATAAAATTATGCTTCACAACCACAACCAACACAATTAAGAAGGGCAAGCGGTCAAATTAAGCCGGGGTCGATGCACTGTCAGCGACTCAAGAAATATATATTATTGCCAAAGAAATTGCAACGTAGAAAATGCAACGGGAAAACACGCTGAATGCGACTGCCCCATAACAGTCAACATTCCAACTTTTTGGTCTGTAAGGAAAAATGAGTATGTTAGTGGGTTGGTTGCGGGTCAAAGAAGGCAGTGATGCCTACTTTTTTCTGTAAGGAAAGCTGAGCGCGTTAATGGGTTGGTGGTGGCCCTGGTGGGTTGAAGGCAATATACATATATATATGCAGACTGCGCGTCCCACTTTTATGTATATCCATTGTCTTCGATTCCACAAGCACGAGAAAATATGAGGCGAGAAATCATACCAATTTTTTTTTCAATGCTTATTAGTCGTTCATCTATAACAAATATATATCTGATCTGTGCATTGTCGGTGAATTGCAGGTTGGAGGGCAAGGTTGCTGTGATCACGGGAGGAGCCAGCGGAATCGGGGAAGCGAGCGCCAAGTTGTTCGTGGAAAATGGAGCGCAAGTTGTGATTGCAGACATTCAAGACGACCATGGAAACCGTCTCGTCAAATCCCTCGCTCCGAATGCCTGTTTTTTCCACTGCGATGTGTCGAAAGAAACGGACGTATCTGCTCTGGTCGACTACACGCTCCAGAAGCACGGGCGTGTAGATATAATGTTCAGCAACGCCGGGATCCCGGGCGGGCTGTTTTCTTCCATGGCCGACGTGACTCTCGAGGATCTGGAAAAGGTTATTTCGGTTAACGTGCGCGGGGCGTATCTGTGCACGAAGCACGCGGCCCGCGTGATGATAGGCGCCAAAACGAGAGGCTCCGTGCTGATGACCTCGAGCATGGCGTCAGTGATGGCCATGCCCAACGGGCCATCTTACACGGCTTCGAAGCACGCCGTGTTGGGGATTATGAAGTCGGCGGCCATTGATCTTGCTCCGCACGGCATCCGGGTGAACTGCGTTTCACCCGCGGGCGTGTCGACGCCCATGTTGATCGACGCCATGAAGAAGAGCTTCCCTTCTTTCGACAAACAATCCGCGGAAGAGATGCTGGAGACGACGATGGAGCTCAAGGGTCTCACTCTCGAAGCCGACGATGTTGCCAAGTCCGCCCTGTTTCTGTGCAGCGATGACGCCCGCTACATCAGCGGCCATAATCTTGTTATCGATGGAGCTTTCACCTCTTGCAAAGCGTTCTCCACTGCAAATTCCATGGATTTTCTTCCCATCAAGTCATTCTTCGATCGGTTTGCGGACGGAAGTTCCAACAAAATCCAAAGTGAAATGAATGGACACCTAGCTCCTCAGTAGTCCCATGGTCTGTAGCTCTGAGGCAGCCTCCGTTAGCTTTTTCATCATTTTTTCTTCAGAATTTCCATAATGATGCTTATACATCGTTATATGAATGTCACAAAAATGTCAAAGTATTAGTGGTAGTTCCATTTTAAAGGAGATTTACCAAGAGTTGAGAGGGATCAAATCTTTTTGAGGTGTAAATCCTTCCTCAATATTTACAGACTAGTAATGCAATGTTTATGGTTTTAATTTATCTAATTTTTGTCCTAAATTATTTAAATCTGGACATTTTATCTTTTATAATATTTTATTATTTTTAAAAAGGACATTCACGTGAGTTCTAGGATGAGCACGGAAGGAGTTACACATCCACCCCCTACTCGGCTATAGAATGGGCCTCTTAGGCGCAATAATTATATTAAATACTTAGAAATCTCTAAGATTGAAGTTTGTACATTGCTATTAATTCTACAAAAGAATTATTCTTGAAATAGCAATTTGGAGTGCTTAAATTGTAATTTGGGTGAAGTGGGGCTTTTTAAAAATAGAATTATTGTTGAAATAGCAATTTGTAGTGCTCAAATTGTAATTTGGGTGATTTGGGGCTTTTTAAAATTGGGCATTTAGTTTAAGGCAGACAAACACAATTACTGAAATTGCAAAATTGAGGAAATAACAATTTGCAAAAACATTTTTGACAGGTTTCTGTTAAAAAATCACCAAGGGTCAACTGAACTGAATAAAAAAAATTTCAAATTTTCCCAATTACAACAATATTGTTACAAACTCTTCATTTTTTCTATTTGAGTAAACTAGTATAGATCCATCTTAAACCCGGATCTATCAAGCACTGAGAGGGATCCAATTTCTTTAGGGTTGGCAAGCGCCGGGGGGGTTCTCTTAAACCCTGATGGAAGCAACAAGAAAAGCTATGCTTGGGGAATTGGTTCAAGGACTAATAATGCAGCCGAATGGTTAGCCTTGATAAAAGGAATTGACATAGCTAAAAGCAACGACATCCGTAATTTGGTGGTCCTTGGAGATTCTATGATTGTGATCAAAGAAGCCAGAGGCCTTATAAACCACAGTCACAAGCCTCTCTCCATGATGCACCATCGTTTTATCCACCTGGCCAAAGCTTTTGTCTCCCTCGATTTCTTTCATATCTTAAGAGCCATCAATCATAGGGTTGAATCCATGGCCAATTTGGGCTCAAGTTTGAATTGTGGACACCTCCTAGAGGATGGGTGTTTGAATGTGAATGTTTGGGTTCCTTAACCCTTGGTTTTCTACCTATTCCCTAGATTACTCTACCACCCATGGCCATCGCATCGTAGCATTTATTCTTAAGATCCGATGTTGGATCCGTTCGCAATTCCTATGCTGACATTTTCCAAAACCGACGGCTTGCACTAACTGAAGCCATGTGGCTCGCATGCGGGAATTTATTGAAGACGAGGCCTGTGGGTTATTTCATGCAGGTTGATAGAGGGTTATGCACTCTGCCCTTCTCCGTGTTTGTGCTTCTGCTCTATCCTTGTGTTTTCCTTGGCAGCTCTCGTAAGGTTTTCTCTGGTAGCTCTCGTAAGGTTTCGGTTTCTCTCATGGATTGCAATCATGGTCCTCCTGCCCAGCACTGCCGAAAATGCGTGAAGAACCTCCAGGGGCAGCCTGGAGGGACCTGCAATAGAGAACCGAAACGTTGTCTCATGGACCTTTTTCATGGTGTTGACGGCTCTGATCATTCCAGGGGAGGGGCAAAGAAAAATTACACCACCCAGTCTCAGAAGGAAGATGTGGGCATGGGAAATAGATGGGTTCCCCTCGATTTTTCTCATGGTCTTAGGGGTCGAACAATGCATTATTCGAATGGTGGCTTAGCACTGGGAAAAGGTGGCCGGCTCCCAACTTTGGGGGAACATAATTTGAGCTTTGCTCAGTACAATTTTCACAGCAGCTCCATTGAACCGGGAGGCATGTCGGGAATGGGCTCTCCGTTAGAACAAGGTAGTCCCTCTCCGGAACTTCAAACTCATCTGCAAGATTTGGACGCTCAGGTGCGTTGGCTCAGAGGCGACATAATGGAAATGAAGAAAACGATCTCTCAATTTGGTACTTTCGTCCAAATCTCAAATTCTGAAGTTCGCACCTGCACTGGTAAGACCAAAGATTGTTTTGAGAAACTGGTTAACAAAATGGATAATTTCTATAGCTGTCTGAGAAGTGTAGAGGCAAAAGTTGATTGTGTTAGGGTCAGCAATGGGAACAACCCCTCAGTCATTCTGAACATAGATGATGACAATGTCGGCACTATCACTGGAAGCAAGGGGACCTCAGCTCGAAGCAATCATGAAAACTAAGGATGAAGACCTCTGACATGCCATCTCTGCTGATAATCTATCTATTTGCTTATGTTCTGTTTCTGTTGTTTTCTATTAGGGTAGTTCGTTTCTATCTATAGTTGTGCTTATTCGGCAAATATTTTTTAATGTAATAGACTAAAAGCTTATTTTGAGAACCAGAGGCTGATACTCATTGAGTCTGTTACAGCAGCTCTGAGATTTTGGAAATAGCCTCCCCACTATGATGTAATATTTCCACATTTTTAATATAAAGCTCTTACTTGTTTCTGTAAAAAAAAAAAAAGAGAGGGATCGAATTTCTTGAGCTGTTTTTTTTTTATAGACTAACATGGTTTTTTTAATTACTTTCCAAAATATTTTATTTTATGAGCCAACATGGATTTTTTTTTAAATACTTTCCATAATTTTTTATTTTATGAGCTGATATGAATTTTTTTAAATATTTTTTTAAGAATCTCCCTATACTGGACTCTGGAGCACCTCTCTTCTTGCAACAATATTGTTACAAACTCTTCGTTTCCATTTGAATAAACATACATTTCCAATCTAATAGGTAAAGAAATCATAATTTAAAGAGATTTTGTAATTTATAATTGAAAACATTTGAAATTTAACATATTAATACATATTAATAAATTGCTTTATGTAACATAAATTATTTCTTTCTTTTTATCTAGATAAGTGAAACAACGTTAAAACATAATAATAACATTTGTACGTTGACATGGAAATCATCATACACCCAACTGTTCAAAGGAAAACCCGGCATTAAGTAAACCTATAATAAGCAGTGATCATATAGTTATTAAACTGCTCAATCAAGACAAGAAATCAAAAAACTTATTAATAAGAATAATGAAATTTTGGAAAATAATATAAACTTCAAAATAACGTTTTGAGTAAAGGATCGGACGTATGTCCAATTTAGGTTCAAGTCACTCTCGTGACTTCTTCACATCACCTTACGAAAAGTAGTGGGCGTCTCTTCTTAAAAAAAAATGGTTGGTATCTTGGCAATTAAAAAAGTGGTTGGTATCTTGGTAATTATACAAGGAAATTTAGGTGATGAGAATGCATTAATTGTTAGAATAAGGAATTGTATTATTACTATGAGTGGTGTAATGGCATTTATGGTGAGGGTTTATATGATGGTTTACTTATGGTGGGAGTTTGGATTAACCTTGATTCTCATATTTATATAATTTTTTTTTTTTTAATTTAAATAATTTAGTTTCTTCAAAATATTTTTAAAATTAGTTTATGAGTTTGTAAAAGTATGGTTAATTTATATTACTTTTACATTTATTTATTTGGGGATGGATGTGACTAAATTATTTGAGGATGGATGTAATAAAGTTTGTAGAAGATAAAATTAGCACAACCACTTAATTTGTGGCTAGTGAATATCAATAGGTCACAAGTTAAGTGCCACAAACAAGTTATTTGTTTTCTATGCCTAGTTACACGAAATGCTAGTTATCCATGTATTATCTATCAAATTTAATTTAGAACGACTACCATAAAACTAATTTAAATAATACACTTGTATCATCCTTGTACAATCTAAGAAAAACATAAACACTAATATAATTATTGTAATATTTAATAATAATTATTTTAAAATTTAAAATTATTTTTTATTAATTAAGAATTTATTTTTTTATTAAATTAATAACCTAAAACTTATTTAATAAAATAATAATTTTCATTTAATATTAACAATAATTTTTAAGATAAAATAAAATTTTAAAAAATCTTCTCTTGCTCTTTAAATCATACACATAAACCACTTTTCTCTATTGTCTATTGTCGATGTGGTAAACATATTTCTCCACTTTATTATTTTACGAAAATCTACTCTTATATACTAAGATATATATATATATATATATATATATATATATATATATATATATTTTCTCTTTTAATAAGATGTGATTTTTAGATTACGAATTAATATATGATCAAAATCCTATATCATAATTTTTATACAAGAAGGAATATCATAAACTAATAAAATGATTTTAAGAAATAGATTCAACCATAGTCATTTCCATATGCTAAGTATCATTAAAATAATAATCAATAAATAATTTATATAATTATTAATTTTATATATTTTTAAAAATAAATTATATATATAATTTTTTTTAATATGGTAAAGAGCTAAAATATTAAAAAAATGTATTATTATTAAAATATAAATGTAAAGATAACATAACGAAGAAAACACTTTTTTTTGTTAAAAACTATTTTTAAATTCCTTTAAATTTAACAAAAACTAATTTGTAGACAAAAAAAAAAACTATAAAAATAATTTGTAAGAAAAAAAAAGTATGTTTTAGAAATGTATCTAATTGCAGGTTAATTAAAATGGTTAACCAAAACAATCGTAACTAATACTTAAAATCTTAAAACATGAAATAACTTCAAAATTTTTAATTAAATAACTAAAACACTCCACGATCCTAGCCAAATAGATACCTGAGGCAATATTATTATGCAAAAGTAAAAGGCTTGGAGTCATGTTGATCCCTTGGACATATAATGTGTTAGTGGAACATGATATTAGATCTCTTATGAATTTTTGCTTCTATTAATGATTAAGATCTTGAACCAGTGTTGCCAACGGCATTAAAGGATTTATGGTTCTAATATTTTTGTGCATTTCTAGGCTGTGATAGGTGTCCCATTACATTTAGAGTGATGTTTCCACTTAGAAACTATTTTCCTTTCACTAAGAAAGCTTTTTCGTATTGTCCAAGATACAACCATTTTACCATATCAGAGCATGTTGCAGGCCAAAAAAGCTAGGGTTTTTTGGGTGGCATGCTCTTCCAACAACAACAACAACAAAACAACTCATTCTCCTCCATACTATTACTAAATCTTTGCTTATCTCACTTAGTTGAAAGTTACTTTAAAAAGTAAGTGGTCTTGGGTTCAAGTCCTTCTTTTTGTTACTTTTTGTAAAAAGTTCATGTAACTTTACCATTTTTTGAGTCAGCTACCAGTGGTAGCGAATTTCGAGTATCTTATCACACGACCAAAAAATTAGTTGTATTTAGCTTAGTCGTTAATTGGTTGCTTTGATTTAGCATCTAGTCATATATTTGGATATTAATTTAGTCATTAATTGTTACAATTAATGACCAAATACACGACTAAATATACAACTAAATGAATCAAAACAATTAATTAACGACTAAGCTAAATAGGACTCAATTTTTGGGTGAGTTATAAGATATTGGAAATTAGCTACCAAAGTTGCAATTTAGTAGTTTATATGCTAATTTTAGTCTCTTTTTGGTCACTTATTTCTAATTTTCTAGTAGTCATTTATATATTTTTGGTAGTTTCAAAATATAAATGACTAATTTAGTTGTTTTTAGTCATCTTATTTGTGTTCATTTTTAATCAATATAAACGATTAATTTAGTTGATTTTAGTCATTTTATTTGTCTTCATTTTTAATCAATATAAACTACTAATTTAGTCATTTTTAGTTGTTTTATATTCATTTTATTTGTGTTCATTATTACTCAATATAAACTACTAATTTAGTAGTTTTATTTGTGTTCATTATTAATCAATATAAATTTTTAGTATTGTATTGTGATTGAATTAAAAAATGTCATAAAATATTCATGCTCATCTAATACGAATACACATGTGAATCATGCAAAGTCACATGAGTTAATTACAACACTAAATAATATCAAGTACAAACATATATAATTTTCAACGATGTAAATTATACTATATGAAATGTCAAGTATTACAATATATATGAGTTTCCAATTGAATATCCACAAATGGATTGTTAATACTAGTCCATGACAAAAACTGTCTCTATACTTTACATGAAAATCATCTACATCGATGAATTTTCAAAATATTACAATGGCCACTAAGTAAAACTTCCTTCCTTCACCTTCAAATAGATACATTGTGAACCTGAAGAACTTTTGACTCTTCTGTCATATTGAACCATGCTGGAGAAAAACCTAACAATCAAAACATGAAAGCAATACTAGCTCAGATTAGATAAGCAAAAAATCATGTTTTCAATGTTAACACACATCTACAATGCATCAAATACAATGATGTGCTACAGAAATAATTGTGACCGCCTAAGCATGAAACCACAAAGATAGTTTAGTTTTTTGCCGTAATAACGTATTGGCTTTGCTAAACTTTCACCAACAACCTTCAATCTAGCAAAATGTATCACATCATCATATTTTCACCGTAACAAGGAAATTTAAACTCCAAATAAGGTTAGCACTAATACATTTTTGGCCTTTAGGGGGGGTTCTCTTCCTCCCCCAAAAGTGACCAACCGAGAAGGGTTGGCTTTGGGGGCGGTTTTGGAAAAACCGCCCCTAAAGGCACCGATGTTAAAATTTTTGCCCTTTAAGGGCGATTTTTGATGAGATTGGAACCGTCGGTTTGTGACCCCCTCGTAAAGGTGTGGCAGAGGCAGTTTTAAACTCCCCTTAAAGACCCCTTCATAGAGACATACAGGGGCAGTTTTGAACCCCCTTCATAGAGACCTACGAGGGTGGTTGTGAACCCCCCTCATAATCCCCCTCATACAAACCTACAGGGGTAGTTTGGAACCCCCCTCGTAGAGGACTATAGGGGCAGTTTAAAACCCCCCTCGTAGAGGCATATAGGGGTGATTGTGAACCCCCCTTGTATAGTCCTATAGGGGCAGTTTGGAACCCCCCTTGGAGAGGCCTATAGGATTAGTTTAGAACCCACCTCGTAGAGGCTTATAGGGGTGGTTTTGAACCCCACTCATAGAGGCCTATAGAGGCGGTTCAAACCCCCCCCTAAAACTCTTTACAAATATTTGGGGGCGGTTATGAACCCCCCTCATATAAAATTACAGGGGGGTTTTGAACCCCCCTCGTTGTAACATACAAGGGTAGTTTTGAACCCCCCTCGTAGTGACATATGAAATCAATTTAGAACCCCCCTCGTAGCCATAATAAATCATAATAAAATATATTTTATTAAAAATATCAATATTGCAATATCATTAGGGCACGAAGGAATCAAACCTTCAACCTCATGCTTCTAAAGCAGGCACTCTTCCATTGAGCTAGAACCCTTTAAAAATTGGGGAAGGGGGCAATATTAACACCAAGATTGCATCATTTGTAATTCTAAGAAAAGACTAATAATCCCAACATTGTTTCTGACTCAAGAGACCTAAGAAAGTAGTCTAAATGGCTCTAGCCTTCTTTAGATATATGCTAACCACTTCAAATCCTATGATGTAATCAAGATAATGTAGATGTATGTTAGGAAATTCACATTTACACTCTTAAACATATAATTATGCATCCAATTGACCTCAAGTTGGCATTTAAAAAGAAGAATATTATGCCACCCAGGCAGACACTCAGTTTGCTTGATTATGATCATGCCATTGTACAACACACAAAGTAACAACAAATAAATGCGTTTTGGAGCTATGTAGATTTGAATCTTTTGTTGTTAGCAGTGTCCCGCTGTAAAAGATGGAACTCCATGGAATAAGAAACTTCTTCCATATAAATATGCACCCTCCTAGGGCAAGTTTGATGGTCCTGATTTTTCAACTGGTCGGTGGAGGGAAGTGCCCGGAACAGGAAGCCCTAGTTTCTCCAATTTCTTCTACATAATTGTTTGATATTGATTATGCTGTATCTACAAAACCACTTGCAAAGAACCAATTCTAAAATGCTTACCTCATATATGCAACCTAGTGTCCACCATGGTAATTTTAATGCTATTTTGGCAGCATCCTTAGCTTCAAGCTTACGACCAATTATTTCATATAAAGAGGTAGAATCGTCATCATAGGGATGTGATACTCTCTATATATATGTGTGTGTGTGTGTGTGTGTGTGAGAGAGAGAGAGAGAGAGAGAGAGATGATTAAACAATTGAAGAGGATCTCAAAATTAGGTCCCATGGAATCCAGGCACTATTTGCCTGTGAATGATAGTGATGTATAGGTGCTCAGCCCTATTGTACTCACTTTAGAAAAAGTTCTGCATTAAACACAAATGGCCGTCCAAATAAGTCTTAATGAAATTGCATTTTCCAAACAAAAATGATGGTTGAAGGTTTGCTAATTAACAAAATATCAAAAATGATATGGAATATATATTAAATAGAATACATACCGATTTTAGCCTGCTAAGCATGTGTACATCTAGAATATCTGTGCCACATACACTAGTAACTTCTTTCCTTAATATTTCTTTCGATTCTGGGTTTATTGCGAGCAAGAATACTACCCAAGTTAACAGATTGGAAGTTGTCTCATGCCCTAAAAAGAAAAATGTCTTGCTTTCATCCATGATTTCGTCAATAGTCATGCTTGGATTTCTTTGAGACGCACCCAATTCCTTCTGGTTGGCAGTCATCATGATTCCAAGCAGATCATTCCTATAGCCAGCATGAGATCTTGTTGTTCTGGGCTATAACCTACTTTGAATTATAGAATTCAAGAGTTCTTTGACTCTTATGTCAATGTTCTAGGCATACCTGTTCTTTCTTGTAGGAATATATTTTCCAAATGCCCCAACAGTACAAGTCCACAATTATAAGTACTCTAAAGCATATGTTTATGTAGAATTTCTATGTACTATGTATATCACTAAGTAGAACCTTATGCTTAAGTAAAAGATCTAGGGATTCTGGCTCTAACAGGTCCCAAAGGACGTGAAAAAAAAACATAAAGAGAAGTACAAGTACTAATGAACTTGCAGTTACATGCAAAAACTATACAATTGATTTAAAGATGAGTATACTGTTATTACTGGCTTCCTGGGATGAAGACAGATTGTTTAGCTTTAGCAGCCATTTCTTGTAACTCTCTCTGCAATTCAAATACTTCTTTGCCTTCATTGTAACTGCTACTGAATGCAGTATGCGATATGATGTCTGATGTTAATGCTCTAAACTCGCTATGAACATCAATTTATTTTCCTTGGGAGTTTTCCTGGGCCATCATCTCTTTCCAATTCTCCAACATGGATGAAGTGCAAGCAGCCATTCTCTTCATTGTTTCCTATCATTGGCAACATTGGAACATAACTAAAGTCAATAGCATAGTCTTAAGAGACTCCATCTCTCAGGGACTCCCTAAGAAATAGTCTAGTTAAGGCACATCCTTGTTTTAGAGAGGTAGGCGAATTCACAGCATATAAAATGTAATTTGACATTATAGAGGAAAATAATTGAAAATAAGATATCAATTACAAAGTCTTTTCAGTGTTGATGAATTTGTTAAATCATTTTACTTTTGAATTACTTGACTCTATACTTATTGTTATTAGCCACCAATTGGGCCTAGGAACTCCACACTAGAATGTATGATCAAATTATAAGCATAGATTGATAATAACTTGGTGCATATACGTAAGGAAGTTTTTTTTTGGTCTGTAGAATACCTATATTCACTAGTCCTAGACATGTAAGGTGAAAATAGTTTCTCATTATTCAAGAAACTGTTATAGTTGTTTATTATTCAAGCGGACGTAGAGAAATGTCCCCATTGGAGTACCCACATATAGGGAGCATGGGTAGCACATCCCCTATCCTCGGGAACAAGTCCCCATGTAGCAATGAACCAAACACATTTCTAAAGAGGATACTATTCCTTTAGTTTTCTCATTGATACAAAATGTAAACATGGTGCAAAGCAAGAAAAATTTTCCTAGTTCTAGATACAATATGCACATGCATCTTGAAATCAGTCAGTTTTTGTTATGAAGCTAGTACCAAAGTAAAATTTGTAGACTTGATATCATATTCCACAATTCAACCATTGTAGTGCACATATATCTGTAGTCTTATGGTGCTACTAACAGAGACAACGAAATGAAGTTTTCTTTTAAATCTCACCTTTATATTCACCCAGAACCATTACCAAAATCATCCATCTGGAATGAACCATTACCAGTAGGATGAATGAATCTTCAAGAAGAGTACAATCTCAACCGTGTCAAGAAGGGTCTATGACATAAGGGGTAGTTTGACAAATTTTGGCTACAACTCCTACAAGTCTGTTGAAACAGAATTGATGGCATTGCAAAAAACAAATTGAAGCATTTATGCAGTGCTTTCTTCCAATAGAAAACAAGAAAATAATGAGGCCTAGTTTTCTCTATACTCACCAAATGTCCACAACCAAGTTCCATGTATCTAGAATTGGTCAAACAAATGGGGAAAACCTAAATGTAATATAAAACAGAATTTTCAAAATGTCATAGTTACATAGCTAGAATTAAAATAGCAGCAAATTGTACACTTGGAAGTAAAACACCCATTGATAATGCATGATAAGCATACTGCAACGGAACTAGAAATCTCTACCTCTGCATTACTTTATGAGCTCATTCTTGCTGGGGTATTCCCTATAGAACTGATCTATGTGAAGTTGTAGATTGGTGGGTTACGGACCCTAGAAAAATTGGGGAATCAACATCATGTTGAATCATTGACAAAGGAGAATTACGAGGCACTATATTTGGAGCCCTTCCCACACATCGATTGTAAATAAGGAACATCAAAATGATCTTTTGGAGGAAGAAACAAGAAGCAGATCCAACCTGTAAAAGAAATTATATTAGTGAAGTTGATTCTATACAAGTACCCCAAAATATTGAGTTCGAGTGTTGCTCTATACTGAAATGGGATCTCCATAAGTGAAGCAAGTGCAAAAGCTACTTATTTCACAGATTGTGGTAGATTTTTTGACAGGATGCTTGTAAAGTTCACAAAATGCACAAGGGATGCAACTCCATATCAGAGGCCAGCATAACTATTGGTTGAGCTTGATGGCTTTCATATGAGACATTAATTCAATAAAAGTGCACAAACTGTTCTATGGATGAAACTCCAAATCAGTTATAACCAAAAGACTAGCATGATGAGGCACCAAACATGTTGGCTATAAAAAGTTAATTCCACACAAATCAAACACCCAACTGAGAAAATTTTAGGGAATAAGTAGTACTTCAGGAAAAAGCTACTATCCATGCATAACAAACTAAGGAAACAAATGTATCAAATTTGTTTGCCAAAAGAGTGAAGATCATAAGATTTTACAAATAGGAAAAAGATGTTAGATTAACTTGCTATGCTTATCATTCCCATTAGGAAAGAAACCTAAACTGGCTTCTTCCCCAAACCACTAGATTCAGCATGCAGGTTTGAAATCCCCGTCACTACCTCTTCTACCTCTCTCTATAGCACATGTGCACTGGCGCGCACACACACACACTGTCACTCCAGAAGAATAGAACTAGTGGAATCATGGGTAGAAGATACTAATATTTGTTAGTTAAATCACAACTAGCATACAGTTTAATTTGCATCCACACAAATATAGATAGAGGTAAATAAAGAAAAACAAAGACATTTGAGTTTAAATGCAACAAAACGACACCTGAAAATTGTCAAATTCATGGTTATCATAAAATTATTGCATCACATCCCAGGGTCCATCACCAACTCCAACCAGTATTATTGATAAAGTATATTGACTGCACAAATAGAAAGGTGTAAGAACTACGTCGGTTTTAAAGAAAAACACAAGCACTACACCATGTAGTGCAACATAAGTGCTCGAATATACCTTGTGGTAGCCATAGCATCAATTGTCTTCTGTTCTTGTAAGCTTAACTGCCTGGATCTTGTATCACTACTCCTGGTTTACTTGCAAATGGTCAGATCACCATGCAAGAGCACTGATATGAGATCGTATAATGCCAGATTTCAGTAATTAGAACCTAAGTTTTTTAATAATAGTAAAGGTCATGAAAAGGGTAAAACACATAACTGTGATATGAATGTAATGAAGCAAGATGCTACAAGATACAAGCTCAGGCAATGAATTCTGAAAACAATAATGTAGAGTAAGTTGACATTCTTTTACTCCAGGAAAAAAAAGAAACAAGTAACATATTTAATACCTGCCCATCTGCAACAACAAGAAGGACATGATACTATCCCCCACTCTTTTCCATAATGTCCATTAAAGCCTCAATTACTGGAGAAAAACTCGTTGGACCTACCACAAAGCAATAAAAAAGATCATATGTCATCATATAAAAATATCACAAAAAGAAAGCATTATCCAGTTCTTTTTTCACAAACAATGAGCATAGGGAAACAAAACAGAAATTCCTGTATGCCTCAGTTCATTACAGAGAATTCAACATATCAAGTAGCGATAAAGTTTTGTTCATGATTATGGACCTTGATACACCTCCATGTTGACTAAATTTACAACAACAATTTATATGAATGTCATCGATGTTCCTCGACTTGCAAATTTAGGGAAAAAACGAATTAAGCATATGTATTGTTATATAAAAAAATTAGCATCTTCAACCGGATCCTGAAGACGGGTGGAGTGTCCACACGAAACGCGTTGATCGTGTTTAAACTCTGACACAGTGAAAAATCCAGAAAATCAAACCTAATAGTTTGAACTTTGTCCATCATGATTTAGAAGATAAATTAAATGTTATAGCAGAATGAATGTAAAACATGTCTTCCCTTCAGAACCCTAAACATTTTTTTATCTAGTAACTTTCACTCCTTATCAAGCTCACAACTACAAGAATCATGTACTAGCATTCTTAAATATGTCAACAATTAAAGGCTATGATGGTAAAAGTGGATGCATGTACTATTTACAAAAAAAGGATTACTTTCTTTTGTTGAAAATAAAATACCAAAAGTCAATAACAAATTAGACTATACAGGGGATATGAACATAAAAATGGAGTATTTACCAATATGAATCTTGTTTACAAAGCTCTAATTTGATTAACTAAGTATAATGTGGATTGGGGCATATATTCTGTATCCCTGTAGTGATGTCATTAGGGTTGTGCAGTGATAATGCACTGGATGTCCAGTGATAATGCACCGGGTGTGGCCATTTGTGGTAGGCACCATGAAATTATTTTTTAATTGGTTGTGCTTCAGGACCTGTCTTGAGGGTTGTAAAATAATGTTAAATGGAATTATGATTACAGATTCATAGACCAGACTAGACAACTAAAAATAACTTGATGGGTGCATGATTTTCAAAGAAAGAAATGTCTACATGCAGAATCTCAGTGCATATATTTTATAGAAAATGGTAGTCTACCAAATAGTGCATACCAGAGAGAGTCATGTCAGTCGAAGAGTATTAATATAATAATTGACTTGAAATTTTGAAAATGCTACAAACAATTCCTGAGACTTTAAGACATATTCACGTATGGTGGATTACCAAAAAAAAGAAGACTACTGAAATTATGTATGTTAGGGGTAGACATCATTTCAAATGAAGTTTTCTTAATGAAACCTACATGTTTTCAAGTGGCAAGGATTGTTGAATTGATATTGTGGTCATGATTATTGTATTGCAATTGGAGGTTACTGGGCTTAAATATTTTTGAAGTGTAAACCCTTCGTCAATATTTGCAGTCTAGTAATACAATGTTTATGGTTTTAATTTATCTAATTTCTGTCCTAAATTATTTAAATCTAGACATTTTATTCTTTATAATATTTTATTATTTTTAAAAAGGACACGCACGTCAGTTCTAAGATGAGCATGGAAGGAGTTACACATCCACCCCTACTCGGCTATAGAATGGGCCTCTTAGGCGCAATAATTGCACTGAGTGAAATGAGTGAAAACGATGTGCTCTACAGCCCAGTATGAGGGAGATGTTGTAACATGTGTGAGTTTGTCGAGTTTGTCGAGTGTAGTATGAGGGAGATGTTGTAACATCTGTGTTTATAATTTAAAATATTTTTTCGTCGACCATTAATAAAAAAAATTATGTGTATTTTCTAAATATTTCTGAAATGAAATCATTAACTATATAAACAGGCAAGCTATTAACAAAATAATTAAAAAATTTCATGTCCGCTCATAAAATAAAATAAAATAAATTATGAAAGTATTTAAACAAAATCCATGTTGGTTCATAAAATAAAATATTATGAAAGTAATTAACAAATAGATGTTCGTTTATAAAATGAAAACTTAAAACTTAAACCCGGATCTATTAATCAAGAGAGATCAAATTTCTTGAGATTAATTTTTTTTTTAAAAATAGGGGTTTAAGATAGATCTATGTTGGTTATATTAAATACTTAGAAATCTCTAAGATTGAAGTTTGTACATTGCTATTTGTACATTGTTGAAATAGCAATTTGGAGTGCTCAAACTATAATTTGGGTGATCTCGGGTTTTTTAAAAATAGAATTATTGTTGAAATAGCAATTTGTAGTGCTCAAATTGTAATTTGGGTGATCTGGGGCTTTTTAAAATTGGGCATTTAGTTTAAGGTGGACAAACACAATTGCTGAAATTGCAAAATTGGGGAAATAACAATTTGCAAAAACATTTTTGACGGGTTTTTGTTAAAAAATCACGGAAAAAAAGGAAAAAATGAGTGTTTTAGTTGTGTTTTATTCCTTTTATCTCAAGTGAACTTTTGTGGCATGGTCCGGATCATTGTCTGAATTTGGCAATAACTTCACACATCAAACAATTTTTTAATGACGTTTCATACTTTAAGTTTTAACTTTTTATTTTATATACTAATATCGATTTTTTAATTACTTTTCAACTATTTGAATAAACATACATTTCCAATCTAATAGGTAAAGAGATCATAATTTAAAGAGATTTTGTAATTTATAATTGAAAACATTTGAAATTTAACATATTAATAAATTACTTTATGTAAAATAAAATTATTTAGTTTTTTTCCCTAATTCAGTGAAACAATGTTAAAACATAATAATAACATTTGTAGGTTCACATGGAAATCATCATACACCCAACTACTCACCGGAAGACACGGCATTAAGTAAAAACCTATAATAAGCAGTAATCATATAGTTATTAAACTGCTCAATAAAATCAAGAAATCAAAAAGCTTATTAACAAGAATAATGAAGTTTTGGAAAATAATATAAACTTCAAAATAACTTTTTGAGTAAGGGATACGGCGTATGTCCAATTTAGGTTCAAGTCACTCTCGTGGCTTCTTCACATTGCCTTAGGAAAAGCAGGTGGTAGGTGGGCGTCTATTTTGAAAAAAAAAAATTGGTTGCTATCTTTGCAATTAAAAATTGGTTGGTATCTTGGTAATTTGAAAACTGGGTAAGACCACTTTGATATTTTGGTAATTTGGAGACTATGTAATACTATTTTACAAGGAAATCTAGGTGATGAGAATGCATTAATAGTTGGAATAAGGAATTGTATTATTACTATTAGTGTTGCAATGGTATTTATGGAATTGTATTATTACTATTAGTGTTGCAATGGTATTTATGGAATTGTATTATTACTATGAGTGTTGCAATGGTATTTATGGTGAGGGTTTATATGGTGGCGCATCTATGCGGGGTTTCGGTTAAGTTTGATTTCCATATTTATATAATTTTTTTTTTTTTTTTTTTTAAATTTAAAGAATTTAGTTTTTTCAAAATATTTTTAAATATTTTTAAAATTACTATACAGGTTTGTTCGAAATTTTTAAAAAAATATTGCATTGATTTGTTCTAAGTATTTGTAAAAGTATGGCTAATTTACATTACTTTCACACTTATTTATTTGGGGATGAATGTGACGAAATTATTCGGGGGTGGATGTAATAAAATTGGTAGAAAATAAAATTAGCATAGCCATTTAATTTGTGGCTGATAAACATCAATAAGTTACAAGTTAAGTGCCACAAACAAATTATTTGTTCTTTATACCTAGTTGCACAAACTACTAGTTATATATATATATATATATTTTTAATTTTTTGTTTATTAATAAAATATGATTTTTAGATTAAGAATTAATATATGATCAAAATCATATATCATAATTTGTATAAAAGGAAGTAATATCATAAATTAATAAAAATGATTTTAAGAAATAGATTCAATCATAGTCATTTCCATATGCTAAGTATCATTAAAATAATAATCAATAAATAATTTATATCATTATTAATTTTATATATTTTTAAAAATAAATTTTATATTAATATATGTATATATATATATAGAATCTTTTTTAATGTGGTAGTTAAAAAAAAAAAAATTACTATTATTAAAATTTAAATGTAAAGATAACATAACCAAGAAAAAACATTTATTTGTTAAAAACTATTTTTAAATTTCCAAACAAAAACTAATTTGTAGACAAAAAAAAAAAACTTAAAAATAATTTGTAAGAAAAAAAACATATTTTAGAAATGCATCTAATTGCAGATTAATTAAAATGGTTAGCTAGAAAACAATACTAACTAATACATAAAACCTTAAAACGGGAAATAACTGCAGAAACCCTAACTAAATAATTAAAAGCAGTAATAGGAAAAAATTATTACTACTTTTTTTACCCTTAGTTGGTATTGGGCTTGATTCCAAGCCTTCTTTTTTTACATAATAATATTGCCTCATGTAGCTATTTGGTTAGGGTCATGGAGTGTTTCTCTCCTCAAGGGTTCAAACCATGTAAAAACCCAATGGGTTGATCTTTGATGTGTTTGTGTGAGTGGTTTCTCAAGGGGTTGGGTTCTTGAAAATATAATTTGTTAGCCGAACATGATATTAGATCTCTTATGAAGTTTTGCTTCTATATCTTGAACCAGTGTTGCCAAGGGCATTAATGGATTTATGGTTTTGATATTTTTGTGCATTTCTAGGTTGTGATAGGTGTCCCATTGCATCCAGAGTGATGTTTCCACTTAGAAACTATTTTCCTTTCACTAAAAAAGTTTTCGATATTGTCCAAGATACAACCATTTTACTAGATCAGGAGCGTGTTGCAGGTCAAAAAAGCTAGTTTTTATGGGTAGGCATGCTCTTCCAACAACAATAACAACAAAAAACAACTCATTCTCGTCCACACTAGTACTAAATCTTTGCTTATCTCACTTAGTTGAAAGTTACTTTAAAACGTAAGTATAAAAGTGGGTCACTTATTTTGAAGCAACTTATTTGTAAAAGTGAGCTTATATGCAAAGTTAGTAAGGGGGAGGTTTGGTGAAGTGCTCGGGAAGAAGAATGCAATACCCATTATGAAAAGTCAACGTTTCGAACCTTAGTCATGGTTCATCATCAGGATAATGAGTCAAGGTAAGGGATAGCGTAACCAGAGCATTAATATTCATTAATGTTTGTTTGTTTGAGAGAACTGAAAAACCAACCCACGAATGTCGGCCAAAAACCCTAACCCTAATTGTAGTTTGTTTATTTTGATTGTTATTGGATTATAAATTTAATTAAAATAATTTTATTTTTTTAATTAATTAATTGATTATTTAATTATAACTATATGTTCAAATATTGTTGTAAGATCATATATTAAGATTGATAATTTAGATTTAAATTCTTTAGGTTTTTTTTTAATAATTTAATTTTTGATTAATTAATTAGAACATTGTGATTTATTTTACTTAGATGAATAAAATAAATTGATATCAACTATTAACTTTTATTCTCATTTTACTAAGTGTCAATTTGTTTTAACCTCATAAATTATTATATAAATCTTTAAATTTTTATTTTAGTTTTTAATTTTAAGAAATTATGAGATTTATTGAATTATTATGAGACCTAATCTTTCTTGATGAGAGGAAGCCACGTATTAGTAATCTCTAGGCCACCGTCTCTATTTAGGTTATTGGGACTCTTGGCTATCTCTATGGCCTCTCTAATTTTGTGTTTGAAGTAATGGTTTTCCTTTGCGAGAATTGATGTGTTTTCAAGGCAAATGTGGTGTTTAGTGGTGATAAGTGTTCAACTAATGCATAGGTGTGGGCTCTCTCATGACGAATGTCTACTTCATGTTCTTTAATTCTAACTTGGAAAGAGCGCCCTGTCTCACCAATGTAGCAATCTCCACATGAACAAGGAGCCTTATAGACTCTTTGGCATTGAAGTTGGTCTATGGGATATTTGACAGAAGGGGGGGGTTTCTTTACTACATTTTTTTCTCTCTACCACATGGATCAACCCTTTCCTTCCATGTGGCCCCTTGGATCCTTTTTTGTATTGGAGATAAATGAAAAAAATGACTAAATTTTGCATATAAACAACCATTTTTTGAGTCAGCGACCAGTGGTAGTGAATTTTCATTTAGTCATTGATTTAGTCATTAATTGTTACAATTAATGACCAAATACATGACTAAATATACAACTAAATGAATCAAAACAATTAATTAATGACTAAGCTAAATGTGACTCAATTTTTTGCCGTGTTATAAGATATTGGAAATTAGCTACCAAAGTTGCAATCTAGTAGTTTATATGCGAATTTTAGTCTTTTTTTGGTCACTTATTTCTAATTTTCTAGTAGTCATTGATATCTTTTTAGTAGTTTGAAAATATAAATGACTAATTTAGTTGTTTTTAGTCATCTTATTTATGTTCATTTTTAATCAATATCAACGATTAATTTAGTAATTTTTTAGTTGTTTTATATTCATTTTATTTGTGTTCATTATTACTCAATATAAACTACTAATTTAGTAGTTTCATTTGTGTTCATTATTAATCAATATAAATTTTTAGTATGATATTGTGATTGAATTAAAAAATGTCATACAATATTCATGCTCATCTAATATGAATATACATGTGAATCATGCAAAGTCACATGAGATAATTACAACACTAAATAATATCAAGTACAAACATATATAATTTTCAACCACGGAAATTATATTATATGAAATGTCAAGTATTAAAATATATATGAGTTTCCAATTGAATATCCACTAATGGATTGTTAATACTAGTCCATGACAAAAACTGTCTCTATACTTTACATGAAAATCATCTACATCAATGACTTTTCAAAATATTACAATGGCCACTAAGTGAAACTTCCTTCCTTCACCTTCAAATGGCTACATTGTGAACCTGAAGAACTTTTGAATCTTCTGTCATATTGAACCAAGCTGGAGGAAAACCTGACAATCAAAACATGAAAGCAATACTAGCTCAGATTAGATAAGCAAAAAATCATGTTTTCAATTTTAACACACATCTACAATGCATCAAATACAATGACATGCTACATAAATAGTTGTGACCGCTTAAGCATGAAACCACAAAGACATATTTTTGTCGTAATAACGTAATGGATTTGCTAAAATTTCACCAACATCCTTCAATCCAACAAAATGTATCACATCATCATATTTGCACCATAACAAGGAAATTTAAACTCCAAATAAGGTTAGAGAATTTACTACTTGTAAGGTTTCAGCTGAAACAAAGGGAAAGATAATACAAAAAATCTAGAACATAGAACCAATGATCAACAAGTCAACATCATAGTAAGTAGTATAAAGCTAGAAAAGATTCAATAGTCTGCAAGTAACTCTAAGTTATATATGTTGTTGATCATCATATTAAATTAAAGGTGCAAAAACATAAATTATGACCTAAGCAATCTTCAAATCAAGCCCAATTTTGATCTAAGAAGTATATGAAAAGGTAGGTTAGTGAGCCAAGTTCTCTAAGTTTTATATCAAGTCAGCAGCCAAGTTCTCTAGGTCAGTGAGCCAAGTTCTATGTTTTGTGTAGGCCAGTGAGCCAAGTCTCTAGGTTAGTTGGTGTGGTTTATTTAAAGGTAGGTCAGTGAGACAAGTGTTGTAATTCCTTTGTGAGATAAAAGGATGTGAATCACTTTTTGTGTGGATTCTGGACCATTGTAGTCGTGTAGTAGAGATTGAGAATCCATTGAAGGTAGATTGTACCATTAATACTTAGAGAAATTTACTATACATTTTAGTTTTTTAGTTAACCAAGTTAATGTTGAAATTTGGTTGTCATTGATGTCAAATATGATGTCAACTAATTTCAAAGAGGATGTCAAATGATGTCAAAGAAGATTCAGTATTCTGGTGCCAGTTTAAAGAAGTATATGAAAGCCACTTTGAAGTGGTATATGCGCAAGCAAGATGAAGAAAGATATCGATGCCAGTATGAAGAAGTATATCTAGAAGTGCATCCATTCTGAAGAAGTATATTTTAGAGGTATGCCATGCATATCCAGTTTGAAGAAGTACATAAGGAATGCATCCTACTACATGTGGTACATGCCTAGACATCAAGTCTACCAAGCCACACCCCTTCAAGTAAAAATCCAAAGAGTTGGTTGGACAAATATTTGAGTGCACAAGCAAGCTAAGAGATGATTGGACAAAGGTTGGGAGTGTGCAAGAAAGTCAAGAAGTGATTGGACAAGGTTTGGGTTTGTGAAATAAGCTTACAACAAGAAATGGTAAAGTAGTTATGCAAGTCCCGAAAGAGCACAAATCTCACAAATCAGAAGAAGCTTTCAGTTGTTGAAATGTGCACAAAATCCAAGAAGTATGTAGCAGTTGGAGATAGTATATGCACAAATTCCATAGCTAATGAATCATCAAGTGTGCAAGACCCAGAAGTGATGGTAACGTAAGGGTGAAAGTCCTACTAAGTCAAGGACCATGTATGTGCAAGACCCACAATAGATGTGACATCAATAGCACATAAGATGACATGTGGCAGAAGCATAAACCATGAAGCAAAGAAGAAGGAATGCCACAACTAGCTTATAGACATACAATCTGTGCAACACATGTATAAATAAGAAACAAGTTGGATATTTGAAGTAAGCATCATAAGAAGTATGAAGAGACTCTAAGTGGAGGATACATATTTATATTTGGGGCATCAAGGGCTCGTGGAACCAAAACATCATGATCTAGCAGAGAGTCGAGTGCACACAAGCAGAGGAATGGAATAGCTAATGGTGCACAGAATGATGCTATAGATTTGTGATCATTTCACAAAGAAAGAAAGGTATAATGCAGAGGATACACAAGTGCCCGAGGATTGAATGAAAATATTGCAAACAACACACAGACAGTCACATATGTTCTAATATATATTCGTGCAGAGATAGAAATAAAGTATATCTTACAATGCATGATGTAAAGAAGTTTCATTGATGCATAAAGGATAAGCTTAAGTGTGCGAAGTAAAGAAGTCAACCATATGCACAAAGATAGAGTTGTAGAAGAATCAAGTATGTGCATCATTATGCAGATGGTCTGATACAAGTGCGTTAAATCGAAAGGACAAACCATATGATGCACAACAGGTCACAGATTGTCTGAAGGACTGTGGCACTTAAATAGAACGGATACATCTCAGAAAGTGCGTAGTTCCATTTGATACTTTTGCGCAATATCATAAACAAGGGAAGCAATGGAGGATAAAAAAAAATGATGGTCAGTATATCGAAACAAGGGAAGCAATGGAGGATGAACTTGTGCAGTACTTCGAAACCGTCATGAAGGAAGACCGACAAGATAGATCTGAATACATTAGGAAAATTACTAGACACATCCCTAGGCAGGTAATGGAAAACCAAAATGAGATCCTGTTGAAACCTGTTTAACTCCAAGAAGTGGAGGATGCCGTTAATAAAATGAAGGATGGAAAAGCACTGGGACCTGATGGTTTCACTACCAATTTCTTCCACCATTTTTGGGATTTAATCAAATATGAAGTCTGGAAAATAGTGGATGACTCTCAGAAGGATAAAAGAGTCCTAAGATCCTTCAATTATACCTTTCTTACTCTCATCCCTAAATAGGATCGGGCTGAGTCCCCTCGAAAATTCAGACCCATAGCGCTCTGTAATGTCGTTTACAAAATTATAGCAAAGGTGTTAGCAAACAGGCTAAAGCCTCTCCTTCTAGACCTAGTTTCATATGAACAATCATGGTTTGTAAAAGGGCGCCAAATTTTGGACGGAATCATTTTGGTCCACGAAGTCATCCATTCCCTGAAATTCACTAAACAACCAGGTATGTTGTTGAAGCTTGATATTTCAAAGGCCTATGATAAACTAAGCTGGCATTTTATGAAAGAAATTCTTGAGGCCTATGGTTTTCACTACGATTGGGTTTATTGGATAATGAATATTACTTCGATATCCTTTTTCTCTATCCTCTTGAATGGAGCCCCCACTAAAACTTTCAAACCTTCGAGGGGTATCCTACAAGGTGACCATATGTCTCCCTTTTTTTTCATTCTTATGGAGGAAGGGCTGAGCAGAGTCATCAAAGACAAGATTGAAAGTAGGTAGCTCAAAGGATTGATTCTTCATACTGGTTTTGAGACTATCTCCCACCAACAATTTGTGGATGATACAATGCTGATGGGACACTCATTGGTTCAAGAAGTGAGGACCCTAAATAAATTCCTAAGTACTTTTTCTAAGGCTTATGGGATGGAAGTGAATAACACTAAGTCCCGGGTCTTCTCCTTTAACACTCCAATGATTAACCAATGGAATATACTGCGTATCTTGGGATTCCAAGGGAGCTCCCTTCCATCCAAATATCTTGAAGCTCCTCTAGTTGAAGGGGTGGTTAGGAAAGTCTCTTGGGAAGAGCTTCTGGAGAGAATGAAAAGGAAATCGGACAACTTGGCTTATAGTCCTCTCAACCTTGAAAGCTGAGTGGTGTTATTAAAGCAGTGCTTCAAGCCATGCGCATCTACCTTTTCTCTACTCTGGCTGCCCCAAAATCGGTTTTAAAGCAAATCAGGACAATCCAAAGACAGTTCTTGTGGGGAGAAAACCATGCCAAACATCAATGGGTATTGGTTAGCTGGGACACTGTCTGTAAAACCAAGGCTCATGGTGGTCTAGGGATGAGAGACCCAGAGAAAAATAGTAAAGTCCTCGGTGCGAAGATATGGTGGCACTGGGTGTTGCACAAAGAGGAACCATGGGAAAAAATTTTGCACAACAAGTATGCTCAGGGGAAACCAAAACAAGATATCATAAGATTTAACGAAAATATGCAAGTATCCCATATCTGGAATTTTGCTCATATGAACAAAAGGATAATCCAAGAGCATAGCTTCTGGGAAATAAGGGGAGGACAGGATGCCAATTTCTAGAGTGACTCTTGGAAACAAATGCCAAAGATCAAAGCTCAACATGAGATGCATACTAGCTGGTCCAGAGCCAAAGATTCAGGATTGATAAAAGTCCGATAATTCTGGAGAGAAGAACAGGAAAATGAGGAATTTCATGAATGGTAATCATAGAATTGGTGGAATCAAAGATTCCCAACTGAGAATATCCCCAAGATTATGGAGGCCCTATACGATTGATGCATTCATGTCCAAAATTTCCCGGATAAATTGAGATGGGGGTACCAGTCAAAGGGGATTTATAATACTAAGGAGGCTTTCGATCTTATCTTCAACCAAGAATACATGCATCATAGGGAGACCTGGAAGGTGATATGGAACTATAATCCATGGCCTAAAATCACTACCTTTATCTGGTTGGTCTCGTATAGACAAATTCTGATAGGAGAGAATTTAATGAAAAGAGGCATGAATGGCCCTTTTTGGTGTGTTCTATGTGAAGGTGAGGAGGAATCGATGAATCACCTCCTGGAATATTGTCCTATGGCTTTATCCTATGGCATTGTGGAACTAAAATATTTAGGAGGATGCATGGGGTGAGAGGACAACCTCAACAAATGATTAAAGTCTGGGATAAGGAGGCTTACAAAAATATGGTTATTCTTAAAATATGGCTCATGTTTCCTGGAACCTTGATGTGGGAAATTTGGAATGAAAGAAACAAGAGGATCTTTGAAGGAAAATCTTCCTCAGACAATTTGGAACCAAATCAGTAAGCATATATAGGATATTATCAAAATTACCGAATGGAATGAGAGAGATTGGGAAATGGATGATAATAAGAAGCATATTTTGGTTGGATGGGGAATGGATTTTTCTCCATAAGGATGGAGAAAATTTAAGGCAAGGAAAGCAGCTCCCACCAGTCTGCATATCTGGTACCTTCCTCCAAGCGGAAATTTCAAGTTAAACTTCAATGGAGCTTCTAAAGGGAACCCAGGCTCGGCTCGTTTTGGAGGAGTTTTCAGAAACTGTGAGGGTGGTATTATCCATTTCTATCATGGGAATATCGACCAAGACACTAACAATGCGGCAGATTTGGAAGGCTTACTTCATGGAATCAGACTATCAATCCGCAACAGGTGGGAACCTCTGGTCATAGAGGGTAACACCCACATCATCATCCAAATGGACAAAAACTTGCAAGGAGGAAAAAAGGTGTCCAAAGTCGTGGAAAGTTGGCGCCTGACATATTGAGTAGAGGCGTTGGCTTATCTCATCCAAGGACGCCATGCCTGGTCCTTTTCCCACATCAAATGTGACGGTAACAAGGTGGCGGATTTGCTGGAAAACATCGAAGAGCGAAGTGAAGCGAGGATTGTGGAAGGACAATTGTCCAATGAAGGAGGTAATGAATGGCATATTCAGTGTTCCCACTTGGAGGCCCAAGAAATCAGGCTTTACCAAGAGATGATGGGGCACACGAATCAAGAGTCGAATTACATGTCTAGGGAACACATGTTAATCCCACCCAACACCTGGATTCATAACCACCAACCCTCATTTCTCGATGCTGGTACCTCCATATTTAATTAGGACATGAGTTCCCATGAAATCCCACCGATTATCAATAATGGGGAAATCCTGCAGCCATCTCCGCTAATTGGACGACAAGGTACGACAAACCACAAAGAGAAGTAGAGAGATATGTTGGAGTACCATGCTAATAAATAGAAAGTATAGAGGAATTAGTATGGTTAACCGAATTGGGATGAGAAATCCGGATATTTATTCGAGGCATGCGCTCCATCCTCGCATTTTGTTTTCTCATTTTCTGAGGTGGTTTTATGTGAGCAAGCAGGAGCTGGTGTGGTGTCAATTGCAGTACTGGGTAACTATTCTAATGGCTCCTAAAAGGAAAGAGATAAAGGGAAAAAAGTTGATGTTAGAGGTAGGAGGAAGCCCTCCCAGGAACTAGGGAAAAATGGGAAGGTGACCGATTTCATCAGAGAGCATATTCCTCCACTAATTCGTGAATAAATTGAGAAGGTCAAACGTGATCTATGGAATCGGGTGCATGCCATGAACATGGAAACAGTCAAGGAATAGGTGGAATATTGGATTAGTGATCCTGGAACCACGACCGAGAGACTATATGCCTATGATCATATGGTCACCACCTACTAGGTAACAAAGGAACTCCTGGCCCACGTTATGATGGACAAGGAGAATAAAGCTATGGGTGAGGAGGAACTTGTGAAGGCCTGGAAGGAACACCTTCACGACAAACGCATGATGCACAAGAAAATAGACCGTATTGCTCTAAATCTTGGTCTGATGCCGGAGATTGATGGTGCTGAGGCCGAAACTTCTGCGGCTCGTCCTTGGGGTACCTTCCCTAATCACGGTTAGTCGGTCCAGCCTGCAATTGTGGAATATAACAAGCAAGGTGGCCTTTGTTCGGGGACCATGATCCACCAGAACGTCACCCAGGCTCAGAAGTGAAGGGTCTCGGGTCTATTTTTTTGGGTTAGGGTTATATCTTTGTTGTGTCTTATTTTGTCTAGGCAGTTTGTTAGATTCTAGTGGCCTTGTTATACAATGTGATGTGTATTGTTGCGACTTTAGTATTAATTTTCATAGTCATGTTGACTCTTTTGTGGGTATTATCAGGAAGAATTTGAATTTGATAATTGTACTTGGGTTAATAGGGAAGATAGTTTTGTAGAAGGGATAGCTAAAGGAAAAAACAAGTAGTTAAGGAATATGTGTATACAGTCTTGCAGAAAATTTGGGCATGCTAGGCCTTGTAAGTCCTGACCTATATGTACTGAAGGTTTTTTTATAATATAATTTTCTTTCTTACAAAAAAAAAACATGCATCGGTGCTCCACCTCTATGTAACACGTTGATGTGCCCTCACAAAAAGCCACATCATATGTCAACATCCACAAAAGCCCCCACAAAATAAAATATCCGCTACATTTGATAACGGATATTTATCGATGCATTTTTATGAAATAATTCATACCAGTGTGTTATATAAATACATGCATAACAATGCATATGAATTCAATAGGGACCACTGCATGAGTTTTATTTTTTTAATTTTTGTATTTATTTTTTATACGGTGTGACATTAAAATTCAAACCACCCAGTGCGGTTAATGTATATATGCACTAGTGTGTCCATGAAACAAACACACTATATATGTTGAAAATAAAAATTTCAAAAATCACACAAGTTATTTTTTCCGTAAAATAAAAAAGGGGTAGCAATTTTAAAATTGAAGACTAATTCTAAAAGGTGTTTAAAAGAAAAAAACCTAAACATCATTTCATTCTTCAACCGAAATTTTGAAGGGAGGGTTTTGAAAGAGAGACTTACGTGGAAGGAGTAGGAAGCAACCAGATTATTCTGTGGATCAAAATTTGTTAGGTATGATGAATCAAACTAAACCTTGCATTGTAGAAATTTCAAGTATGTAAAATATTACTATTTTTATTTGTTTTACCAAAATGGATAGGAATTTTTATATTAAAAAGAGAGGATAACACCCCAAAATTACATCAATATAGCCCAAAACACGGCCCAAGGCCTGCAAATCTAGTAACCATATGAATAGAGCATCCAAATCCTCAAAACTCCCAATATTCCTTCTAGCATCTATCTTATAGAAGTTATATTTATATTGTCTAACAAACTAACCTGAGAAAATTATAAAAGAGCAATACATAACCACCCTAGAAATGAAAATCCCATGGAACCTAATCTTCAATTTTTATTTGTTGCAGTATGAAGGAGGAGCCCTCTATGGAGTCTCATTCCCTCTATTGTTGCTGCAATGCTTCCACTTTTTGTTCCAGTTTTGCAATCTGAACCTTTATTGTCTCAGCTTGATCATCATATTGGTTGCATTGATTTTTAAAAAATCCCATTGAAGTTGGAATTCCCTCCTCTCATTGTATTTTTATTGTTCATATTCATCATGCCACTCCTCCCGACGATGCTCCCTGTCTCTAGGGTCCCTTTCCATCCCGCGTTTGAGCCGATGTAGTCTCCGAATTATCCAATGTATAGCATTCCCAGTGCAACAAAAGGCCTTTCCAACCCCACCATCACTATCCATTCTGGACACTAAACGAAGACTATCACTGATATCCACCATCACCTTGGATATCCGGTCATCTTGGTGCTGCAGGAACTTGAAGAAACATAAAATGTTACTTGGATTAAATTTTAGGTGTCGTCCTAAGTTACGATTAGTAAGTAAAGAGTGCCAAATAAGTTACTAACCATTGCAAGCTAATAAGTAAACCCCTATGACCTATCTACTAGCATAAAGTTAAGTATTATTAAATGACCTTAAGAAAAACTAAATGATCTTGCTAGATGTTATTAATATCTTAGCTCCAGTAAAAATGGAGAAAAATCTTTAATAAAGAAGTTAAGTCTTTCTCCTCAGTTAAATGATGGGAGAAAGATAATTTTATATATATATATTACCAAAAATGATTATTTTAGTATTATTTTGTTATTTATGATTATGCATCCATATTAAAGGTAACAAAGATATTGTTATTGTTATTAAAATAAATATGAAAGGAATTTTTATATATTTAAAAAAAAAAAAGGAAAGACATAAATTTTAAAATGTGTGTTTATATATACATACAAATGAAATAAAATTACAGCCTCAAGAGTTAGCTCGATTGGTTGAGTTCTCGGAAGTTAGGCCTCCCAGTATGCGAGGTCGCGGGATCCATCCTCATAGACCCTCTTGGGGTTAGGCACACAGCGGCCGCAGGGCGGAAACCCCTTCAAGGCGGGTTGTCGGAAATTATTTCGTGGATGTAACGGTCGGCTAAGCCGATTAAAGTGAACCACATGGAAAAAAAAACAAATGAAATAAAATGATTACTTGAATTATATCTGTTTATGTGATAATCATAAAAGTGATAAAAGAAAAGGAAGAGGAAAAAAAAAAGGAGAAAAAGCGAAATAGAAAGGTGATTTCATAAAAAGGACTTTACTATAATGGAAGATGACTAAACAAATAAAAAATTGCTTACTGGGACAAGATGTCATTATTTCATTTCAAAAGAAAGTATGTTGTGAAATAGGTTTTGTTTGTTTCATTTAAGATTTCCTTAGAATTCCTAATTGGTGAGTCTGTTTCGAAGATCAAATCCGATACTTTCTTGGGTTGGAGATAGATGCAATTTCCCACTATGAGAATATTCCCAGATTCATCAACCGATTTAACAACTTCATTGACATTCTCCTCAGCCACAGACTCCACACAGATCTGCAATAATTATTTGGGGGAAATGTCGGAGTGGGGGATCTGCCGTAGTCTTTTTATCATAGAATCCTTTTGCATGAGCCTAAGGAGCCTCCTCCCTTCCTTCGAGAATATCTTCCCTTCCCAAGGGCAGACGATATCTAGGTGCAGTTTTTAAATTAATAATGTTATTAATAAAAAAAATGATTTAATGTTTTCGATGACATGTAAAATTTTGGAATTTTTTTTTCAATATTTTTTATTTCCATAAATTAAAAACTTCATGCACTGATTTATGTCAAATCCAAAGTATACTTTATCAATAAAAAAATATGATTTTCCTTCAAAAATTAGAAAATATATTTTCATTTTTTTAGAAATTCAATTTAATCGTTATTTATTTACAAACATTACAAAACTTTACAATAAATAACAATAAAATTAAGAATTAGTATAAAGTCTATTTGCACTGCTCCGGACTGGAAAAGTATTCATTCCACTAGTTAATCAAGGGGGAGCATCTTTAATTCTATCTCTGCTGATGCAAAGAAGCTGGAAAGGGTGAAGACATTGGAAGCTTGTTTCCACGAGAAGAGTGCAATCCGAGTAATATTGCATCCAATTCTGGTTGACTGTATTTCATTATGTCTTTTTCTATAGGTAAGAGGAGTGACTCTATTTGGTTCTATTGTTTAATTATTGAATGCAATTTGCTGTAAGATAGAGGGCATCTCACCGTGAAAAGATTTGTTTATTTTCTTTATTTTACACATCTCGGGTGATATGTTTCGTCAAAGAGGTGTTGAGGTAAATTGGTTTGTTTCAAATGTTTAAATATGTTCCCCTCATAGTAAATAATAATAACATGTTGATTTAATAAATTTATCAAATCTTAATGTGTAAAGAGGTTGATTTTATATATGTTAAGTGGATAATCATAAAATGGATTTGGCCACATTGTGTACGAATAAAGTTAAACAATTGTATGTTATCTTAGTAATGAATATGTACTCCTAATACAAGGGTTCTTTAGAGTAAATGTTTTTGTAAAAGTAGATGGTAGTTGGTTTTAAAATAAATGGGTTATTATTTACATTATGTGCTTGAATGTTTAGTCCTTGATATTAAACGAAATTATAATTTGTTGGACTATGCTTAAAGAGGTGAAATTATAAGTTTAAATGGGAACTAAGTAGTTTATCAATACTAGACATACACAAGGAAAGTAGACACGGTGTTGACAATAGTGTTAATATCATTTGAAAGAATGATCAAGTAGAAGTACATTAGATGTATGTGTATAAGGATGTGGTTTGGATAAATGTATAATTAAGTGATGATGTAATTTTTAAAAAGGAATGGATTTTCTTTGGATAACAATGCTTTAATACTTAAATAGAGCAATATGAATAATAGTCATGACTTTATGACATTGACTACACGTGATGAGAGATAAGATAAGGTTAAATATTTTAGATTCCCAATGGTAAGATTAACTAAATAGTCTAAAGGTGATATGTTCATGTGCATGGCCTCTATTTAGTTATAAGATTTAAAATCTTTCATAATGAAACATTAGTTGAATTTGACTTAGATAATAAAATGGTTTCTTACGTTATTCCATATATATATATCCATATATATATATATATATTAGATCTATCACGACTTGTAAACAATGGCACTAACTTGTTTGGCTATTTGGATGATGTTTAAGGAAAAATTCCATACCCCATCTTCCAAATTAGTAATGAGGATTTTGGGTACATTACAATCAAAGAGAACCCCACCCGCACCTACCACCCCTGGGCTCCCTTTAGCCGCCCCATCGAAGAAAAGTAAGACCTTGTTCTATTTTTGCTTCTAGAGAACAAATTCTTCTTCATTTAACCTTAATTCCCATTTCCTGGGAGCAGGGGGGAGAAGGAGATGAATTCTTCTTGAGATGGAGGGAGGTGATCCATTCCCTTTCCTTCGACAATAACTCAGAGGAAGGGTCTTCCAAACTACTCTTTTCTAAGAGATACTCGGAGAGGAGCAGGGTCGCTTTTCTGGCCACTAGGGCAAGGGTGTACTAGAGGTTTTCAAAAATACTTTTGTTACAGGAAAGCCATAATTTCCAACAAATAAATTTGGGAAGAGTCAACCAAATTGCTTTGAGGAGGGGTTTGTTCTGAAGAGATTGGGAATAATCCCTATCCTACCTTTTGGAGTAGCTCATATGGCTCCCAAGACGAGATTAAAATTGATAAAGTGGGCCCAAAGCATCTTTCCAAGTGGATATCGAAAATGGATAGTGCACTATGAAGTGGGAGACTATTTCCTCTTCAACTTCACATAGGACACATCTAGAAGGCCCCACTACTCCTCTTCTTTTAAGGTTCTCTCTAGTGAGAATTTTTCCATGAGCTACCAACCAATAGAAGAAATTAACTTTCGGGGGAGCATTGTTCTTCCACACATTCCCCTAAAGCTTCGAGAAAAAGGGAGGTACATTACTGGAGCTGTAACAATTCATACGCATGCTTGACTGTATAGGTCCCACTCCTTTCTCTCCATCCTCTTCTATCCCCTTTTTGGGATCCTAAGTGGGATTTTCCTTTCAACCAGGATTTTAGGGAGGAGAGATCTTGTTTCAGTTTGTCTCGGGGAGGCGGAAATTGCTTGTCAAGCCATAGGTTTGAGCCGCCCTACCATTTTCTTATATTTGAAACTTTGGAAATCACATTATTCGATAACCACCTTTGGATATCTTGGAATTTTTGAAGGGACCTTAATGGCGGGTATTGGAGGATAGGGTCTTCCCAAAGCCGAATTATATTCCCACTCCGCAGGATCCAATGTAGCTTACTGTGAAAGATGTTCAGGCCTTTACACATAACTTCCATATTATTTTTCATTGATTGGGATTAGGGGTAGAATCTAGGAAGTGAAGGCAGTGACCCCTTAAGTGTTTCTTCGGTAACACTTGTGAGACCCAAGCCTTATTGTTCTCCAATGTTTTCCAGAGTTTCTTGGCCCCTAAGGTTAAGTTAGTGAGTTGGATATCTCTTATTCCCAAACCTCCATGGTTCACTATCCCCTTAACTATGTTCCAGCTGAAAAGGGAGAATTTATGCCCAAGCTGTTTACCTCCCTTCCATAGAAAGGACCTGAAAAACTGATTTATTTGCATTAGAACCAACAAAGGGGCAAGCAGGACAAAGCATGGGTACAAGGGCATGGAATTATCCAAAATGGAATTAATTAGATTCACTATCCCTGAAGGATTTAGCCAATTCAGTCCTCACTGTTGTGATTTGGTGGAGATTTTATCAATAATTTCTTAGAAATTCCCTTTTCTCTATCTATTCTAGGAGATCGGGACTCCTAGGTACTTGAAATAATCCCAGAATCCCGATCCCTGGAAGCCAAACACATGTTCGATACCATCGAGTAGACGAATTGTAGTGTTCCAACCATAGATGAATCTCTTCCTCATGTTAATTAAGCTACTAGACGATTTACAAAAAAATTGCAATATTTGCTTAAATATTCTTGCCACAACTAATGAGGCCCCCCCATGAGTTAGGTATCATCAACAAACTATGAATGCTTGAGTTCTTTCACATTTATAGCCACTTGTATAACTTGAATTTCTCCTGACTCTCTTTCTTGCTCTAGAGACCTGCTCAAAGAGTCCACCATAATGATGTATAAAAGTTGAGAGAGATTACACCCTTGACGAAGTCTCCACGACCCTCTAAAGTATTTTGTCACTCTTCCATTTACAAGTGGGGCTATCCATGGTTTTCCAATGCAAGCCTTTATCTAGGATATAATCTTATCATCAAAGCCAAATTTCGTTAACACCTTGATGTGAAAAGCATGGTTGACCCTGTCAAAAGCGTTGGCCATATCCAATTTTAATGATCATTCCTTTTTACTTCCTACTCCCGTTGGAGTGGATGGCTTCTTGAACGAGGATAATTTTATCCAAAATATTATTTTATGCACAAACCCACCTTGATTTTCTGAGATAATGGCAGGGAGAAACGTTTTGATCCTCTAAGAGATGATTTTAGCAAAAAAGATGGAAGAGACATTGCAAAGGGAGATTGTTCAGAATATATCTCCCTTGTCACATCTACTTTTAGAATCTCTTTAGTAAAAGGTGTTGGAAAGGGATCTTTGATGGTTTCCAATTTGGCGTGCAAAAATATGCTCAAGTGAAATCTTCACATTCTTCTTCTTACCCACCACTATCAATTATAACCATTTACATTTATTTATTAGGTATATAATCCCAACATCAATCATCAATCATCTTTTGAATATCCTAATGTATCATGGCTTTGTATTTCATGTTCATTCAATGTAATCATTAAGTAATTGGTTTTGGTTTCTAGTTGAAGTTGTCCAAATTCTTTTGGAACACCCTATGGGTCAATCATCTTTTGAATCTCCTCATGTATCGTGGCTTTGTATTTCATGTTCATTCAATTTAATCATTAAGTAATTAGTTTTGGTTTCTAGTTGAAGTTGTCCAAATTCTTTTGGAACACCCTATGGGTCATGATAGTTGCAAGAAAATACATCAGTGAACTCCCTAAATAAGGTGATAAATCCAGCCACTGTTTAGAGATCCCAACAATATGCAATCTCCATGTACTTTGGTTGATCGTTTTCTTTGACATTGTTAATCTTCTTCAATGGGCCACTTCTAGTGTCATGCCATTCCTTGTTGATCATAAGATTTCTCATCCACTTGTCAATCATTTATATATTCTCTTGTGTAAATAGTGGGAATAGAATTAGTCTCCTCAACTTGTAAAACTTTGACCTTCTTCCAAGCTCAAGTGAGATTGTATCATGCACTACAAATGTGGAATACAAAAAGTACTCAAAAATTATGTAACTGGGTCTAGTAAAGTTCTACAAATATAGATTTTGTATTCATTAAATCTTAATTCCCATTTCCTGAGAGTAGGGCGGGAGAAGGAGATGAATTCTTCTTAATATTGAGAGAGGTGATCCATTCCCTTTCCTCCGATAATAAATGAGAGGAAGGGTCTTCCAAACTGCTCTTTTATGAGAGATACTTGGCGAGGAGTAGGGTCACTTTTCTGGCCACTATAGAAGGGGTGTACTGGAGGTTTTCAAAAATACTTTTATTACGGGAAAGCCATAATTGCCAACAAATAAATTTGGGAAGAGTCAACCAGATTGCTTTGAGAAGGGGTTTGTTCAGAAGAGATTGGGAATAATCCCTATCCCAAATTTTGGAGTAGCTCATATGGCTCCCAGGATGGGATTAAAATTGATAAAGTGGGCCCAAAGCATCTTTCCAAGTGGCTATGGAAAATGGACAGTGCACTATGAAGTGGGACACTATTTACTCTTCAGCTTCACATAGGACACATCTAGATGGCCCCACCACTCCTCTTATTTTAAGGTTCTCTCCAATTAGCATTTTTCCATGAGCTACCGACCAACAGAAGAATTTAACTTTCAGGGGAGCATTGTTCTTCCACATTCCCCTAAATATTTGAGGCAGAGGAGGAACATTGCTAGAGTTGTAACAATTCATACCCATGATTGACTGTATAGGCCCCACTCCTTTCTCCCCATCATCTTCTATCTCTTTTTTTGGAGCCTGGGGGAGATTTTCCTTTCAACCAAGATTTCAGGGAGGAGAGATATTGTTTAAGTCTATCTGGTGGAGGCGGAAATTGCCAATCAAGCCATGGGTTTGAGCTCCCCTACCATTTGCTTATATTTGCAACTTTGGAAATCCCATTATCCGATAACCACCTTTGGATGTCTTGAAATTTTGGAAGGGACCTTAATGGCAGGTTTTGGAGGATCGGGTCTTCCCAAAGCCAAATTATACTCCCACTACGTGGGATCCAGTGCAACTTGCTCTGAAAATTGGCCATGCCTTTACAAATAACTTCCATATTATTGTTCCTTGATTGGGATTAGGGGTAGAATCTAGGCAGTGAAGGTTGTGACCCCTTAAGTATTTCTTCTGTAACACTTGTGACACCCAGGCCTGATTATCCTCCAAGATTTTCTAGAGAAGCTTGGACCCTAAGGATAAGTTGGTGATTTGTATATATCTTGTTCCCAAACCTCCACAGTTCACTTAAGCCCCTTAACTATGTTCTAGCTGAAAATGGATAATTTATCCCCGATTTGTTTACCTCCCTTCCATAGAAAGGACCTGAACAACTGATTTATTTGCATTAGAAACAATGAAGGGGAAAGCATGACGGATCATAGGTACAAGGGCATGGAATTAGCCAAAATGGACTTAATTAGAATCACTATCCTTGCATGATTTAGCTAGTTCAATCCCTACTACTATGTTTTGGTGGAGATTTTATCAATAATTTCTTGCCAATTCCCTTTTCTCTATCTATTCTAGGAAATCGGGACTCCTAGGTACTTGAAATAATCCCAGGAGCCTGATCCCTGGAATCCAAACACATGTTGGACACCATCTAGTAGACGAGCTGTTGTGTTCCAACCATAGATGAATCTATTCCTCTTGTTAATTAAGCTACTAGATGCTTTACAATTTTTTTTCAATATTTGGCTAAATATTCTTTCCACAACTAATGAGCCCCCCCTCGATGAGTAAGGTATCATCAACAAACTGCAAATGCTTGAGTTCTTCCACATTTCTAGCCACTTTTAACCTTGTATTTCTCCTGACTCTCTTGCTTTCTCCAGAGACCTGCTCAAAGAGTCCGCCATAATGATGTATAAAAGTGGAGAGAGAGAGTACACCCTTCACAGAGTCCCCACAAACCTTTAAAGAATTTTTTCGCTCTTCCATTTACAAGGGGGGCTATCCATGGTTTTCCAATTCAATCCTTTATCTAGGATATAATCTTATTATTAAAGCCAACTTTCGTTAACACCTTGATGAGAAAAGCATGGTAGTGACTGATCCGGATTTATGTGGGAACGAAACAAAAGATAGCATATACAGAATCATATACAGAGATATATTTCAAATGACATAGTGATACAGTAAACACATATTCTATTAAATAGCGGAAATAGAACAGACTGTAAAATACAATAGCTAGAATGGTGGTAGCTATCTCTGAGAAGAGATGTGGCCCCTAAGCCCATTCGTGCCAAGATGAATACAAAGAGAGGCCAAAAGGGCCTATTTATCATAAGCATGAGGGAAATAATCCCAAACATCCAAAAACCTAACCCTAGAAGATGAACCGTCATAAAGTTTGCGGCCCCAAGGTGGTTAGTTGAATAGTCAACTTCTCGGGGTCATAACTTTTGCATACGATCTCCATTTGGGGTGCTCGGTAGCTCATTGGAAAGGTCAATCCGAGATTTACAACTTTCAACTAGGGCCAAATGCATGCCATTGGCAACCATTTGGCCCCCAAAATTGCCAAAAAAGGTCATTTAGGGCCTCAAAACGGCCCCAGAAGTTTAGGACCCAAAAAACCGTAGAAAAATTACTAGAAAATTGGCAAAATGGGAAACTGTTTTGAGACAGTGGAATAGGTGGGTGGCCACCAATATCCATCTGGATCAGTGACCTTGTCAAAATCATTGGCCATATCCAATTTTATGATCATTCCTTTTTCCTTCCTATTCATGTTGGAGTGGATGGATTATTGAACAAGGATAATTTTATCCAAAATATTTATTTGTTTGCACAAAGCCACCTTTATTTTCTAAGATAATGGCGGGGATAAAATTTTTGATCCTCTAAGAGATGATTTTAGCAAAAAAAATGTAAGAGACATTGGAAAGGGAGATTGGTCAAAATATATCTCCCTTGTCACATCTACTTCTAGAATCTCTTTAGTAAAAAGGTGTTGGAAAGGGATCTTTTATGGTTTCCAATTCGGCATGCAAAATCCTACTCAAATGAAATCTTCACATTCTTCTTATTACCCACCAATATCAATTATAACCATTTACATTTATTGATTAGATACATAATCCCAACATCAATCATCAATCATCTTTTGAATCTCCCCATGTATCATGGCTTTGTATTTCATGTTCGTTCAATGTAATCATTAAGTAAATGGTTTTGGATTCTAGTTGAAGTTATCCAAATTCTTGTGTAACACCCTATGGGTCATGATAGTTGCAGGAAAATACATAAGTGAACTCCCTAAACAAGGTGATAACTCCAACCACTATTCAGAGATCCCAACAATCTACAATCTCCATGTACTTTGGCTGCACGTTTTCTTTGACATTGTTAATCTTCTTCAATGGGCCACTTCTAGTGTCATGCCATTCCCTGTTGATTATAAGATTTCTCATCCACTTGTCAATCATTTATATATTCTCTTGTGTAAATACTGGGAACAAAATTAGTCTCCTCAACTTGTAAAACTTTGACCTCCTTCCAATCTCGAGTGAGATTCTATCATGCAATACAAATGTGGAATACGCAAAGTACTCAAAAATTATGTAATTGGGTCTAGTAAAGCTCTACAAAATTAGATGTTGTGTCAATTACACTAGAATAAAAGTACTACTTCGTACAGTAAATTTGAAAATTCAATAGATTCCAATACATAAGGACTGACACCAAGAGTAATGAGGTGCTCTATATAGCTTAATGTTGAGGTAGATGCTATATTTCAAAAAAACAATTGAGTATGAAGAGAAAACAAAATTTTATTTGGTACTAATGTGTAAAATTAATTTAAAATTCTATACCAAAGTTAAATAATATAAAACCCATTAAAAAACACTTAAAGGATCAAATTTCTTGAAATGCAATGTTTTTAGTTAACATAAGTGAAATCAATTTTAAATTTTCCATAAAAGATAAAAAGACTAAAACTAACATACATCTATTTAAACCTTGATCTATTGATTATATCAATTTTTATAATTAACAAGAGAGATATAAGCAAAGCTTCAAGTCCCTGCTAAGTTGTATTCGAGAAATGCCAAGTGATAAAAGTGATATCTGACAAACAATACATCTGATTTAATTATGTAAGTGAATCGATGACATATTTAAAAACATAAAAATTACTGTAATATTATATATTGGCATTTCGAGAGATGGATTAGGGAGCTGAGATTTTACCTTGTTCTTTTGATAAGACAACAAAGGGTGAAAAAGTTTAGCATTTTACAATAAAGCTAATTTGAAGTTGTGTATGCATCTCATGCTGAGATTTTAACTTGTTATTTTGACAAGACAAAAAAAAGGGTGAAAAAGTTTAGCATTTTACAATCAAGCTAATTTGAAGTCGGCTATAATGGAAATGGATGAAACAAAAATGGTATAGCATTGTAATTTTTAGTGTTAAGATTATATATTCTAAATGTTGTAAAAATAAGGATATACAATCTAATCTTTGCTCTCTAATCTTATAGAAACACCCCTTCTCGATTCTATCACATAATTCAATAACAAAAATATTTTTAGTGTAAAGATTATATATTCAAAATGCTGTAAAAATACAATGGTATGTGTGAAAGACCTGGGTCAAAGCCTTTATAGAATTCGATCACTAGAATTGGACTATTTCATTATTTTTATTGGACTATTTTGATGGTTGACGAAGTAATGAACAAAATAAGAATTGAAATTACAATTACAATGGTCTGTGTGAAAGACTCAGGTCAAATCCTTTACAAAATTCGATCACTAGAATTGGACTATTTAGTTATTGTTATTGGACTATTTCGATAGTTGAGGAAGTAATGAACAAAATAAGCATTGGTCAAAGCCTTTACAGAATTTGATCACTAGAATTGGACTATTCCGTTATTGTTATTGGACTATTTAGTTATTATTATAATTATTGTTATTATAAAATATATACAATTGAATGCATGTACATATTTTTGTGAATGGATCGATATTCTTAAAACGATTCAATTGTTGAGACTTCACACCTTAATTGGCAAGTAGAGATAGTCCAGTCAATACTCTAAACAATATAGATTATTAATTCATGATAATTACAATTGTTAAACATATATGTCATAAATAAAATGATTATATGATATAGAGCATTTGTTTAAACCAATAATATGAGCGAATTCACATATGTTATCATTTTGTTAAAAGTAGTAGAGCTACCAGGATAGGTTCAATAAAGTAAATATGTTAAATGTTAGATACAGAACCTGACATTCTTAGCTATTTCACTCCATGTTAAAGTAATATGTTAATTTAATGTCAGTAAGTTCAACAGTTCTTCAATATGGTTAAATGTTAGTTATTAAATATAATTAAATGAATATCAATAGCTTTTTTCACTTGCTTGCATTCTTAGCTATTTCACTCCACGTTAAAGTAATATGTTAGTTTAATGTCAGTAAGTTCAACAGTTCTTCAATATGGTTAAATGTTAAGCTTTTTTCACTTGCTTGCTTTGACAAGCAAACTTTCTTTTGACATAGAGATGAAATGGGTATTAGATAGTTAGAGCTAGCATAAATTCGAGGCACAGATTGCCTTTTTTTAATTAAAATTTGTATTTTATTAACAATATCATTTGAAAACTAATTTAATAATTTAATATATATTGATAATTTAAAAAGGAAGAGAAAGATCAATATTGATTAATTTCACAGTTGCCTTCATAGTTTGTTTGATCTAACTATTTTGAATGGTTAAAGCATGTTAAACCTAGCTTAAGTTCCTATCCTTGTATGCTGGTAGATTGAGTTAGAGCATGAAACATTAGTATCATCCATTTTTAAATAATCAACCATTCTTAAATGTTGAAACAAGAATTCTCTATGCTATCCATTCAACTTGCCGAAGTATAACATAGAGAATTCTTCCACATAAATTATGCCATAACAACTCCGTGAACACAGCAACGCTTTGAAAAATGTAAATGAAAAGTGTAAAAACTATCATTCTCTGCCACCACTTGGAGGTAATCAGATTTGCATGCCACTTGGGGCTCAACGCTGCCACACCCACAATATTCAGTCCTGCCACATGCACAATATCACACGTCCCATGATGACCTGTAGACAAATCCTGCAAGGATATAGTCTCTCACTCCATGCATGCTTCTCACATTTTTGAATCAACTGGTAGCAATTACTTTGAAGTTGTTGCTGCTGGAAATTATGATGGAAATTAACACAGACTTATACTTGTTACTTTATTTTGTGGGCAGGACAAAAACCTGATGGAAGAATTATTAGATTTCATAAAGTAAAGAATAAAAATTCAAAAGAGCATTGGATGACTCTTCTGGAAACAAAGATCCCAAAGCTACACCTGTTCCAGATTCAGTATACTCAGTTCTAAATTGACAGTTTTAGGCTCATACGCCTATTAGAGGCTCATGAAAATTGTAATACCCCATATTTGCACACTTAGTAATTAAAACTCTAATGTGAATTAGCTTAACATTTTCATTTGTTTTATTATATGTTAGACTCATCTAAGTTGAGTAAGACTATTGTTATGTGAATAAATGGACTCCCTATGTGTGGACAGTAAATGGAATATAATGTTTTAATTTATTAATGACAATAAATATGTTATTTCATTTGAACATTCAAAATTGAATATAGAATATCCATATGAGGAAGGCTAATTTAGTTGTTTGCAAAAGTACTTACATGATTATTTGTAAATGTTGTATTAGTGAAATGGATTAACACTTGAAAGAGTTGGGTATGGATTTATATATGTTTCATGTTAATGATGAACTATTCCACATGTTAATTGTCTATGAGATAGGCAGATTCCTATATTGCCAAGGGGCACGAGATGTATTAAACATCATGAGTATAATGATGTTATATCAAATTTCATGTTATTTAATTGTGAATTCCAATATTTCTATGACTTTTGGGTGAGTGTGAGTTTTGATAGGAATTGTGACTTTCCCAAAGTGGTTTTCCAATGACAGGACCCCTTAGAACAGTGATGGCACAGTATGGTTGATGTAGGGTGTTGACCCTAGTACTATTAGGGGGGGGTGGAGGAATTTCCCACCGTTTATCCCCCGAAACCTGGAGTCGTGGGATGTTTGTGTAGCGCACTCCCCTAGACGTGTGATGACGACTAGCCGATGCCTGTTGGGGAAGCTTGGTCGATGTGGTCGATCGACACTTCCGCTTACAGGTTCTATATGTGGTTAGGTCGTGCAGTCAACGCCACAGTATATTGCAGCAGAGGACGGGATGGTGAGGTCAGGAGATGGAAGTGGTGGTGATTTAGGGGCTGGATTACTGATGTGATGGATGGTACCAATGATAGATTGGATGGTGTTCTTGATTGTTATTAACCATCGTGATTATATGTTTGATTTCACCATTATGTTTATCTAATTTTGTCTTATTGTTTCTGTATGAATGATTATGAATGATGAATGATGTAGTGTTTAATTGTTCTTCTATACATTGTTTGAGAGGATGTAATAATGATTTATTAGCAGGATTAAATGTGATTATTAGTACGCACGCTTAAGACGTGTGCACTGGCCATGCATACGTCAATTCGTGATTACATTACTATGATTGGTCGATCGATGAATAAATTAATATGATTATATTATCTATTAGTAACTTGGTGGACGAATTGATGGAAGCATTACTTGTGTGTTGAAAATATGAGTTTGTTGACTTGTTTAAAATGATTTAGATTTATATAAATTGATTGGATTATTAGATAATATATATAATTATATACATATAATATAAAATATGTCATAATATAATATAGTATATGAAAATATCTTATTTGACTTATGAATGAAAGGATAATATAAATAAATGGATAGATAGGATTTGCACAAATTTTTAGAAATTGGTTGTCATAGTTGCATTAATATGGAAGCATGACAAGTGAGACTTTGCATCCATGTTTATTAATATTTTAATTATTTAAATCAAATTTCTATTTTTCGGAGAAAATGAATTTATTGATTGATGACTATTATTTATGGGAATTTATTGATGGATGAGGATTTTTTATATAAATATGAAACTTGAGAGTGGAAGGAGGGAGGTTCTTTTTCTCTTGAAGATTATTTTGGTGAGAGTATTCTAGGATGGATAATTTTGGGTATTTTGGGGTATGAGAAGTTTTGAAGAGTTGGAAGAGTTTGAGAAATCTTGGAAGATTTGATACATAGCCTACTGGTGCATCACTGTTCTGTTCTCTGGGGGTCTCGGGCACGGAGGGCCAGGAGGCCATTTGGATGGGACCGTTCAATGGTCTCCTAGGGCTAGGGAGATGGCTAGGCCCCTAGTTGGCTGGGAGGTAAAACCGTGGTCCCGCTTTGGGCAATAAATATGGAAGCAACTCGAGGAGAAGAAGAAGAAAGCTTGCTCAGTTTGGACTCCGTCACCATTCTTATAATGAGGTATTTTTCTTGTGATTTTAAATTGTTGATATGTTGTTGTAAAATTATCATATGATGCTATTGCTACATGATTTATGATGTTAATTTATGTTGTGTGAATCACCAATGAAGTTTTAAATATTGTAAGTTATTTGATGCTATTGCAAAATGCTTATATTTTGCTTATATGTTGTTATGGTTACACTTTGATTATTTGTTGTTTAGTCACAAAATCTAATTTCAATTACATTAAAATTTATAATGCCAAAAAGGGAATTACATATGGTATCAGAGCCATAGGTTCAAAAACTAGGAACCTTAAGGGTCTACATGACATTAGGAAATAATGACCAAGAATTCTGAGTTTTCAATAATGATGGTGTTTGCTGTAATTTTCATTGTTCCTTATTAAGGAACTCATATATTTTATTTCCAATGGCTTTACATAAACAAAAGAACCAAAAAAAAAAGAATCGCCATTGAGTATACTTACAAGCCATTCGACCTGTGAGAGGAGAATCAACCTCTTGAACAATAGTCCTCTTTGCAACCCCATCACTAGCCATCATAAATGGAATCTGGGAACCATTTTCAGACTGTACAGGAGCAAGACCTTCCACAAGTGGTGACAGATCTTTATGCACATCCTCCATGCCAACACAGCAGTGGTTAGCATCTAAGAATACCATAATCAGCTGACCGGCTTTTGCACTTTCTACAACTTGCTACTGCCCTTCCTCTGATGAAAAAAGCCACTCATGAACCCTAGCCTTTGGTACCAGAAAAACTCCACAACCATACGAGAATGGTCCAAATCGTTCATAAGAATCCATGATTATAGCATTGTAGTTGAAGTGTGAAATGCCAGGCTTACCCAACATCACTCTTGTCCTGCGGCCAGGAACAAGTTGTTTCATGTTGCCTTTAGCTCCAATTTGTAGTTCCTCAAATGAATATACTATGTCTTCACCATCACTATGTTGATTATGCAGTTTGTTCTCCTTAGCAATTGTCTCTAACAAGCCTTTAACCCGCAGTTTATTGTATGTGAGCGAGGTAGAATCAAAAGATGTTGCAAATGAATGCAATGTGATTGAATTTTCTTTCACTGCAGCTACTATAAAAGGATGATAACTTGAAACAGAAGCATGTTGTTGCGGTATGGCATGAACACTAACTTGCCATCCAAACCTGAACTTGGAGAACAGCAATTCTATCACATGTGTCTGGACTAAGCTGATGCATATGTATCTTCCTCCACTTCTAAGTACTCACTTCACCTCAGAGAGGAATTGAATTCCCAGTATAGGACCCAACTCCGGTTCCATTAATGCATCTAAGCCTCCTTTGTCGAAAACAACATCAAAAGCCACATCTGAGAACTGCATATGAGTCATATCCATAACTCTCCATAGCATACCGGGACGGACACACAGGTGCTTCCGAAGAATATACTTGATTACCACTTTAGAGAAGTCGATGTTTGTTATGCACTTAAACCCTGCGTCATATAGCATCTCCGATAGCTCTGAGTTCCCGCAGCCTGGAACCAGGATATCCATTGGGTTTTCTTCAGAGGGAACGAGGCCGCAGTGTTCCACCAGGGGCTTCGCAAGATTCGTCTAGTCGCCATACCATTCAAAGGGCTTGTCTGAGCGGATTTTGAAAAATTCATCCCAGTTTTCACGACTGGTAAAGTCTTGCAGAGCCCTGAGGAGTTTCTCTTCAGCTTTCTTGCCCTTCATTATGAAAAATCTAAGATGAAGATTGATGACACAGAATGTGAATCAATCACCTTGAGTGAAACAACAAGATTTTGGGATGCAGAATGTAGTGAGACGCTGACCACAATGAGAACAGAGACTTCACAGTTAAAGTAGAATCTGACGAACCAAAACTGCATAAGTTTTTTTTACCTGGTATCTTCATTCAAATTGAATGAGTGCATGTTCCAAACATGAATTGATGTTGGCTTTTCTAGGGTCCATATAGATTCTCTTTTTCAGATTTGAATGGCAGCGTGCCAGTGGACAGTTTTTGGATTTTTATGGGCACTTTGCTTTGATGGACTATTTTCCTAGGGCGACCACAGGGAGTTTGTTTTCATACTTTGCATCTCTTTGAATAGATTTACACCAGAAGCCCAACCCGGTGAATAGAAGAAGAAAAAAGGGATAGTAATAAGAGGCTTCCAAACAAAACTGTTGGTCATATTCAAGTGAAAGAAATGAGAGGCCATGTGCATACTGCAGTTGTTCCATTCATTGGAACTGCTGGTATTTCATATATTTAAGTTATCTCACGGAAGGCTTTTACATTCGCATTAGCTTGACACTTGAGCTTGTCGCCTCACCTACGAATTTAGCTGGTCAAGTTACCTAATAAATATATAATAAGGCGCTCTTTTCCACTCATATGACTCCATCATAAAGCAATGGATATTTATCTTTGGAATGACAAATTTGAAGTGAGTTCCAAGGTAGGTCGAGGATGACCCGAACCGCCATGGAAGTCGTTGAGGATCATAATTATTAGAGATAGTTGTCATAACTATTTAGCAGGGCTCCACGCAAGAGTTATTAATGGCATTAATCACCTGGATTCTGGCATAGATAGCAGTCGTAGTCAAGTAGATAACACTCTACTATTAAACCCTCGTAAAACCCATCACATTGTTAATAAATGTAAAGAATCGACGAGATTTCTAGTGTGTGTCAGTTGCTTAAAGATTGGTTTCACCTCATAAGGAATTGGATTGACGAGTTGATGCGTGTATTGATGGGATATTTTGGAGTGCATCCCACTCATGCTGCAAAAAACTTATTATTAAATCCCTAGGATTCTTGCTTTTCATCCCGTCAACATCAACATAGATACCAGCATCATAAATAAAAAAACCATGGGGCATGTGCTTTTTACAAGGTCCGGCAGGAGAGGTTTTGAGAGAACTTGGCCAACACGCCACCAGAGGAATGCGAATGTGAAATGATTGCCAAACGATCCGGGGTATTGAACGACAAAACCCCACTGTGAAATGCATAGACGCGGGGTGTTAAGTGCATTATTTTGTAGAAAGTAAAACTTACTTAACCAAAAAAAAAAAAAAAACGGGGGAAGGCATCCTTAAAAAAAAATTTGAGGATTACATGATTTACGAGATGTGAGTTTATGTGAGTAAAAAGTAAATATTAATTTTGCCCATAAAATGCAAAGTATTTATACTTTTATTTGAAAATAAAATTTGAACTATTTTATTTAATATATATATATATATATATATATATATATCAATCTTTAGAAACTGTCTTTAAATATCTATTAACTGAGCAAAATAAATTCTAAATGAGAGACTTCAAATTCAATCATACAGTCTTTGATTTCTAACATCCCAATAACCCTCCCATGTAATTAAATTTAACTCGTGCTATCTTAGACACTCCCGCTAGGGTTTCCACCATTCCCATATATATCTTTTCATTTGAAGATTATTACCATGCCGTTTAGAGTCTGATATAACTCCAGAAATTGTCTCCCACTGTCGAAAATCACAAAGCTCCTTTAGCTGTGCTTGACTGCTTTATTTCATAGTTTGGAAAGGGATATGAGAAGGAAATTTATGAGGAACAAGGCGATTAGGTATCACTAAAAACATTTTTGCTTCAATTATATATATATATATATATATATATATATATATATATATATATATGTATGTATATTTGAGTTCCTAACAGGAGCATCTGAATGATATCAATCAGTAAAATGTACAAAAAAAATGTAATCTAATCTATGACTACTAGCAAGGGGACAAATTAGTAAAGAAATAATTATTGGTTTAAGGGTCAATCAATCAGGGTTGAGTTCACCTGACAAGGGTCGGATCCCGGAGGAAATGGTCTCATACCAATCAGAATAAAGGTTTTATTTTAATTTATTTATGTGAAACATATCCATTTAAGTTTTTATACTATACTCTAAGTCCCGTGTGCATACTGTAGAGGCATGCTGGAAACATTATTATAATTTATATATCTGATGCATGGTAGATAAGCACCTTATCCTGGTTTGCTAGAGAGGCGCCAGTGCAATAGAGAGTAAGTGGGATTGGCAGGTTCTGCCCCTGATGTAGAGCTGAGCAATATGAAGGTATCCTATTGAGTGCTCTCCTAGGCCTTAAAAAAAAAAATCCATATCGAGAACCACAACTTATCTCTATAATTATTAGTGCATTATTGCTGTTTTCCTTCTTTAGTAATTGAAAATTTGAGAACTGTGTACAACATAATTAAGCATAAATTGTTCTTGCTCTATGTAATAAATTGCTATAAAGTGTGAAAGACTCTTCTTCAGGTAGTCTCCCTATCTTGCGTGAAGCTGACTGCTACCATTAATGCATGAAATGGATTGGGCAATTCTCAACCCTGCAATCCATAGTTATCTTGGAAAGTCAGAAGTGACAGTGAGATACTTGAGGGTCATAACTATTAGATATGGATGTCATAACTAATTGGCAGGCCATGGGATTCGTGTTAACGGTTCCGTGCAAAAGTCATTAATAGGATTGACTAAAATTGATGTTGTGGTATGTGACAAGATTTACTTTTTCAATGCCAATTAATTATCTTGTGCTACGACATTTTGCCCTTAACTAGAAAATATATATATATATATATATATATATATATATATATATATATGTATGTATGTATAAGATATGCAGATAGTGTGCAGGGATGTCGGGACATCGTTTACCCTTAATCAATAACAGTCGCCTTTAATATAATTATATGTGGATAGAAAATAATGGGCATGGATTATCACCTCATGGGACGGGCCTCCTCCAAAATCAAATGAACAAAAAGAAAACGCAGCCCTAAAGAATTCATTCCATCGAGGGTACACGTATGAATTTATTCCATAAAGGGTACTGATAGAATCCGTAAGTATGTTGGTCATAATCTTGTTAATAGTAAATGAGTAATTCTTATAGCCACATGTCTCCTAGTTTTGGTAGTCACTAATTTTCCATACATTTCTCTCTATATAAAGTATGTATTTTTAAATAAACAATGAGAAGAGGATGGCATAGAATATAGATGCATAAATGCATGATAATGGAGATAAGTCATGAAGTTAGCATAATGTGTATATATATAAGTGATGAATAATACATAACTTGTGCTTTAATTAAGAAATAGAGTACATAAATGTTATTATAAGAAATAGGGTATATAAGTAAATATAGAGTAAAAAATTGAAAATATAAAGACAATGAATATTGTAATAAAAATATAAAGATATAAAGATATAGAGTAAGAAAATAATTCGTGACTACCTACCATCACATATTCTAAAGGGCTTTTGAAATCCAATCTTTACGTAAATTGCAATATGTGTGACTTAGTTGGAAAAATTGCAAGCTTATCCTACACTGAATTATAGTACAATGTGGGGGGCTTAGGGGCTCAAGTATGAAGTTAAAAGTTAAAAGTATTATTAACCACCTAAGTATAGTCTTATATGTATTGAGGTTTTGGGTTACCTAATGCAACACGTTTGTAACTTAGCAAGGAATTTGATGGAATAGGAAAGGGTGTGTGACGTATAACATAGGGGCCATTTCCCAATTCTTCACTTATTAAGTATTAGGGTGAGGTGGTTTAGTTGACCTATAATTAAGTATGACTATATACTTGTTGATGAATTTATGAACTATAACGATCGTGTTGAAAAATGATTGAAATTTTGTAATAATGACAATAATTATTCCTCCCACATTATGAGTAGATGATCTAGTGGTTAAGATAAAGGTTAACCAAAAGAAATTGGTATGCCTAATATGATGTTTTTGAGGGGATATTTTCCATATAACTAATCCAAGATAAGTCTTGGGAGTTAACTAAAGTTAGTTTCAACTCTAATAAAAAGCATGGGGCATGTTCACCCTGGTGTTGAACTTTCATAATAAAAATAAAATTCTTGGTAAGAATAAAAGCATAAGATGTCCAAAGAAATGTACAATGACTAGAGATCATGTTGTTATTATGATGTAAGGATAAGGTATAGATAAATTGTTACAAAGCATGACTAGGAAAGAGGAAGATATTAAGAATGGGTAATTCTAAGTGTAATAATTACAAGTAATATTATAGATAATATGTTGATGGACCCCGAAGGAAAGCAAGTTGTAAACCTATGCAAGTTTTGTAATACTATTGTGGGTAGGGGCATTTATTAAATAATTGGTCAGCATCAGCTAGAGTATCAACACTGGTTAAAAAAAAGAAAAAAAAGAGACAACAACTTATGATTTAGTTAATAAATTAACAAGTAGGGATGCATATTTAGTAGAGCAACTATAGTGTTCACCTTGGAAGTCTTCCTTATTAATAAATAAACCAAGGGTAAATGATAAACATTAATGGGACATAATTTTCTAAACCTACCCATGAGTAAGGGGAATCTTCATCCTACATATGTACTTCCTTCATTGTAAGTGAAAAGAGATTGAGGGAGCTGGATAGTGATCGAATAGGGCTAGAGGCCATAAGTGGTTAGTATTGTGTGCGGTTCAATGATATAATTGCAAAAGAATTTATTTATGGAAAATTATAAGTATCCTTACAAAACCATCAAATAAATAATTAGGATCAGTATGCGTAGCGCATGCCTAGTCATATGCATCCTGGTAAAAATCAATATCTGATTAATTGCATTAAGTAAAGTAGCACCCTTCCCATCGTGAAAATATACTAAAGTAGGGTTATGATGTAGAAGCTTCGTCATATAACATATAGCTATATGATGTACCTATGTAGATATGTGGGTCAAGATTCACGATGTTCATGAGTTAATCACACTATTGGACAAATTAGTTAAAACTATAAGGGTTGGAAGCGATCTATGTGTAAAATGGAAACAACAAGTATTTTCTACATAGCATGAGACTCGTGTGTCACAATTCTCCTTTGACAAGTGTTAATTGGTGAGGTGTACTCATTGATAGACATGGTGCTATCCAAATTATTATATGGCACATCATTCAAGATACTGTTGAGAATTGAGTCTAATTGCATATAATAATGAGAAAGTAATTACTGATTATTAGGAAAAGATTCATTGAAGCTAAAAATCCATAAATGAGTCATAAAAATACACCTTGAACCTAAGGGAATGTGATATGGGAGACAAGGTCTTCTTATGAACTATGATATAGAAAACAACAACAGATTATGATTATATGTTAACTAACTAGGATTAAATGAATTGATAACCCTTGATGAAGTTAGATCAATTGTGTGTATATCATGTAAAGCGTAACTTGATAACACATCCTCTGTGGTGGAAGAGGTAAAATTATATAATAACAAGATGTTGATCATGTCAATGTCTCATGGGACTAGCATGGCTAAGGTATTTTAGTCGGAAGGAATAGAGATATGGTATCGAGATTTTTCTTAAAATTGTGAATGACCATAACTTCGGGACGAAGTTTCTTGAAGGGTGGGTGTATGTAATACCCCATATTTGCACACTTAGTAATTAAAACTCTAATGTGAATTAGCTTAACATTTTCATTTGTTTTATTATATGTTAGACTCATCTAAGTTGAGTAAAACTATTGTTATGTGAATAAATGGACTCCCTATGTGTGGACAGTAAATGGAATATAATGTTTTAATTTATTAATGACAATAAATATGTTATTTTATTTGAACATTCAAAATTGAATATAGAATATCCATATGAGGAAGGCTAATTTAGTTGTTTGCAAAAGTACTTACATGATTATTTGTAAATGTTGTATTAGTGAAATGGATTAACACTTGAAAGAGTTGGGTATGGCTTTATATATGTTTCATGTTAATGATGAACTATTCCACATGTTAATTGTCTATGAGATAGGAGGATTCCTATATTGCCAAGGGGCACGAGATGTATTAAACATCATGAGTATAATGATGTTATATCAAATTTCATGCTATTTAATTGTGAATTCCAATATTTCTATGACTTTTGGGTGAGTGTGAGTTTTGATAGGGATTGTGACTTTCCCAAAGTGGTTTTCCAATGACGGGACCCCTTAGAATAGTGATGGCACAGTATGGTTGATGTAGGGTGTTGACCCTAGTACTATTAGGGGGGGTGGAGGAATTTCCCACCGTTTATCCCCCGAAACCTGGAGTCGTGGGAGGTTTTTGTAGCGCACTCCCCTAGACGTGTGATGACGACGAGCGGATGCCTGCTGGGGAAGCTTGGTCGATGTGGTCGATCGACACTCCCGCTTACGGGTTCTATATGTGGTTAGGTCGTGCAATCGACGCCACAATATATTGCAGCAGAGGACGGGATGGTGAGGTCAGGAGATGGAAGTAGTGGTGATTTAGGGGCTGGATTACTGATGTGATGGATGGTACCAATGATAGATTGGATGGTGTTCTTGATTGTTATTAACCATCATGATTATATGTTTGATTTCACCATTATGTTTATCTAATTTTGTCTTATTGTTTTTGTATGAATGATTATGAATGATGAATGATGCAGTGTTTAATTGTTCTTCTATACATTGTTTGAGAGGATGTAATAATGATTTATTAGGAGCATTAAATGTGATTATTAGTACGCATGCTTAAGACATGTGCACTGGCCATGCATACGTCAATTCGTGATTACATTACTATGATTGGTCGATCGATGAATAAATTAATATGATTATATTATCTATTAGTAACTTGGTTGACGAATTGATGGAAGGATTACTTGTGTGTTGAAAGTATGAGTTTGTTGAATTGTTTAAAATGATTTAGATTTATATAAATTGATTGGATTAATAGATAATATATATAATTATATGCATATAATATAAAATATGTCATAATATAATATAGTATATGAAAATATCTTATTTGACTTATGAATGAAATGATAATATAAATAAATTGATAGATAGGATTTGCACAAATTTTTAGAAATTGGTTGTTATAATTGCATTAATATGGAAGCATGACAAGTGAGACTTTGCATCCATGTTTATTAATATTTTAATTATTTAAATCAAATTTTTATTTTTTGGAGAAAATGAATTTATTGATTGATGACTATTATTTATGGGAATTTATTGATGGATGAGGGATTTTGATATAAATATGAGACTTGAGAGTGGAAGGAGGGAGGTTCTTTTTCTCTTGAAGATTATATTGGTGAGAGTATTCTAGGATGGAGAATTTTGGGTATTTTGGGGTATGAGAAGTTTTGAAGAGTTGGAAGAGTTTGAGAACTCTTGGAAGATTTGATACATAGCCTATTGGTGCATCACTGTTCTGTTCTCTGGGGGTCTCGGGCACGGAGGGCCAGGAAGCCATTTGGATGGGACCGTTCAATGGTCTCCTGGGTCTAGGGAGCCGCCTAAGCCCCTAGTTGGCTGGGAGGTAAAACCGTGGTCCCACTTTGGGCAATAAAGATGAAAGCAACTCGAGGAGAAGAAGAGGAAAGCTTGCTCAGTTTGGACTCCGTCACCATTCTTATAATGAGGTATTTTTCTTGTGATTTTAAATTGTTGATATGTTGTTGTAAAATTATCATATGATGCTATTGCTACATGATTTATGATGTTAATTTATGTTGTGTGAATCACCAATGAAGTTTTAAATATTCTAAGTTATTTGATGCTATTGCAAAATGCTTATATTTTGCTTATATGTTGTTATGGTTACACTTTGATTATTTGTTGTTTAGTCACAAAATCTAATTTCAATTACATTAAAATTTATAATGCCAATAAGGGCATTACAAAAATTTGGACAGTTTTGAAAGGTATATTTTCAATTTCTTGTAATTTAAATAGCTTGAATCTAATTGTTTATAATGCTAAAAATGTTCCTCATTTACGTAAAAATTATGTGCTTTAAATGGGCATTGATAAATCTCCATTGAATGCATACTAGAGTTCTTCGGAATGACTTGTCTTAAGAAATCTAAGCAATGTGAAACCAAAAGAGTTGGATGTCCTCATATTCACTATATAAGAATCCTATGTACCATGTTGTTCCTACAAAGAAAGCTGTTTTACATGAGAAACCTCCCTGTGATGATACCCAAGAGCCATATCCATATACAAACTCAAAGTTCTTCATATTTACAAAATGTTGAGTAACAATGGCTTGTCTTGCTCCGCAAGTACAGGATAAATATCCAACCACCACTAGGGACAAAAAAGAAAATTTAGTGTAGTAATTGCTTCTTTGAACCTAAAACATCAATTTTTACACTAATGTAATGTAAGGGACCATAGCCTAAAGGCCAATTCATAGCCAATTACAAAATGCTTTTGTAGAAAAACTATCAGGTGAGTTTAACTACCCTATGTCTATAAACCTTTTTTCTTATTCTTTTGTGTTTGATGTCTTTTTTTGTTCACTAAGATGCATAATTCACCTAAAAAAGTATCTAGTGCTTTGTTGGGTGAATCTGCAAATGGCTCAGTGACTGGAGGTTCTTGAACTAATGAATGAACATTTTATTTTATTTCATAGAACCAAATGTGCTTCTCGCATTTTTGTTGATTCAAAGTAAACAATAGACATTGTCTGACTCGAATTGGAGGGGATGCTTCCTCTACAATGAGCTATGGAATGAAAAGGTATTCTGCGAAGAGGATTATAGATCAATAAGGTAAACTATTGCACCTATGATGATGGTTGTTGTACAAAATTATTACTTTATTTAGCACAGTTAAAATTAAACAACAAAACTTACATTTTAGAGGCAAAGTACGTCGCTGCATAGCATATGGAATCCGAGAGCTTGGAAGCGCTAAGGTATGGAAGAGACTGGTACCTAAGAGGATGACAAGGCGATGATGGCATATTCTATGCAGGAATCTACACTATACATATCTTTTTAGATTTTTCTTTTTATTGATTTCTCTCTTTTTACCAATTTAAGTGAATTCTAAAGAAATTGCATGCATTAGCAAGCACAAATGTAGCTAAGGGCCATCAACAATGACACCAGCCTCGGTGGTTTCAACATAGCATCATCAACAGTGTTACGGGAAAGAATCAACTATGTTCGGTACCAGCTAAGTACATGCTAAGCATTAGCACCATAAGGCAACACTAGTATGAGTTCATACGAACCACCTGGATATAGATTTATTGAAACTATCAAAGTGGTATCGGCAAGGAAGGACATCACCATGAGAATCGACGGTAGTGTGAGTGGTGATACTCAAGATACTTGAAAGCAAGCCACTGATAAGAAAAAAGAGAAACCAACGTAATCATATTTGAAACATCACCAACCCAAACCAACAATCCATGTCTATTTAACGCATAATGTCTTCCTTTGCTCACATGTTCTCCTGAATAGCCATGTTAATAACACAACCTAATAATAGCTAAAAGATCGGCTTCCCCTTCAATGCTTCCTAGCTTGGCCTTTTCTTTTTATCTTGAATTTGTATTTTCATGTGACAAAATATGAACTCTAACAATCACGTTACTACAATGTATGAGAATTTCTCAAAAAGGAAAAAGTATCACAAATACTAAAATGATCGATTGACCATAGGGAGAATAAGGAGGTTCACCCAAATGATTAAGGGTCGAAAGGCTCACCTTTTTCTTGATGGGCCTTGTTAAGTAAACACAGCACAAGCCAGATCCATCGAAAGCACCATGCTAGCTGAATGCTCCATAGCGCATAAAAGATGTTATACAAGATGGACAATCTAAGGAAATAAGATAGAGTTGGTAGTAGGAGTGATCGACCTGGGTGGTTGGTACTTTTACATACTCAAATCTAGTAGAAAATGTCCAAAAAGAAAAGGAGTTAATTTTTCCTAAAGAGTTTTTTATTCATGACCCAAATAGAGTAACCAAGAGGAGACTTTAAAAAGTTCTCTTAGCAGTGGGAGATGAAAGTTTTTAAAGAAATTAAATATTTGTACCAACCGTCCATTCTACACAAGTACCATTACAAAGCCTTTTGCAAAATCCATGCGTATATCCGATTGAATAACCAAATCCAACATCATAGATATAATCTTGCTTAGTTCCAAAAGCATAGACAATTGTTTCATATCCTAAAGCAGCATAGAGTGTAATTCCTATTGATCCATTAGTTGAAGTGGCACAAGCTATTCCATACATGGGGTAGTTCCAAGTCCATATTAAGAAGATTGAGATGCAAAATTAGTAATTTTTCCATATAGAGACCCAGCGTCGGTGTAGATAAAATATCCATGACGATCTAAACAAATGACCTTAGTTGTTGGTGTATAGGTACTTGGAATTGGGACGTGACAAATTCGGTTTATCGGATGAGATTTTGTGGTGAAATACCCACCTCGTACTCTATACCTAGACCCTTTGATTTCCATCATTTTCTTGCTAGTTCTTTATTGAAGCAGCAACTGGCATTGTGAGAGGAAAACCATTTAGTTTCATGTGAGTTTTGCTTCCCTATAACCACATAAAATGAGATTTGTGGGAAGGTGGAAGGATTGGTGGAAAAAGTAATTCCATTATTTGCATCATCATCATCATTCTTCTAGATAAATAAGTTAAGTTCCATTATTCTTAGACAAATAAGTTAAATTCCTCATAGACAATGCATCATGTAATCATTTTTTTATAGCTACTTAGATGTGTCGAGTAAGATTCGAACTTACATCTCTGAATGATTCTTGTCTATAGCAAGATTACACTTTGTTGGAAATCCAAAAACACATATTACATTAGCTAAGAAATCTCTATGGATGTCTTCGCGATACAATGGAAAAAGATTGATGCATCGAACACACATATAAACGCACACACGTGTCAGCACATGCCATCGCATTTCCATTTGAGAACCCATGCCAATGTATTTTCAGCCCCGTAACACATGGATATGTTCTGCCAACAAATGGTAAGAAAGCATAGGGTGCATGTGACTCTAAGCAACGTGCTAACACCTCAGATTTACATTACAGTAATGTAAAAGGCAAGCAAATGTGGTTACAAATATTTCGACCATTCCCTAGATCTTCATGAATGTTTGAATGATGCACTACTACATGAGGATGTACTTATAGAAGAAGTTGAAGCTAAAATGACCAAGCACGTCCCTGAATGGAAAAACTAAAAACCCTGCTAGCTCTATGCCCAATTCGCCCCTAGATCAACTATCTACCATGGCACAGTTGGAACAGTTTACTTAAGATCCATGTTGCTATCAAGGAATGTTGTACATTTTCCAGGAGCACCTTGACTACTTGGAATAGTTTGTTGAAGATCCATGTTGCTGGCAGGGAATGTTTCACATTCTCCAGGAGCACACTAAGTCAAGGTGGAAAAGTAGTGCAATCTTTCAACTCCCAATTACAATAGATCTACATGACAAATGGCGTGAGCTACAACTTTCCTTCATTGGCAATGACAAAAACCTTTCCTTTGTCTGCAACCTTAAGGGGTAGATATCTCTTATGCAATGGATCTTTAGTGGAAATAGCCCCAAACTCAATTACAGGAATATGGGATTACATAAGGCATAGATAGAGGTAGGTCATACATGTCCAAGATTGTGTCAATGATGTATATGTTTGACGATGTAGATGTGTCAAGATGGTGCCAACCATAAATGGAGCGTGGGCCAGGTAGAAATGCACTATAGAGTGCCCTAGAATGTCAGCAATATAAGACAAGTGCAGAGTGCCATAGACTGCCATGGAGTGCCAACAATAGAAGACAAGTGCCCAAGCATGGCTTATATAATTATTGATTTGGTCCCAAAGATAGGTAGAGACTAGAATGTATAAGGAGCATAGAAAATTAATGTTAATGGTTCATAGCATTACTTTACTTTCTTGCCTCTAGAATTAATTTTTTTATTGCAATTTCTATGTTTTAGAACAATAAACATAGGAAAATACATGTCTAATTTTCCCCAGCCTCCATCACCAGCATCATAGGAACAAGAGGATCAAATCATTTCTAGAGAAACATCTTCCAAACTTATAAACGACATGAATGGGAATGATGCATCGCAGAAAATATGTTTCTAATTTCTTCATTATGGTAACGATAGCCGCACAGTTTCCCGTCACTCTATCAGTCCACAAACAATCCCAAGGTTTAAGATTCACTTTCACCTCTATAAACTCTGCTTAAATCTTGCTTTTTCGTTCGTTTTTTAATGTATTTCATCCGTGTGTGTTTAATCTTGTTTATGGGTTTTCCGGGTTGGGCATAATGACTCATGTCTACCTTTGAAGGTTGATTGTTTTCCTGATAATAAAACATGTATATTCCCTTCTGATTTGAGAATGTCCGGTAGGTATTTACTTGGCGAGCAAATGCATTTATCTATCAAAGAAGCGGATATATTAGAACAACTTTATCGAGAAGTGAAGACATCTCAAGAGAATAATTATATAAGCCAATTCATTAACAATGATGTTGCAGAGTTACAGATTAATGAAGATTATCTTCATGTTGTTGATTTCGTGTCCAGGTGGAACATATAAAAGGATCATAGAAAAAGAAAATGCTCTAACAGACAAGAAGATTTTGGTTTATATTCATTTAATAGCTTTATTTCAGAATACTAATTCGAAGAGTTTCAGGAAAAACAACTTTCTAACCTTTAACTATTTTCTGAGGCAGATGTACCTCTACAATAAAATAAATTCCAACTACTTAATCTTGCATATGGCGGTGGAAAGAATTGGAAATATCTGAAAGGAATATAGCGGACTCACAGTTTCTAGGGCATACAAACACTTGGTTGTTTGCAGGACTCCTGTCTTCCAGTGGTACTGTAATTTCTGTAACTGGCTACCCACCTTAATTTAGAATCATTTTTGCTTTTTCACTCAAAGCTGTAGAAAACTTAAAGAATTCATGCTTGTTCACAATTCAACTTCAATTTCGGTTGCAGTTCTGATCAGCTGCAACAATAATTCTTCGCAACAACAACCAATGGCTAATTCAAAGCTTCCAAGGAGGTTGGAGCGTTCAATGTTGTTTTTGAGAGGATCCTATGATCCATGGCTACCTGAATTCATTGGCTTACTAAGACAAGTGGGAGCCTCTGAGTGCTGGGAAAAGCATTGAAGCTTATTCGATCATAAGTTATGGAACGCTCCTGATTCTGTTGCCAGGTGTGGTTTATTCCATTCTTCTTACTCTAATTCCTATGTTAATCTCACGATCTTTCAGCCCAACTTTGAGAGGCAGAGAACTGAAGATCTTGTGCACACGTTCTGTATTGTGCTCAGGCATCCCCTCATCCATGGTGATTGACTCTTCCATTTCGCTGGCCAAGAATTAGTCTCTTCCCTCAAAGAATCAGTTAACGCAAAAGATGGAAGCAACGTTTGTGGCAAGCAACTGGAGTGAAAGCAGTGCCAAGTGTGACAGTTGATAGCCACCGTTGTTACAAACAACAACATGCCAGATCTTTCCTACCAACACTTAAAAATAGGGAAGTGTGACAGCTAATAGCCACCGCTGTTACAAACAACAACATGCCAGATCTTTCCTACCAACACTTAAAAATAGGGAAGGCGTGGTAGATAGGGGTGAAAACGCGAAGCTGGGAAACAATTTTATGACAAACAGAAACTTGGGAAACAATTTTATGACAAACAGAGTGAAAAAACACTAGTGCAGGCCGATGATCACGCGAAAAAAGTCAATCTCAAACTCTAGGCGAGAGTTTAAAAAGCTCTGGGCCGAGAGTTTGTGAGAGTTCAAACTCTCGGCCGAGAGTTTAATAAAACTCTAGGCCAAGAATTTGAACCAATTATCGCGCTGTATTTTTAAAAAAACTCTCGGATGAGAGTTTGAACTAAACTCTCGGCCTAAAGTTTGCAAGATATTGTTTAGGCCAAAAGTTTATGGTAAACAAACCTACAAATTTATGATAAAAACTTTGGTTAAAACGCTATATAATTCAAGCCATACTAATATAGATAGACAAAATCGATTTCTATAATCCCTGCATGCGAGCAGAGACTAATAATAAATATATACTTTAAGAAATTTTATCCCTCTTCATTCTTCATATATGATATATGATCATTTAAAACAAATCTATATTGATTTTTATAAAGTAATTCTGAATCTTTTAACCAAAAATTAAAAATAAATCGATTTAATTTAACATACTAAGATTAATGCATATTCTTAGTAAACAGGATGGATATCAATATAGATGTATATATTCCTACGTTCTAAACATTAGAAACCGGAGTGGACGAGAGCAATTGGGACTAAACTCGTAAATGATATCCATATGGACATAGTGAAGAAAGGTTCCGAGTGCAATATGAGAATGGCACCTGGGTATTTCCTATTGAGGGAGATATATATGGAAAGCCATTATCACATGACATGTGTTTTTTTTAAGATAACTTAGCTTTACAGCTCAGCTTTGTTCCGTAATGGTTTTTAATCTTAACTTATCATATGATTTGTATTGGTGACTTATAAAGACTTAACCATCAATTTCCACCAGCTCATCTATAGTTATAGGACTATAGGATTTGAATTAGTGACGTTACCACTTAACCGTCAATTTTCACCAACCCACCTACAATAATAGACCAATGTAAAAAAAATATAAAATATGAGGATGAAGTTCAATGATCGTGATCTCGAGGCCGACGATGTTGCCAAGTCCGCCCTGTATTTGTACAAAGCGTGCCCATAATCTTGTCGTCGATGGGGACGTTCGCCTCTTGCAAAGTCTTCTCCACTGTAAATTCTTTGGATTTTCTTCCTCTCACGTCCTTCTTCGATCACTTTGCTGCCGAAAGTTCCAACAAAATCCAAAAGGAAATGAATGGATAGCTACCTCCGCAGCCGCCTCCATCTTTAGTGGTTCTCGCGCAGCCGCCTCCATCTTTTTCATAAAAAAATCTTTGAAATTTTCATTGTTTCGTCATAAAGTCCTGAAAATATTGATTGTCCATGTAAGAGCAGCATATGATTAATGGAATCGATCTTTAATGGAAGCATCATGCATCTGCAAGATCACAATATACATCCATGGTATAAGCATACCAAATAATAAAATATACATCGATGGTCATAAGTGTCACAGTAATTCATAAATACATAGCTATCATCTGAAACAAGTGCTGCATGGCAGCTTAATCCCTGCCATCCATGCAACTAATAATAACGAATTGCACAAAATGGTGGTATTTTGTATGCCACTAATAATAACGAATTGCAGAAAATGGTGGTATTTTGTATGCCACTAATAATAAGGAATTGCAGAAAATGGTGATATTTTGTGGTTTGGACTAGGTAAGCATGGGTTAGCATTCAGAGTGATAAATAAATATTTTAAATTAAATAATTGGAATTCAACCATAATAGGCAATCATCTTTTCTACCAAAAAAACAAAAAATTTCCTCAATAATATCGTTTTCTATACATACATTTGTTGTATGGGCATAGAACAACAACGCAAAAACTGATGCACGAGAAGAAATGATACTGCCATACATATAACTTTTTTAATTTTCCATAAAAATGGCCACGGCTATTTGTTTGATTTGAGTTTTCAAGTGGCCGGTTCAAATATTTGGCAGCAATGCCCAACACGAGCTCAGTAACAATGATTTCAACCTTTTGTAATTAGGGTTTGTAAGGCATTGGAAGCGAGACAAATGCCCAGGCTTCCACCATGCAAATTTGCAAACACAAGGTATTTTTCAAATATTTGGCAGCAATACCCAACACGAGCTTACTAACAATGATTTCAACATTTTGTAATTAGGGTTTTTAAGGCATTGGAAGCCAAACAAATGCCCAGGCTTCCACCATGCAAATTTGCAAACACAAGGTATTTTACATAGTATCTGTAACAATTGATTCAAAGATAATTTACAACTCGCTACCCCATTGATCTCAAATTCGGTCTAATCGATGCGGTTATAACATAAAGTTATAACAGAAACCATAATGGACTTTGAGACCCGTTTCCTGTCCCATCCACCGAGACTTATCTCAATTGTTGATTCCCTCCATCCAATCGGCATGGAGCAAGGTCAAAGGTTGAATTTCCTCCTTTCCCGTTGAATGGAGGGAAGCCTTCACCCAATGCAAATATGAAAGAAGCCTTCACCCAAGGTAAAGGTGAAAGAACATCATTAGGCAATGCGGTGCAATATAGAGGTAGAAGACCCAAAGGCGATGCATAAAGAGGTGACATTTGAAGAAATCTCGATTGTTGATTCCCTCCATCCAATGGGCATGGAGCAAGGTCAAAGGTTGACTTTCCTCCTTTCCCGATGGATGGAGAGAATCAACAATCAATATAAGGATCGCCGCTACAGCATGTACACCAAAGGCTGTCCATCAAGTTGGCAATACAAAGCAAATGAAACAATCTTGCCTACAAATGAAGTAATCTGAACATGTATGCATGCTAAAAACCACCTACAATCGAGGATGCAGAAGGGATCATATGCATATATTCTGCAACTCTATATTCAGTATATAAAGTATCTTCTCATGTTGGTAAAATTTAGGGTTCTGATTTTGAGCTCATCCACAAAAAGGGAGAGGATAACTCATTTCTGCATTTGCATATTGCATTCTGCATTTAGAATTTTCAATCATAAAATCAATAATGGAACAAATCTGCATTATGGTCACCTGGAGTTACTAAGGGCGGTTGTGAATGCACTTGCAAGTCAAATTCAATCTTAATCTCAAGACATTGATACCAATTGGTGTGGGCATGCAACATCAATGCAAATACTCATGCACAAGAGAATACAAGACAGTAAGTATGCAAGCATGAGAAGGTAGGAGACCTCCATACAAATAAGTTGTATCAATTTTTCATCTGATTTATTTTTAGTGTTTGAGTATTGCTTTGTAACTTGTTAATTTGTGGACAATGCACACTAGTACGTAGAATGGTGAGGCTTTGCATTTGTTAGAGTGATATATATAGTATAAATTAAATCTGCCTCAGTAGGTCTGGGCATGTTGTTAGAAGGAGCTAGATTTAGATCTGAATAATTTGACCATAATTCTTATAACAATAATTATGCATTTATTACCCGGTTCCAGTAGTAGCAGAGCTCATTGCAAAGCTATCAATAACAGATACGAGCTCATTCATAGGTTGAATCCACTGCATCCTTTGTTGAAGTTTGGTCATGGAGTGATCCAGGTACTTCCTAATCCTTCAAGCAATGATCATGATCCTTCAAGGAATGCAAGATTCTAAATATTAGTTTAAAATGAGGAGGTGGTGGCCGTCAAGCAAAGAGGCGGTGGGGCGGTCAATCAAAAAGGTGGTGGGGTGGTTGCAGTGAAGGCATCGAGGCGGTGGGGGTGGTGGCAGTGAAGGCATCTAGAAGAAAAACCAATGCATGCTCTGCCTCTTGGCCATAGCTATGATGAATATGCATTCATCCAGAAAGAAAACCAATGTTACAAACAACTAATGCTACTTAAGTCAAAGATACGGTGGTCAGTTGGTGGGGATAGATGGATTTCATTCCATCCAACCAGGTTCAATTCTGTTGAGACATCTTCAAGCTTGAATGACCGACTGGTGTTAGCTATCCTAGCGTTGCCAAAGATATAACCATATGCATTGTCGAGGATATAACCATATACCCAACTTACTCAAAATCTTCCAACTAATTGTTAATGTCTAGGATGTGAGTCGTGACATGTCTCATTGCCTCCATCTGAGAATTCATACAGCACAGTTGGCTATGAATATCCCTCAATTCATCTCTAGTGTGTATGACTTCCACTACCAATTCCTAAATCCTTATCTCGAGTTCAACAGTAGATTTCATCCTCGTTGAATGCAACCCAATTGAAATTCTTGTGGCCCAATCTTGCCATATTAGCGAAAGAGGGGATTCCCAACCAAACTTGAGATTTGCATCGTGCAGTATCGTATCCGCTCAACCAAACGTCAACACAATCCAAAGCCAATCCCCATCACTTGAACACGTTACAAACCATACTTCCTGCTTTCCACTGCTGCAAATGCGAATGAAACTTGAATGAGGGAGAGGGTAATACATAATCAGAGGCCCTGACAGATATAGGCCACCTGTAGGCCTCTTCACGTGCATGGCCATCATTTTTTAGGTATGATCCAGGAATGGCGGTAGCAGATCATTATGGAGGTATTAACACTCTGCTTTGAAAGCATCAAAGCTATAATTAATGCAGCTCCCATATAGCTCCACGTCAAGAGACACATATATGCTGGTAGGAGACTAGGGAAGCTAACGTGTACTATGTTGGCCATTAACATACATATCCTCTTAGTCCAATTGAACAACTTTATTTGCATGCATATCAACTATGGTGTTGTTACTCCGTCAAACATGATAGTTCGTTGAACATTAGAAAATTGATTGATACTATTTGAACATTAGAAAATTGATTGATACTATTAGAAGAAGCGATTTTGAGACCTTGATAAAGAGCATATTGTTTAGCTTGGTTATTAGTGATTTTTCATAGCCCCCATTTGAAAGTTGCTAGTGAAATTCCTCCAAGATCCCATAGGGTCCCTCGCGTCTACCTCCCCTTATGTTTTTTAATATTATTAATATGATTATTGATAATAATATATATTATAAATGTAATAAAAAATTATATTTATAATATATTATTAAAATATAATTAGAAAATTAAAATATGGTATATTATTCTATTTTATTATAATAGAATTGAAAAAAATAATATAAAAATATAATAACAATATTATATAATTGATCATGCTTAAAATTTAAAATTATAAGAAGATACACTATACAAGTTTGACATGAGTGGAAAAGGTCATCTTGTAATAAAAGTATTTTAAATATTGAAATATTATATCATGATTTTTTTTAAATTAAAAGGATGTAAATTAAATAATTAATCATGTTTAAATTTTATAATTATAATGATATACACTATACGTGTTTGACATGAAATGAGAAGGTCATCTTATAATAAAAGTATTTTAAATATTGAAATATTATATCATGATTTTTTTAAAAATTAGAAAGATGTAAATCAAATGTAAAATTAAGTCATAGGTAAATAATTAAATAAGAAAAAAAACTTTTAAAATTAAAAATAATAATTTTAATAAAATTAATATAAATCAAATCATAAAAAAACAATCACAACACTCAAATACATATATTATTCATTCAACCATGGCAACATTCTATCAATTTTTAAATTTAAAAAGGTCAAAGAAAATAATAATTATTTAATAGAAAAATATGAGAAAATAATAATTTCTCAATAGAAGTTAAAAAAAGTTGTGGACTTATGAGTGGTTTGCCCAGTGGGTAAGTTAAAAAGACAAGTGAACTAATAAGTGGTTTGGTAATTATTTAATAGTTAAAATATGATAAGATAATAATTTCTCAATAGAAATTAAAAAGTTGTGGACTAATGAGTGGTTTGTCCAATGGGTAAATTAAAAAGACAAGTGAACTAATAAGTTGTTTGTTCAATGGAAAAGTTGAAAAAAAGTGGACTAATGAGTAATTTGTTTAATGGATAAGTAACATAAAACTTTCACCATGTTCAAATCTTACCAACTAAAAAGTTAAATATTTAAGTGGACTAATGAGTAGTTTGTTGTGAATAAGTTAAAATGACAAGGGAATTAAAAAGTTAAATCTTACCAACTAAGAAGTTAAATATTTAAATGGACTAATGAGTAGTTTGTTCAATTAATAAGTTAAAAAGATAAGGGAATTAAAAAGTTAAGTGGACTAATGAGTAGTTTGTTTAATGAGTAAGTTAGAAAGACAAGTGAATTAATAAGTGGTTTGTTTAATGGATAACTTGAAAGAATAATTTGATTAATGAGTAAGTAGTTTGTTCACTTGATAAGCAACATATAACTTTCACCAGTTTCAAATCTCACCAACTAGCTTTAGATTATGTAACTTTGTATAAATTGATTTTATATGAGAAATACTCACACTCCATAATAAATAAATAAATTTTTACATTCCTTAGTAAATAAGTAATGTCTTTTATCCCCTTTATTGTTTCTTTTGATTATTGATGCTCTTAGCAGAATGCTAAACTTTGCCAAGCAGGATGGTTTAATCAAGGGCATTGAATTGGGGATGGACTGTGTTATATCTCATCTGATTTTTGTTGATGATGTGCTGCTGGCCGGTTTGGCGACTGTTGCAGAATGGGGGGTCTTGAGGAACATACTGAATTGTTTCTATCGTGTTTCTGGGATGAAGGTAAGTCCTACAAAATCAAGCTTCTATTATCATAATGTGGTTTCTGATGACAGATAGGAAATTTCTACTATTATGCCTTATATCTGTCACCCTTTAGATGAAGGGCTCAAATACTTGGGTTTTTTCTTGAGACCCAACAACTATCAGATCAAGGATTGGTGGTGGCTAGTGCGGAAATTTGAAGCTCGGATCTCTCACTGGGCATATAGATTGCTCTCCGTGGGAGGTAAGCTTACTCTGATCAAAGCAGTTTTGCTGGGGATTCCTGTTTATTGGATGTCTCTCCTCGAGATACCTATCTATATTTTAAAAGTTATCAGAAAATCGATTTTCAAGTTTTTGTGGTCCGGTGGTTTAGATAGGGCCACTTTGGTTATGACTGGGTGGGAATCGGTTTCCAGGCCTGAAAGATATGGAGGCTGGGGAATAAAGGATTTAAAATCTTTCAGTATGGCTCTCAGAGCTAAAAGCCTTTTGAGGTGTCTCTTTAATCTCAATCCTTGGTCCAAGATTTCCTTTGTGAAATATATTAAAATGAATCTAGTTGAATGGATCAGAATGCATATGCCTTCGTGTTCTGGTTGCTCTCCGTTATGGCGCGGAATTCTTAAAGTTTTTGGATGGATCATTGGTGACCTGAGGTGGCAGGTGGGAAATGGTAAAGATATCAGAGTTGGAAAAGATAATATTTTGGGCTTTGATGGTTATGTTCGTCTTTCAAACAAGATTCTGGATTATTTAAAAATATATGGTCTTACTACTTTAAATAGTATCAGGGGTGTTTTAGGTCAGTCGTATTGGTTAAAATCCTATGATTTGGGGTTGGTTGGTGAGGATGCAATCTCTTGGGATTCCTATGTCTGTGCTCTTGGTTCGGCCGGTGTTTCTTTGTCAGATCAGGGTGATAAGATGGTGTGGATTGGTAATGAGAAATCTGGTATTGTTACTGCTAAAACAGCCTATGACAGAATTATGCAGGAGAAGTATATTTTTCCTCAGCACTGGTGGTACAAACAGATTTGGAAGTGGAAAATTGGTTTAAAGCACAAGTGTTTTTTATGGCATGCTTTACAGGGATCTTTGAAAACCTGGGACAATCTTATAAAGCGTGGCTGGTGTGGTCCAAATTGGTGTATCTTATGCAAGAAGGATTCTGAATCTATCAATCATCTGTTTGTGTATTGCTCCTTTGGGAAAAAGGTCTGGGATTTCTGTTGTTCGAAGTTGGCAATCACAAAGGTATGGGAAAATATTGGATTTGGTGCGTCTCTGCTGAGTTGGTTTCGTTCTTCAAGAGAGACATTATAGGTTCCTATTCTTATAACTTGGGCACTATGGTACTTCCAGAATATGATTACCTTTCAAGACAAAGTGCCTGATGTTGTGGCTTGTGGACTTATTGTCTTAAATTTAACACAACATTATACTGCTGATACCAATTTGGTGGAGGAGAGAAGGCTTGGTCAGTTTACATTTATTGTGAACCAGCCTTTACTTTTTTTTATGGGGTTGCACAGAATGGTTTTTGTGCTGTTGGAGGTGTTATTTATCTGAATGAGGGTCATTATTATACACTACGACTCAATTGTGGTAATGGTAGTAATATGAAAGCAGAGATTTTAGCTCTGTGGTGTATTCTGAAATGTGCCAACATCTTTGGGCTGGTAAATATTAAGGTCTTTGGAGATTCACGTGTTACTATCAAATGGGCAACTAAAGAATTTGATCTAAATGTTATTGCTCTCTCTCACTGGTGTAGGCGTGCTAGAGCGGAGATTGATTTGCAGGAACACATCTCCTTTTCTCACATCTTCCGTGAACACAACGGTCAGGCTGATGGTTTATCAAAACATGCTTTACTGGGCACAGAGGGTTTACTGGTTTGGGAAGAATGGATGGATTCCAGCTTGCTGGAATGTGGTGAAGTCTATTTCTTTTAGAATGTTTAAATCAAGGTTTTATGTAGAACAGCTTCCTTTTTGTAATGTCTTTGACCTTTCAGTTGTATAATCTAGCATGGACAATCTTTTTGATGATGATAGTTTGAGGTCTTTGGGACAAACTGTCTTGATCTATTTGGATATACCTTTTTTCAAAAAAGGAGAAAATCTTTGTACTATTTGATTTCAAGGAATAGCAATAATACGTTTTTTTCGGTTGAAAAAAAAAAGTAAACTTTTACGCTCCTTAATATCTTTTTTCATAAAAATTAAAATCATATCAAATATAAATAAAATAAAAAAATCTTTTTATCCTTTCTTTATACAAATCAAATTATAAATTTTCTTTATCATACATCAAATTAAACTTTCACATCTCTATCAAGCATATTCTTTCTTCACACAATCATCTTTACAATAAACAATAAATAAGATAAAAGATTTTTCCACATAAAACATATCATATCCTCTCTTTATACAGATCAAATTAAAAAAAACAACAAAATAATTTCTTACACCTCCTTACAAATCCCCTCTTCATAAAAATCAAAATGCTATGAAATATAAGATGCGAATATACAAATGTTAGTTTATGTAACCATGGGAAACCATGTAATGAAGTGATCATAGGGAAGTATATCCAAGTGAGCAACACTAGCATTAAAAATCTTCTTCACAATAAATAAAATACAACAAATTAAGATTTACACTTTCGTAAAACATATCTTCGCCTAATACTAACATAAGTGATTTTAAGTATGACTCATATAAATACTCAAATATAATTTTATGTATAAATTCATTCTCGAGAACATTAACTCTAATTCTTCGTAATAAAGAAAATACAACATAAACTTCTTCGTAATAAAGAAAATACAACCATAAACTTTTACGCATTTGTTTGGAGTGAAATAAATAAATTCGTTTTGTGGACCGACGCTTCTCACGCGAAGATATTCGAAGTCCGAACCGTGGAATTTTTTTGGTGTTTAGTGTATCTTATATGTGATTTAGCAAAGAGTTTTTAGGTACAAAGATTTTTATTTAGATTTATTATATTTAAATTAGCATATTCACTTTCCAGTTAACATACTTAGATCATAAATTAAGTTTTATAAATAAGATATATCTATTACTTATTTTCCATACTTAATTGTATTTTTTTCACATTTTTTATTAAATATATTTTTCAATATTTTTATCAAATTAAAGTTATATTTAATGTATCAATTATACAAACAAGCTAGGAAGAAACACAACCTTTTGTCTAGGCTCCATCAGCTCTATAATTTCTTCTATTAGCTTTATAATTTGTTTGGTTTAGATATATCCCCTGCTGTTTTTGTTGCCTCTGCAAACTTGTTACCTCGTTGAATTTGCGGAATGAATTATGGATGCAGCTTCCAGCACTGATCCTCAAGTGTTTACTATATGTGTCTGTTCTTGTGGCCAAGGTTACACTTCTTTGGATTATCAGTGTTATCTTTTGGTATAATTTGTATATATTTTCCTCCTGACTTTTTCTTGTACATCCTAGATTTGGATTTGTCCCTTCAGTCGACATTGAACTCTCACCAAATTCGTCTCTCTTCTTACTTCTTATGTCCATATATGAAGGGATTTTACATTGGATACACCTTGAACAATGCTAAATCATATTCAAAATAATGATGCAGGCCTTCCATGTATTTTGCTAAAACATCTTGAGTGAGTTTTTTGGTATGGCCATTATAATGGATTGTTGTCTAAACTGGTTGATGTATTTTTTTACATTTTGTAAAAGAAAAGAATTATTGCAAGACTTGTGTGTTAGTGTCTTGTTTTTCAACTCTATACTTGGGGATGGATTTGCTGCATTTTCAGTTCGATTTGGAGATTGCAAGACGTGTGTGTTAGTGTCTTGTTTTTCTACTCACTGCAGTTATCGTTCTAACGGCAGAATCTAGGACTGTTGAGCTCCTAACTTCCCATAACTATTATACATTGAAATTATTGAAACTCAAGATGCAACAGCTTCTGTGATCTAAAAGTTTATGGAAAAATCAAAACGTTGGCTAAAACTCCACCAAGGAAATTGAACAATTTGCATACATAAACAAATGAAAAATTTGCATACATAAAAAAATTTAATGAAGCCATGAATTTGAATGGACTGCATGTTTTAGACAATCTATTGTTTCATATTGCTAAATGTAAAACACCAAAACAGCGCTGGGACAATTTTCATTCACTGTTTGTCAAAATTGATTGATAAATGTGAAACACCAGAACAGAGCTGGCACAATTTCCATTTACTGTTTGTCAAAGTTTATTGCTAAATGTAAAACAGCTCTGTTTATTGCTAAATGTAAAACACCAAAACAGAGCTGGCACAGATTCCATTTACTATTTGTCAGAGTTAATAGCATTCGAAGTTTTGCATTTGGAAATTGAATTATCAACTCTTGCACTTGATAAGCAATCTTCCATTCAAGATTTTCTTGCAAAATTCAAGCTCTTGTCACAGTTGAAAGGTACCAAAACAGTTGAAGAATGTTTCTTTATGATTCTGTCTAAATATAAAGGTCCCTTTTAGGCATTTTCTTCCACTATGAATGCACCAGATCATATTTTAAAATTCCCATATTTGAGATTTTTCATGTGTTATTAAGAAACAATCTAAGATTTTGCAATCAAATGTTCATTCTAGATCTAATAATCCAGCTCTTGTGTCTCAAACATCCAAAGGTATACACAAAACTTGTCACAAACAAAAACTAGAATCTACTCAAGCCCATACACCTCCAAGCCTCAATAGAAATAAAATCATCTACACCTCCATTTTCCAAATTTGGTGCGGTTTCTTCAAAGACAAAGAAGATGTCAAGTGTAACCAGATGAATCCAAACATCTAAATATAAGTATTGAATGAATCTATGCAGCATCACTAAATTTTAGTTCCCAAACCTTCCTCAACTAGTAAAGGGCAAGAACTTTTTGTTGAACCTTTATATGGAACATTTTGATATGACAAAGCTTGGTCCTGTGCATTTTTTCTTGGTTTATAGGTATTCAATCTTTACAAGGGATCTCCATCTCTTAGAAGAAGTATGCACTTGACTTAGTTCAGCATTTTGGCATTGTTGATTACATGCTTTACCCACTCAATTTCAATAGGGAGTTACACTTCCTACTAGTTTCTCTTAACCATGCATTAATCATTGTACATGCAATTAGTTGGGAGTCTCCTATATTTGACTCATACATGCATGGAAATTTCTTTTGCAGTTAGGCTTGTCTCTTGGTTCTCTCAATAGCTTCATGAGAATCCGTAGAAGGAAGTAAAGTATTTTTTACGTACATTCAAGGTATTACCAATTTTGACATTAAGTGCACCTATAGTGCTTCTTAGCTTGTGGGTTGCACTAATTTGGGTTGTCTAGTTCAATGGATGATTGGAACTCTACATTTTGTTTTGTTTATTACCCTTACTCTGATCCTATTGCTTGGTCTTACAAGAAGCAATTAGCAGCATTATCTCCGGTATCATATTGCATTTTTTGCTAGTTAGGAGGTTCTTTAGCTTCCATAGCTAATGATGGAATTTAGCATTACATTGAATCATCTGACTACATTTTGGTGTGATAATGATAGTGTCATACACATTTCTTGCAACCCAATGGATCATATATGGATAAAAGACATTGAAATCCACATGCACTCTTTGAAAACCCGGAATGCACAAGGTGTTCACTAGACAAAAGACTTCATCCATCAGGGACGTTCCAGTCCCCCCATCCAAATCAAGTAGTCTTATGCTCAGTTGCATATATACCTTGCACAAGTCTCCATTTTTATGGTCAAAGAGAGGTTGTTGGTAAAATTTTGACATCCATTACATGTGTAAAAGGGCTAGCCCAAGTGTGTCTCTCTTGTTATGACACCTTTGGAGTGTTTTATTTTACCTACTTGAACTTAGATCCTAGTGATCAGAGTTCAACAAGGGTTTTTCACTCACACCTCCAAAGCTAAACTATGTTATGGCATAGATGCCTCAGATTGATGTCTAAGATCTTATGGTTCGATGCCAAAATTAGCTAGTTAGCGTGGTCCTAACATCATATGTGGTATATTTGGCCATTTGGAGAAGCAAAATTGGAAAAAAGTTATGTAAAAATCACTTGAGGGGGTCAAATATAAGAAAGGAGATATTCCTAGCACATCCCCCCCTCAACCAAGAGCATATATGGGTCTCCCATCATCCAAGGGAGCAAGGTTGCATCCTTACCCACCTCACAAGTCATATCCAAGTCATTCCCTACAAATTAGGTCACACTCTCACCTTGTCGTAGAGTTTAACATCGCATGTCATCCCTCTCTCTTGAGTTACATGGAGATGTGGCACATTAGGGTTTTGGAGGCTTAGTTAAAGCTCAATTAACTCTTAAATTTTATCAAGCTCTTATAGTGGTGGTGCATTTCTCCTCATGCGCAAGCATGTATGTGGATTTGGATGGATCTCCTAGGTTTAATCCTAGAGGTGGCAGATTAGAGGCCTAGTTAGGTCTAATTCACTCCTAAATTTGCTCTAGTTCTCATGGAGATGTGGTGCATAGGGTTTTGGATGGCTAGTTAAACTCAGTTAACTCCTCAAATTGATTTAGTTCTCCTAGAGGTGGTGCATCGAAGGCTTTGTCAAGCTCAGTTAACTCATCCACTTTGCTCCAATTCTCCTCCACATGGTGAATTAGGGTTTTGGAGGGGTCAATTAAACTTTTGGATCCCCTCCATGTGTCACCATCTCCTTAGTCATGCATGAATTCAATGGGGCTGAATTCTATGCTCCTTGTGCTATTTAAGGAGGCCTATTGTCCTCATAAGAGTTGGTTCTTGTTGGAGTATTGTGCTTAAGCCTTGTACATTGAGATTTGGAATAAAATTGATGACTCTTTGGAGGTCAGAAAGGTGTAGCACCTTGTTTTTGTCGATGCAAATGTTCTACTTCTACATGTGAGGTAACCTTGTTTCAATTTATGTACATTTTTGTTGTTGTTTCCTTAGGTCTTTGAAAGGGTATTATTTCCAAGTAGGATAGATCTAGTATTATTGATAGGCTCTATTGTAGGTTTTGGGAGAATATAGTTAAAATAAGTATTTTATCAGTTGTATATATGTGCTTGTATTAACATCTCTCCCGTAGGCTACACCTGGAAGCACCAAGGAGGAAGAGTTTAAATCTTCTTTTGTATGTGTTCATTGATTTTCAGGTATCCATCCATTAAGAAGAGGGTTATAAACCTAGATAAACACCCTCATGCTTGCTGCCTTCAACAAACTAGTCCCTCAGCATACTACCTTGGATCTCCATAGTAACCTTTGAAGGATTCCAATCTCTCTCTCAACCTGAATCTTCTCTGAGTTTAAATATCATTTTGTTACTTAGATCTACTTTTCTCATTAAATATCATATTATATTTAAGTAGATCCATTCAAAATATAATTTTTTAAGTGTGAATTTAAAAATTTATATTACTTGCACTTAGCACTAGTATTTTTCTTATGTTAGGAAATGATTCATTCGAAGTATTTTATTAATTTAGCTTGTTATACTAACATTATTTTTTGTAGGTTTTAGGCAGCCCTGAAGGGCTAGACATTTATCTTGAGAATTCAAGGCTCCATCTTCTCTTCCTTAGCCCTCTTTTCTATCTAAAAAAGCTTCAATTTTGCACTTACCTTCAAGATAAAATGCAATTCAATGTGTGCACTTTCTTGTAAAATAGTTATAAATATTTATTTTGGGGATTAGTGTTATATTTTAGCTTGATTCCCAAGGGTTGGATAGCTAAATAATCTCATGATACAGAACCTTTCTTCATTTAAGATTGATTGTCCTAACTTTCCCAAGTTACTAGTTTGTAATCTAAAAAGCTTTTGCAAGACAAACCCCCATTTTGGAGGGATCAAGGAGCTTACTTTAGAGCACATTTCTTGTTGGTTTGGTAACTCTAATTTGTATGTTTTGAATAGCAATAAGACATCCCAAGAGGTAGGCCAAACTGGTCTCCATTCAACCCCTAGGGTGCCTACTAAACAAAGTAGTCACCAATCATTTTTCTCCCTTAAACCTTCTAACTTTTTAAAGCCTAATTATTGGCCATAAGGACCAACAATAGGCATTTATAAGGGTTTAATCGCCCATTGTAACACATAGGGTAGGATGGTGATGTCAAATCCCCCCTCTCCATATCATTTTCATGCATGATTTTCTTTTTCTTTTTTTGCTAAGCTTAGCATAGTTTTGTCTAATTTGTTTTAAGCAATAATTAGATCACATTTAATTTTAGTTGGAAAAGAATTTAATTGCATGCTAATATTCATGATTCAATCACTTATGCACATTGTAAATCAGTCAATTAATTTCATCTAATGAATCAATCCTAAAATGTCCATTGGGAGATACTCATGTGGTTTCGATGTCATTGTTGTAATCAAGAGGTCTTGTGTTCAAATTCCCCCAAATTAACTTGTGCCCAGTGTTCAGGTTCGTTGGTGCACCTAGGGGTATAGTGGTAGTGATATTGGATCCCTAGACCCCCATGTAATGTGATTACCAACCCAACCTCTAGTTTTCGATTCCTGTCATGTCCTAAATTTGGCATTGGGTCACAATGGCCTAAGCAAATTGGCACTATTCATTAGATTTTGTCAAATTAATGCTAAAGGTTGAATAATTGCCAAGGACGAAAATTACTAGTTTCCTAGGTTTGGGGTGGAAGCTTTGGGATTTGGAATAATAGGGATAATAAATGATTTTGGAACATTAAGATGGCATAAATATTTAATAAAGGAGATAAATAAATATATACAAGTGAAAATCAAAGTGGCATTTGATCATGAAGACACATGGAGAAAGTGGGACCCACACAAGCTAGAATTTATGTGCCACATGGCATCCTCTTCTTGCAATTTCAAATCCATGGGAATCCTAATGTTCTTGGGATGATTTATAAGGTCAATAATACTTGGCATGAGTCAATAAGGTCGAAATATAGAGGAAGAGTAACTCCCATGGAAGAGGAAGAGACAATTTGGAGCTAGTGAGACACTTGGGCTAGATTCCCTAGCTCTATGACAAGAATGATGAAGATGCTATGACACCTATGACACAAATTGGACCTGAAGGTTGACATATGACATGTCAGGGTTAAAAATAGACTCCAAGGGGGCGCTCAAGGGTGTTAGGGCAGATAAGATGCTTCCATATGTGATTTGGTGGAAGTGGGAGACTAGGAATTGTTGTACAAATGGCGTTCTTTGGAATCTCTTCCCAACTTGAGTTGTCATGAGTCTCTTGGAAGGATTTTGACCCATGGAGGACACTAGAAGTTTATAAATTTCAATAAAAAATAATGAAAGCAACTTTTTATCATTTTTAGAATTTGCAATTGCATTTGTGAAGAGGGAGAGCTAGTGGATGATTAGTTTCTTGCCTTAGCCAATTTCGAGGGTGAAATATTCCCATCCAAGTTGGTAATTGGAAAGGCAATTCAGACCTTTCATTTGGATATTTAATGGAGTTCTTATTTGTAGGTATAAGCTACAGGGTAGCTCATGGTTTCTTCTATTGCAACACATTCTCTTAACCATTTCGAGTTTTGATGGCATATTCTTGATCCTTGAGGGATCGCGTTTTTGGTGAGCTATTGTACTCTTTTGGGGAGCTTATAATGCCCCATTTCTTTTGTAATATGAAGTAAATACTCTTTTCTTCATCTCCAAAAATTTTCAGGTCGAAATTCCAAGTAGAAATGTATAAATCTCATTTTTAATGAAAGAATGGTGCCATTTCCCCACTACATTGATGTATAGCATGATAATGTTGATAATTTCAAATTAATGGATGGTTATATGATACATTTATGATTAGTAGACTGACATGGATGTATTTTACAAGTTTCATGTACTGTACTTGAGCATTTGAAGTATTTTTACTCAGTTTAATTGCATTGGGAGAAGAAATAGTGCCATTTCCCAAAGGGTCGAATTGGTGATTTTTGCAGCTGAATAGGAGAGGGTTGGAACAGAGATAATAATCAATTAATGATGCAAATGAGACCTTAATAACATCCTTGATACATCCACTACCTTTTTTCATAAATTTGAGTGGGTTTGGAGGCATTTGGAAAGTCATTTTCAATACTTACCCGGGGGGATTTGAACCCCAAATTACTAGTAAAATTGCATACTTGGTCAAAAATATTAAGAGAGTTTACAGAGGTTCTTTTGGTGGCCATATCTCATCCCTGCACATCATATTCAAGTCCTAATATAATTCATACACCTTCCTTTAATATTTGAAGGCATTTGGAGTTAATTTGAGACATAGAGACCAATACTAGTCAAAGGGAAATTACTGGTAAAGTTCCCTACATTGGCCAGAATTGAGAGAGGATTTGCAGAAGTATTTTAAAGGTCCAAAAGCATCCCTGAAACACATATTTATGTTCTAACATCATCCATATACCTTCTCGGAATATTTGGGAGAAATTGGAGCAATTTGGGGACCTAGAGCTCAAAACTAGTCAAAGGTCTAACTAGGGAAAAAGTGAAAAATTGCCATTTTAATAAAATTCCTAACAAGGGACATTACAGTGGCATCAGAGCATGGTCCTTGCACCTATGTACTAGGTACATACATTCAAGAATAACTGGCAGCCATGTCTTACTATTATGATGAATCCTATGAGTACAATTCTTATGAGGAATATGCAGATGCGTATGAGTAATATGAAGCAGAATGTGAATGGTACGAGGAAGAGGTGCCATCATGCAACACTTCTTACAATTTCAAGAGAAAGGAAAATTATTCTTATGAATTTAAATATGATGAATATGAGTGTGTCACACCAACCAAGAATAATTCTATGAGTGAGTTCCAAATATAGAGAGCAAAATATAAAACCTTGCACCAACAATATCAAAAATATCAAGAATATCTTGCTTCGAGCAAAAATACACAAAATGCCATGTCTTTTGAGTACTATGTTGAACATATTTTTGAAAATAGGCCCAAAAATGAAGATATGGAGTTAGTAAAGAAAGGTTTATGCCCTTCTTGTAAAGAACCTTGGATTGAGTATCATATATGTGTGCATGAAATTATGTCCCACTTGAGGAGAGCTTTTGGGAATTCTTCAAAAAGAGATTCCAAAGATATTGATCATAAGGAAAACAAGGGGAAAAATGAATCATCTTGCTTGAAGGATAAAAATGAAGAGACATCACAAGAGCATGAAAAAGATTCTATTGAAAATATGGAAGATCATTTCGAGACACCTTCTAGCTTAGACATGAACCAAAGAGCATCTACTGATGGATGCTTAAACTATGAAGGAGTACCTACTGATGAGTGCTTGCACCTCTATGTTAATGACATAGAGATCACTTTTGAAAGTGTTTCTGCAAATCCAAGTTCCATTAAGCATGATAATGAAGACCTTGTAGTGGTTGAAGAAGAACCAAGATCAATTTCCCCATCAGCACTTGAGCTTCATGAAGTTGGTCCAAGCAAAAATGAAGAATATGAGGAGGTTCATTTGCAAGAGCTTCATTTCATTGAAGGGTCCTTAAAGAGGAATGAAAATAAGATCCAAGATTCCCTCGGCATTCTCCATGATGTTCAAGCATTGGTGTCAAATTCTTGTTGGAGAGCTACTTCATTGGAGGAAACATCCTTCCTTGAAAACATGGAGGAGATTCAAAGAACAATGTGCCACATCAAGGATAATTTCATGTCTTTGCATTTTTGATAGAAATCATTTGTTTGAGCTTAATGAATTGTTACATGATGCATACTTGAAGAATAATGAGGATATTCATAATCTCACAATTCAAAATGGGCAACTTTTTGAAAAGTTGCAAGATACTTGTTTTTCCTCCTATGTTTCAGATTGTCAAATGGTAGATTGTTTGGAGGATTCTCATGACATGGTGGATCATGAGAAATGTGGAAATTTGAATGTTCTTAATATTCTTGAAGATGAACTTGAAGAGATCCAAACACTTGATGTGGTGGAAGATGAATTTGAATTGTCTCTTGATGAAGGTTATGCAATTTTTAAAGAAGAGCATGATTCCTCTACATTGGAACCAATCTATGACAAAGGTTTCACACTTTTGAAGGAGCAGCATAATACTACCCATATGGATCCTTCCCATGATGAAACTTCTGCACTTTTTTATCATTTGGGTGAGTTAGTTCATTCTCCTACATCCTACAATTCCATGTTTTGCAGCATTAGTCTCAATGAAGTATGGGTGAAAGGGTTCATTTTTATGATGCCACATGAGGAGTATGGAACTCCTAGATTTACCATTTATGATGACATGGTTGGAGCACATTCTTATTCACAATTGCAGCAGCATCCTTTGTTACTTTATGATGATGCACATCTACGCGGATGCACCTATGATATGCATTCGAGTCACTTGAAGACTGATGGTTTTTCTTGCTCAACACTTGATTCATTTGATGTTGGAGGAACTTCATCCAACACTTGGGTGAATAGATTTATGATTGGAGATAATTTTTGTTGCAAGCCACATACTTTGTTATATTTTTATGATTCTCACATTCAGGGATGTATGGGTGAGACTTCTTTGAGTCATTTGAAGTCTCCTTGTTTCTTCTGTTCATTATTTGGTTCAGATTTTAGTGAAGATTCTTCATTCACTTCTTGGATGAAAGAATACATGGTTGAATATTTTGATGCATAACACATCCTTTTGGAGCAACATTATAGGACATGGGATCCTCACCTATGTCATTAGAGCAGATTTGATTGGTTAGTTAAATCTTGTATGCACTTGAAAACTGATGGTCTACTTGCTTGGAGGTATAAGCACTTTCATGACTCTTTGATGAAGCATATCCTTGATGTACATTTTCATTATGTTGTTATGTACTTTGATGATATATATTTTGTAATCATGATGTTTGGAAGGATTCATACAAGAAAATGGGATCCAGGAATCCTCTTATCTAATGGTGTGGGTTGGAGAGCACTCTTAATTGTTGGGGTGCAATACAAGCAATGGGACCCTGGAATAATTTTTATCTCATTGGTTTCAAATTTTTTGGGGAAACAAGCAGTATGGGAGATGGATTCCCCACTTAATAGAGTGATTTTTATCAGAGTAGTGCAGCAACAAGCATGGTGGTTCCTCTCTAAAATCTTCATGGAAACTCAAAAACTCAAGGTTGGGCAATTCAATGGTAACTTCAGAGAATTATAAAGAAAGCAAGTTCTTCAACATCCATGTTTGAAATTGCTTGAGGACAAGCAATATTGGGAAGGGGGGACTTGTCATGTCTCAAATTTGGCATTGGGTCATAATGGCCTAAGCAAATTGGACCTATTCATTAGATTTTTTCTAATTGATGCTAAAGGTCAAATAATTGTCAAGGAGGAAAATTACTAGTTTCCTCGGTTTGAGGTGGAAGCTTTGGGATTTGGAATAATGGGGATAATAAATGATGTTGGAACATTAGGATGGAATAAATATTTAATAAAGGAGATAAATAAATATATATGAGTGAAAATCAAAGTGGCATTTGATCATGAAGATACATGGAGAAAGTGGGACCCACACAAGCTAGAATTTATGTGCCATGTGGCATCCTCTTCTTGCAATTTCGAATCCATGGGAAGCCTAATGTTCTTGGGATGATTTATAAGGTCAATAATACTTGGCATGAGTCAATGAGGTCGAAATATAGAGGAAGAGTAACTCCCATGGAAGAGGAAGAGTCAATTTGGAGCTAGTGAGACACTTGGGCTAGATTCCCTAGCTCTATGACAAGAATGATGAAGGTGCTATGACACCTATGACACAAATCAGACCTGAAGGCTGACATATGACATATATGACATGTTAGGGCTAAAAATAGACTCCAAGAGGTCGCTCAAGGGTGTTAGGGCAGATAATATGCTTCCACATGTGATTTGGTGGAAGCAAGAGACTAGGAATTGTTGTACAAGTGGCATTCTTTGGAATCTCTTCCCAACTTGAGTTAGCATGAGTCTCTTGGAAGGATTTGGACCCATGGAGGACATTGGAAGTTTATAAATTTCAATAACAAAGAATGAAAGCAGTTTTTGATCATTTGTAGAATTTGCAATTGCATTTGTGAAGAGGGAGAGCTAATGGATGAATCCTTTCTTTCCTTAGCCAATTTCGAGGGTGAAAGATTCCCATCCAAGTTGGGAATTGGAAAGGCCATTCAGACCTTTCATTTGGATCTTTAATGGATTCTTTATTTACAGGTGTAAGCTACAGGGTAGATCATGGTTTCTTCTATTGCAACACATTCTCTCAACCATTTCCAGTTTTGATGGCATATTCTTGATCCTTGAGGGAGGACATTTTTGGTGAGCTATTGTACTCTTTGGGGGAGCTTCTAATGCCCCATTTCTTTTTTAATATGAATTAAATACTCTGTTCTTCATCTCCAAAAAGTTTCGGGTCGAAATTCCAAGTAGAAATGTATAAGTCTCATTTTTAATGAAAGAACGGTGCCATTTCTCCACTACATTGATGTATAGCATGACAATGCTGATGATTTTGAATGAATGGATGGTTATATGATACATTTATGATTATTAGACTGCCATGGATATATTTTACAAGTTTCATGTACTGTACTTGAGCATTTGAAGTATTTTTACTCACTTTAATTGCATTGGGAGAAGAAATAGTGTCATTTCTCCAAGGGTCGAATTGGTGATTTTTGCAGCTGAATGGGAGAGGGTTGGAACAGAGATAATAATCAATTAATGATGCAAATGAGACCTTAATAACATCCTTGAGACATCACCTACCTCTGTTGAAAAATTTGAGTTGGTTTGGAGGCATTTGGGAAGCCATTCTCAATACTTACCCCAGGGGGATTTGAACCCCAAATTACTAGTAAAATTGCATACTTGGTCCAGAGTCTTAAGAGAGTTTGCAGAGGTCTTTTGGTGGCCATATCTCATCCCTGCACATCATATTCAAGTCCTAATATCATTCATACACCTTCATTGAATATTTGAAGGCATTTGGAGTCAATTTGAGACCTAGAGACCAATACTAGTCAAAGGGAAATTATTAGTAAAGTTCCCTACATTGGCTAGAATTGAGAGAGTATTTGCATAAGTATTTTAAAGGTCCAAAAGCATCCCTGAAACACATATTTATGTTCTAACATCATCCATATACCTTCTCAGAATATTTGGGAGTAATTGGAGCAATTTGGGGACCTAGAGCTCAAAACTAGTCAAAAGTCTAACTAGGGAAAAAAGTGAAAAATTGTCATTTTAATAAAATTGCTAACAAAGGACATTACAATTCCCCTAGTACAAAAAAAATGAATTAATCCTAAAACATTCTAATTAATTTAACATTAATTTTAATCAAATCAACACTTCCTAAAGATGTAATTATGACATCTATAAACTTTCATATATTTTTCACTTGTGGGGAAATTCTATAGTGAAGGGAATCTACTAGGTAGTGACCATGGAGACTCATCAGACTGTGTAGTCTCGATTGCTGTCAATGTTGGACATACCCCCATGACTCTGATCTAGTCCCCTTCTCATGTAGTACCACACTTGATATCTTGACTTATTTCTATGCACCTAACATATATCGGAAACTTCACATGTCCCCTTAACAATCAACTTGTAACAAATCGTCGATCCCTGCACCAAGCAGGTTCACAATTCGACGTACCTCTATTTAAAAAAGCAAAGTCAATCTTCACTTTGGCGAGTTCACAATTTGACTTCACTTTCGCTTTCATTTTCTAGTAATTATACAACACTTCTTTTTTGGTCATAAAGTAATCTATTAGTGTAGTAGCTTACGAGTATTGCATGTTCTATAGATGTATCATTTTTTCCCAATAGTAAGGCAATAGTCTTTATTTCATACATGTGGAAGCTTTGAATTACTTACCAAAGTTATATTGTTAGTTTGTTTTAGTAGTTTTATTAACTCCCAAGTCACCTTTTCCCAGGTGACCATCCTAGATTTTTATAGGGTTTGTACTTCCCTCGGCTTTTATTTAAGAGTTGCCTTAAAGAGAAGGATTTGAGCGTTGTGGTGACATTGGGCACCCGACTTGTTTACTTACCCCAAGATCGCTTTTAGTGAGTTGAGATTTTTTTCATGTTCACATGCAGATCTAGGGGTCAACACACTCCATTTAATAGTTCCTCCCATAATGTTATCATCAACTTGAATATTTGCCTACTGAAAAACAAGTTGCACACATATTTAGTAAAATTTGGGCATTACCTGGTTTTCCTGTTTTATTAATGCTTAGGTTGGGGAGATATTTTTAGGGGGTCAGTTATGTTAGCAGACCTCATTGTTTGTCAACAGCCTCATCGCCTCTGTCTATAATATCATGCTCTTCTACAGTCAATATTTTTTGGACTATGAAATTGTTAAAGAAAAAATGATGAAAAAGTTGAAGACGGCTGCGTGAGAGCTACTCACCATGATTGCCATGAGACTATTGCATAGGTAGCTGCACTGTCATTTCGTTTTGAATTTTGTTGGAACTTCCTGCAGAAAAACGATCAAAGAAAGGCTTGATAGGAAGAAAATTCATCAAATTTGCAGTGGGGAAGGCTTTGCAAGAGGTGAACGCCTATGGCCGCCGATTTAGCGGCATCACGGCTATACAAAAACAAGGCGGACTTGGAAGTGAGATCTTTGAGCTCCATTGTGGTCTCCAGCATCTATTCCGCGCTTGAAGTCCGTATTGATGGAGTCGGTCACCATGGATGCTCTATTCTCTGCGAATACTTGGCGGTGGCCTCTACGATGCCGCTGGCTCCTTCTGTGTTCACAGCAACCTTTCCGTCCACCGCGAAATCCGAATATCAAAGGAGTAATAATTGCACCCGCTTTTAGAATATGGAGAGCGTACCCCTCGACGATTTCGACGCTAAATGGATGCGCGTTATTTGACTGTATCGTTGAAGGGAAGCTTAAACTTTTGACTTTATCGAAAGTTAAATTGCTCATAAAATTGCGGGGCAATTTGGTGTCAAATTTCAACTTTGCACTCATGAGATCCTCCAGAACTCAGATATTTTGCTTTGCTTGAACAATAGTGGTAATCTACAGTGAGTGACGTGTAAATGACGTTTTTAACTTTGTAGATACGAGTTGGTGACATTTTGTCCATTAACAAGGTTTAGGTTTAGGTTTAGGTTAAGGTTAGGATTTTTTTTTACATAAGTGTGTCAACCTTAGATTTAATGATTCAATCATTTCTTCCAACAACTCAAATTATATTCCATGAAATTAAGAGTTATTTATTCTTTTAGATTTGAATTTAGGAAAATATATATTCTTAATAATTAAATTAAATATAGGATTGGTGCAAGGTAATGATACTCAATTATGACACGTTAGTACCTACAAAACTTTTTCGAATTAGGTGTAAAAAGATGAAACGTAGAAAAATGGATTATTTTCCAGAACTTTTATTTATGAAAAAGTAGTATAACCACCCCAAAATATCATTATTTTAAGATTGGTAAGTTATTTTTTCTCTAAAACATAATGCACATGTTTGTGTTAGTTCACCTATTTGTTATGTAAATTGTCAATTTATGAGGAAAAACATATGTAGAGACGTAGGATCTTTTGCTGGGCTATTTTTCCAAAATTTTAAAAGTTAATTTTATATATATTTTTAAATTACGAAAGTCAGAGAAGCCTTAAAATGACATGTTGGACCACCATATCATGGTCGAAACATAATCAATCAATTTTGTTTTAGTTTGTAGATATTCTTGTACTGTTGTGCGGGTTCTTTTCTATTTTCAAAATATGTAAGCCAATCAAAAGTTATAGGCCAAATAAACGACCTATGTTTTTTACAAATTTGACATAAGTGCAGTTAAAAATGAATTAAAAATAGAAAACAACAAGAGATTTATTAAACAAATATATACTTAGAATCTACAAACAGAGCTCGACAAGTGTATGCAATTTCATCAATAGTGCACTACTGGAGCATATGCGAAACTAAGTGTGAAAAACATGATTACAGCATTTGATGTGTTCTGTCATAAATTAGACTGAGCCTTGGGGTTTAGCGATCCGAAACTAATACCAAACCTACAAGGGTGCAAAAAACAATTTGAATCCAGACACGCATGCATGCAAATGCGCGCACACGTAGATGCACGCACGCATTGCTATGCGCACACATGGAAATGCGCGCACGCGTTGATTCTATCTCTATAAAATCTAATTTCCATTCCTAGACATAAAAGTTTCAAACTATTTTCATTCACTATTTTTGTTGAATAAGATGAGATTTCCTCTAAAGTTGGGACCCGCCCCCCCCTCTATATAACCCCACCTCACTCTCTTCCTATCCAGCCATTACCCCCCACTCTCGTCCACTCTATCCAATCCCTCCTCCCTCTCTCACCTCTCTCTTCTCTCTTTCACCACAAGGGTTGTCATGTCCCCAATTTGACCCTTATAGTATTTTGGGCTATAATGTAAATATTGCATGCATATTATGTATGATTCCTAGCGTGGATCTCAAGGCCAAGGCCCCACTAGTGAACATTCGACCTCGAAGAGGCAATTATTGGATATTATGCTACCCATGTGCTAGTGAACCATGGGAATTGTAAATATGCATTTTAATATAAAATACCCACAACTAGCTATGCAATGCAGCAAGAGATGGGGGCATGATCTTACAAGGAATTGGGAGGGAAAACATTCAAACCCTTGAGCCAATCAAGTCAAGCCAAGTGTCAATAAGAGAACACATCAAACTCTCAGCTACCCATGTTGACTTTTGTACCCAATCATTGATTTCTCCCAAAAGTTAGTTGAGGTAGTTAATGCCTTGGGGAATGGGAGGTATGGCTGTCCAAATTCAAGTATGGAAAAGCCACCTTGCATGGAAAAACATGTTTGGATTCTTCGGCAAGAAAAGAGCCATGAATTTCCCTCCAAGCCATTATCCATCAACCAGTTCCTCTCCCTCATGAGTTGGGAGCTACCTGGGCGTTTTCCAACCATGTTTTTATGGTTTTCCTTGATCTTTAGTTGGGAGAAGGGCGTTTTTGTGTTGTATACCAGTGGGGAAGAAGGGAAATCAAACTAGGGTTCAATAGAAACCGTTTTGGGCTATTGAATGATGAGATATTTGGGGAAGAAATCGTTTTCCTCCCTGTGGTTGTTTGCCCCATCCCACAATCCATTTTGGTTGGAAACATTTCTGGAAAAACCCATGGCCATTTTATTCGTAAATCCCATTGTTTAAAAGGTGTATCCATGCCCAATGTTGTGCTTGATGTGTGAGAAAAGAGTATGTTGGGGTATGGGTTATGGGTATCTATTACTTTGGCTTGAGCTTGAGTGAAAGCATCTAGGGTTCAAATGTAGCCTGATAAACCCAGTTGTGGACTGACTTGGCTTAGATGAAATGACTAATTGGCTGTGTGTGAGCTTGAATGTCCCCTGTTCCTTGTAAGAATCATGCCCAGCTCGGGGGTGGCATTTGTGTTGAGAGATTGATGAATACAACTAGCCTATGGTTGGGTGGAACGTTGCAGCGACATAACTAGTTGGTTGGGACCGCATTACAGTGAGATGAGTATATTCTCTTATGTGTATTTACTTCTGCATTTTTTAATTAATTGATGATTGTTATTGATATATTAAGTGCATATGAAAATATGTGTAGATGAATTTATTTTGGCTGTGCATATTTGTTTGATTTACATCCGCACACATTTTTTTTTAAATATATGCATCTAATGAATGGGCTGAGTTTTATGAAAAGCCCCATAAATTGGTAGCATGTTCCCTTCCTTGCATTGGGTCCAAGGGTGGATACGTTACAAGGGTTAGGAGATATACTATACACAAAATCACTAACTCACATTATCCTCATGTACATATAAATCTCCATCCTTGTAACCATAAATCCATGACCCCTATATCTCAACCCCCAAACCCTTGACCATTAGTCCCTAGCCACTACAATCTCTAGTCCCTAGTACAACTAACCACCATAACTCTTGTCCCACTATAATCCTAAACTAGTATATCGACTAAGTCTCCTAAATACTAACACATAATGATATATATATCTTAACCCATATAATCCTAACCACATAATTGTAACCTCTAAAGTGTCTAGTCAAATAAAAATTAACCCCCAACCCTTATCGTTGTCATCATCTTCACCATCATTGTAATGCCCCTAAAACTGTAAAAATTTAAAAATTTTCATGTATGGCTATTATCGTCTAATTAAGTAAATATTTAGTAAATTAACTTCAATATTGAGAAAATAAATAGAAGACTTATCGATACAATGAAAATACAGGGTTTATACTTCTGCTCATGATTCACTATTTGATTTATTTGATGTGGTTGGTTTTACTTTATGGTTCTGCAGAAGCGATGTAATGGAATGATGTTCAAATGAACCACATTGAGTTAATGGATAATAATTCGGTTTTGTCGATCAACCTAGAAATTGTACATGTTGAAACTCTAAGGGTCTTTATATCGACATCTTGATTTATAAGTTATTTCTTAAATGTCAAACTATGTGTATGCTTTAAACTAAGAAAATGGATTAGTTTCGATATATATGTCACTGTATTTTTATAAATCTTTTCATGAGCTTGAGGGGATGGACCTGGTGGCAATAGCCTGGCTTACTTAGCATTTACGCTAAAGCCTACTTCTTTTTTTGTTTTGTAGGTATTCTTTTAAAGGACTACTTAAGATTAACTTCCTAGATTTTTATATCCATGTATAAGTTTATGATGATTTTAGTCAAAGCATTCCAATGTAAAACCTGTAATGGTGATTAAAAATCGAACTTCATGTGAGTGACACTCTCAACTATGGAAAGTGGATAAACATCTAAGGAGTAGTGGGATGTTGGTGGAATTGAATGAAGCTATTGTGTGCTCCCTAGCTGGCGTAGGACAAGGCTCAAAACGCCTAGCTTGTTCTCTGTAGTTTATTTCAAAGATGTTTTGTTGGGAGCGAGCTCTGTAGGGTTTAATCGTTGGTAGTAAAAGAGCAGAACTCTTGGGTTTTCTAAGAATGGCCATGTATGTCAGCGCTAGCCATGAGCGTAGCTCAGGCCTCGCTCCACTTAATCGACAGGGGAGGAAGAGCATGCAACCAACAGTTTTAAAGGTAACCCTGTTTCTTTATAACTTACTATGGATTCTTAATCCCCAAATTGATTGCTGTAGGTTGTAACTAAAATGTTTGAGTTTTAAATTTCGACAGGGCTTACAACATTTGGAAGATTCGAGCTTGGCATGAGGCGATAATCATAGCTATGTTGGCCTACGGTAAGTTTGGTCCTTAGAGGCCATTTCTTCCTCTCAAGCGAATGGTTGCGTGTATAGCGTGTATAGTTTGTTTGCTCAGCATGTAATATTTTTGGGAATGGTTTACCCATTCGAGTTTTTGGCAATGCTAAGTTTGGATGAGGAAAATCGTGGCCTAGAATTTGTGGCACGATCTGTAATGTATATTTCATATTTTTTATTTAAGTTTGTAGCCTGTATGGCGTATTGGTTTGGAGGAGGCCCTAACTTGGCTCCTGTACACAACGGTCATGGGTTGGCATAATGAAATTTGTTTCAAGCTACTATGAGTAGCGTTTTCCCTGTGTAACTCTCAAATTATTTAAGTTTTTACCCTAGGTTATTATTACTTCGTTGGGTAAAGACTGAGCATGAAGCTCCTATCTATGTTTATAATTTAATGTATTCTTGGTTTTACTCTCGTCATTGTAACTTAGGATTTTGATCTGGAAAATGAAACTCTTTGTAGATTGAATGTTTGAAGTGTTGTTAATTTCTTATTTAAAGGGCAAAGCCCTAACTGGTTATGCGTTTCGTTATGCTTCTGTGTATGGTAGTTAGATTCTACAAATGATTTTAAGATTGAAAATAATGTGTTTAATTCTAAGCCGAGAAATAGGGCTTGGTGAAATTCTTAATCCTAAAGCATTTTTAGGTGGTTACAGCTACTGTGAAAAGAACTTGTATTTAAAGTTTTGGCTGGAAAAAGAAGTTACTATGTAAAATTTGTTATCTCTGCGTTGGCTGTAAAAACAAATGGCACTGAGATGAATTCTTTGATTCAATATTCTTATGTGGAACTCATGGGAAGAGTCTTTAAAATCACATTCATTTTTGTTTAGCGTTTATTATGGGAGGGATGGTGATCCACGATGTAGCATCTGATTTGTGGAAATTCAAAGGGTTGCTCAGGGAGCTGGATCCTGAGTCTTAGTTTCTTTTCATTAGGCGAATGCAAGGTTTGGACAAAGCGCCCTAAAAATGTGATAGCCTATATAAGGCGACTTTAAGGAATGAATAAATTTATGGTATTTTCTTTTTAGATAGGGTTTATGTATGATGAGTAAGTTCTTTGTTGCGTTGATTTTTGGCTTAAAAGAGACTCTACGAAATGTCTATCAGAGATTGGTTAATTTAAAATGTTAATTAAATGTTTGGCATCGTAAGGGTTTGATTGTATTTTAATTTTGGGACATACGATTCTAAGCTTGGGAAATCCAAGTGAATCGATTCCCTTGTAAGCGATGATTTTGAAGCGTCTTTAAATTGAGTTATTTTTGTAATTTATTTACTGTTTCAACTTAGCTAGGGTTTGGAAATTTAAAACATGAATTTAAACTTGAAATATAAATACTTTAACCCAGGAAGTCAATGCAATAGCCCTTGCTCCCAATTCATGGAGTTCCATCAGAAGGAGATTACAGTAATGGAATTTAATCTATAAATTTCAACTTGTTAACATAAAAGTAATTCATACCTGAATTTGCAGCTGGGATCCCCTCCTTGCATAGACATACACACCTCAAACACTAATTAATGAAAATAATTATGCTTAGCTGAACTGTAGGATAGTAACCGAATGAATTTGGAACCACCACACTCCTCCCAACCATGAACTGAAACTGTTCCTGGTTCAAATCCGATTCCCCTTGAGCTGGCTCCAACATGCAATAGGAAACTAGAGGACCTAGGGCAGACAACTGATGATAATCCAATCTTGAAATAATTTTCTCTCTCATATATGTGAGACAAATTCTCTCTTGTTACCATAAAAGAATGATAAAAAGATAGATGCCCTCCCAATGAGTTTTGTCCTTGCTTTTATAGAGAATCTTTTTGAAATAGCAGTTAAGTTAATAATAATATTTTAATATTAACTTAAGTTTGATTTTCAGTTTGAAAATATAATCCAACATTTATTTATTGATAACTTTAGTTTTGAAATATAATTTAAAAGTTTATTTAATAAACTTTAGTTTTGTTTTAGAAATCTTAATTAGTTCCTTTTGAACTAATTAGTCAATTTTATTTTAAATAGCATGGCTATATTTAAGTGGGTCTTATATATAAATACTTTTACTTTATCTACTAAGTATCCTTATTATTCATATATATATATATTTTGTAACTAATTATATATATACATCATATCTTTTATATACATATATAGATTTATTTATACCACTTTAGTGCATAAGCGAGACTCTTTATAACTAAATAATTTGATTAAATCAAATAGTTTTATTTAGAATTATATCTTGATGCTTATAAAAAAAATAAGGTCAACTCTTTTGACAAGGCTAGTGGTAGGGTTGGATTGGTCGACTAGGTTAGGTAGCTCTATATTCTGCTTGCATGTTGGATTGCCTCGTTTTCCTTCGTAGTTCCTTTGTCCTAGATTCGATGCTCCAGAGCTTATTCTCAACATCAATTTGGAGTGCTCCAGGGCTTATGCCCAACACTCTATGTACATCGGGGCTTACATCCAGTACATAGGTCATCCATGTGCTCAAGAGTCCATGCTAAACACATCATAAAAGACAATCATGCATATCATAAACCTGCACAGTATGTAACAAAAGATCATCTCAGTATATTAGGGTTTTGTTGATGCCCCAAATATTGTTGCATCAATCAGCAAGGGATTCTCCCCAGTAAGCAATCCCAATTAGATCGCTCACCGTTTGGTGTGGGTAACCCGTCCGGTTAACGGTTCTAGCTACCATAGTTTTTTAAATATTTGTTGGTTTTACCGGTTGCGGCCCGATCCACCGGTTATATATTTTGTATTTAAAATGATGTGCACGTGCCCTAGACTAAATGCATGCGGTAAACAAATATATATTAATCTAAACTAGTCTAATCTACCTATCCTTATAAGGATCAAAGTTAAAGAATGGGTAAATAACTAGAAAATACACCGAAACAATCCACAATTAGCTGTTAAATTGAAAGAGGCATTTACAGCAAAAAAGAAAGATTATCTAAGGTATCTCAGATAAATATAAACATTTCATTACCCATTTAACACAGAAATTTTCCATAAGAATATGAAACCATCCACAACAAAGAATTAATTCATAAAAGCCAGGAAAGATCTCACAGAAAATGTATGAGAAATTTGCAGAAATAGTTCAACAGCTTAATCAACAAGACTCCATGTAAAATGAAATGTTAGATTTCACAGGCCAAAACGATTTCCATTCATGCAGTAGAAATAGTTCCTTTACAAAATAGCAAAAGAGTTTTACCTGCCAAAATTCCTTTGCTTCTCTTCTTATTAGCTATATATAGGTTTACAAAATGTGCCCATAATTGACACCTATACCCTAACCATTTAGAATCCTCTATTTTGTCTTGTAGTGCTTGATATTACATAAGAGAAATATTCTAAATGCTTTACAAAATGGGAGTTACAAAATTACAAATGTTTTATCGTTCCAAACATCAATACAAAAATGCACATCCATGTGGCATGCTGAAGAGCACGACCTATCCCTGACTTGGATCCTTTGGCAGCTTAGGCACCTTTGGGATTGTTGGGGTTTCCTCTTGCATCACTACAATGGTTGGGCCAATCTCTGATGTAGTAGCTTGATTAGCTGCCAGTGCTTTCTCCACTTCTGCTATGTGAATTCCCTAGTGATTAGTGTCTTTCACAATATTTGTTCCAATCAAGGGGCTCATGAATCTGAGGGATATCCTTTGTTTGACCAACTCTTCTTCTAAGGTGGTCACTTCAGCTGCAGTAATCCAAAGGCTTTCTTCCAGGCTATGTTGATGAACAACAGCTTGGCTAATAAACTAGCGTAGATCCTCTGCTATTAATGTATCCAGCTTCTGCACATATTCACTTTCTGCCTGGAACTCTATACTCAGATTAGCTAAATACTGAGCCTTATTCGGGAAGTCTTCTATCCTTGGAGGCATGGCTATTCTACAGTTTTCCTGTGTGGTCCGGGTCCAAGAATATACAGTCTTGCACTATTCATAAGTTTCTGTAGTCACGGAGGCCAATTTTACTCTGCAGTCTCTGGAATACTCTAGGGTGCGTATATCTGCCTTGTATTCAACAACAATCTTAAGGGGAAGGGTTGCTCAGAACCCTGACTTTCCTTCTCTCCATTCGATATGCCTTCTAATCTCCTCACTGATGTGTGAGTGCTTCCTTCTGATCCTGGTGGCTTCAACATTTACTTACTTGACCTTGGCCATGACTGATTTTAGTCTATATATTTCTTCTGCTATGATTTCTTTGACTCCATAGGTCTCTTTTAGGATTCCACTGGCCTGCTCATGGAAGGGTCTGATGTCTCCCATTTTGTTGTTTGCTAAGTCCAATTGCTACTCCAGTGATTCATTTTCTCCTTATAATTTTTCAATGCTCTCTTTCAGGTCTTCTATCTCCTCAAGGTTGTCGAATTTATCTGATTCGAGCTTCAAATTCTTCCCTTTAAGCTCTGCATTTTCATCTTCTAATGTCCTTACTTGCATTGACAGAGCTCTCCTATCTGCCTCTAATCGTTGGATTGCTCTTTGCAAGTCTTCCTTTTGGGATGTGAGGGCATTATTCTTCTCGATCATCAGGTTTGCATAGTTCTACTCTTTGACCAAGGCTTCTTGAAGCTGCTGTGCCTTCTCCTTTTCTTCATGTAACTTGTCTCCCAACATAAAAACATAAGGTCTGCGGTTGCTGTGACCGTGGCTATAGAGATGGATGCTAGGTGCCTAGTTGCTTCTTCAGTGTTCTTCATGACCATGGTCTCATGCATGGTGATGATGTTTGGCTGAAAAGGTCTTTTCAGTATGGACCCTTTCTCTTTGACAATGGTCTTCCTCTTCTTATTGTAAGCAAAATTCTACTAGTTAGAAACTGTGCTTCCTTTATAGGGTATGAAGGGGACAATAGGTAGATCCCTTATAGGAGAGCCCATATCCAAGTTCTGCAATTCTGGGCTTTTGGGGTCGATCTCTTCTTTGGACTTCTTTTCTTCCTCCTCTTTCCTTTTTGCTTATGTTTCTTGCTCCTTTCTTCTGTCTTCTTCTTCGAGCTTAGCATTGGTTTCCAGCCTAATTATTTCTTCCTCTTCTTTCCTTTTTGCCTCTGCTTCAGCTTCGGCTGCTTGGATTTTCAAATTCTCTTCTTCTCTTAATTTATCTTCTTGGATCTTCTTTTCCTATTCCGAGAGCCTCAGTTCTTCTTCAGAGAGAGCCTGGGAGCTTGAGCTGGCTCCTCCTTTGCTTACCTGATAGATCTGCAGCTCGGCCATATTACTGATTCCCCTATATGGTTCTTCCCGAGGATCATAAAAATTGGCATATTCATAGGGAGTAGAGTGCTCTTTGCAATGCTGCGCGACTTTGCCTTGTCGATCGTTCCTGTGCAAAATCTTTTCTCCAAAGTGGAAGCTCTTCAATTCTGCAACAAACTCTTTTACAGTTGTGATTACTGCGAACTTGTAGGCTCCAATATAAAAGGGTAAGGGGGGAAAGGTGGCCTTCTTGGCTTTGTACAAGGTGCTACCCATTCCATTAATGAAGACTTGCCTGACCATTTCCTTATGGACTATGTAATCTGTGTCATACTTCAGAAGAATATAGGGTGCTTTAGAACCTCCATACATTCTTATGTAGGTACCTTCCAGAGAAAAATAGAAATCGCCATACTTTTCCAAGGCCTCCATGGCGTTCTCCGACAAACAATTTGGTTCTTCATGGAAAATCATTTCATAAAGCGGCATGATAAATTCCTCGTAGATGAGCTTGTAGTCTCTCTTATAATTCTGTGCCCAAAATATTTTATAGGCAAGGAATACAAGACCTTCGGCCGGACTCCACACGCAACCCAACTTGGGAAAAAGACACTTTGCCACAATGCAGTCTATGAGATACGAAGCCATATAGAATTTTGCCTTTCTTTCCTCCATCCCTTCTTTAGCTATTGTTACTGCTGATGCCAGGCTGTCTGAGAGAATGTCAGCCCAATTGAAGATTATGCCTTTGAAAGTGACAAAATGTATGATAGGGACCCACTGTAGCATGAACATCGTCCCGTCAGGCCTCCTGAAGATCTTGCTTAGCATTAGAGCAATTAGTCTAAAGGGAGGCCTTAAATATTGGACTTCATATTCCTCACTCTCTCTTCTTCTAAATTGCTTGCCTGTGATTAACATCCTCCTTGCTATGTCTAGATTCTCCATATTGACCTCCTGCAACCATGCATCATCTAGTCGTTGCTTTGATTTGGGTAGTTTGTAAGGTGTTGCAATGTAAGATGGGTGGAATGAGGCGAAGGCATTACCCGTGTTGTCTGCTACAACTCTGGTTTCAGGGTTGGCATGCTACATCACCCACCCGATTACTTCTGAGCACGTGAAGGTTTCTGGGCGTGTGGATGCTTTGGATATAGATGAATTCCTGATATTTTGATATAAGCATTCCTCTTCAAGGAGAGCTTCAGGAAAGTCTAGATCCCTTATCATATGATAGATATCACCCCAATTTACTTCTGGAGGCACGTTTGTAGTGCATCTGGTGTCCTGAAATATTGTCTCTAGTCTGGAATTTTCCTCGATTGCTTTTGTCCTTCTCTTGCCACCTTTGGCCATAATGGGAATCCTGTTCAATAATTGTCGTGAATAAGCATGCATGACATAGTGTTTTACAAAACTAAACTGATACCGGTAGATGGTCTTAAAAAGAATATGTTTCTTTCTCATATACATGCAAAGAAAGAAAACATGAAGACATTAATCAAGTTATCCCCATGGATTTCTGTGCTAGTTAAGGGAACTAACAGCTACAAGATCAAGGTAGGTCTGGGTACTCTAGTCCCTCGGATACTGTCCAATGCCCGGGGTGGGAAATTTCAACATACTATAGCCGAGACCTCTGTTGATTAGGTGGAGAAAGGTGGACAGGTTCAATGATAGCAATGAAAAGACGCGGTTTTCAAAAGAGAGAGTCTCAGGACCTCTTACACCTAATTTTAGGGTTGTTTAATGCATGTCTTCTTAAGGTCAAACTGTTAACCGGGGCCGTGATTGAGGTGGTGATACTAGGCAACGTGATACTCTACGGTAGCTGCAGGAAAGTTGACAAAGTTCTGGGAAAACTTCGTAATAAAGAGCATCCTAATGAAGCAAAGAAACAATACTTCAAGCAAGCATATACGTCCTATTAAATAGGCGAATGCACTTACTTGTAAACGAAAGGCATGACGCTGATGATACTCTAGCAGCCGGTGAATCTAACCCTTGAGACAACACTGAACGCACTTGGTTGTTCAAACGGGACGGGCAAGTCCTTTGAGAGATTAAAACAATATGAAATGCCAATGGGGTTTCACCCCTATATATTTGAGTTGGTATGTGTGGGCCATCAATTCGGTGGGTGAAAGTCATTAAACAGGTATTGAATCCGCGTACGGTTGGGTCACGTTGAAACCTTTTCAATAAATGCAACCGTCAAACATGGGAGGCTCATGTTAAAACTTTTGACACACGCGGAAAAAAAAAGCTAAAATCATTCCGCCATTGCGGAAGAGTTGAGCGAGCGTTTCCGCAAGAGAGCTATGTGCCGCGAGAGACTTAAATGAAAGCTTTCGCTTCCGCGGGAAAGTTATCCAAACCTTTCTGAAAAGGTTCAAGGCTTGTTGGTACGGGAAAAGGCAAGTTTTTTCGAAAAGGAAGAGTTGAAGAGTTTCCAGCACACACGGAAGAGTTATGCAAAAACTTCTGCTGTAGCGGAAGGTTTTGACGAGCTTGTTCCGCTACGGTCCTATTTGATTAAACGTTCCATCCCTTCGAAGACTTAAGCCAACTCTTCCGCCATTTCGGGAGAGTTAGCTGAAAGCTTCCGCAGGCGCTTAACTTTAGTTCTTCTTCCGCGGTTCCGAATGACTTAAGCCAACTCTTCCGCCATTTTGGGAAAGTTAGCTGAAAGCTTCGGCCGTTTCAGGAAAAAAGGCTAGGTTTTGCTTGGTTAAAAGGAAAAAAATCTAAGGCAAGCTTAAGACTGAAGCTAAGTAACAGGATGCCCAAAAGGTGCAGAAAACAATTAAAGACAATCATAAAAAGGAGGGTCCCCAATATTTTTTCAAATCCAAGGGGAGGTGTTGTCCTAACAACAAATGGCGATTCGTTGGTGAACACAGATCTCTGTAACAAACTCACCTAAAATCTGAAAACTCTCAAAGTGTTGATTGCATGAAAAGATGAAAGTCTTCATAGTTCAGTTCCAAAGGATGCATTTGATAGCTCTTTTTTATGATGGTGATAAATGAGAAGGGTAACTTTGACCCAACTTCCTTTAAAACTCTCTTGGGGCCGAACTGGTGATTTTTAGAAAAGGTCGTCTTTCAAAAGCTTCAAAGTATAGGACTCCACTAGATTGTGGCAAGATCTCACAGGGACATTCGTTTGTTCCTCATTCCCATGCTCTCACATCATTTAGATGTTTCTTTAATTCCTGGATTTAGCCATTTCGAGTCTTCCAGAAATATATTTCTTCTATTTTCGAGGTTTAGATATGAGTTCTTCAATCCATAATGTCCTTTTGTGTGAATAGAAGCTTTAATTTCATGATTCACGGATGGAGAAGAACTTTGCTGGGCTCTTTTGTTAGACAACTTTCTTTGGTTTACTTGAACTTACTGTTATTTTCTTGGCCATGCTTCAATTGAGGCGAGAATTTATGGAAACCAAACTCTTTGATATGTGCCTTTGGGCTTTACTTGGAGCATGGGATCATTTTAAATACCATGTATTTGTGAGACATGCTTCCTCTCCATGGGTCCAACCATAGTCAACTTCTTGAGACAATCATTATTATTAGGGTGAGTAAGCCCTGAGATAGTTAAAAAGGAAATGTTGGATCTTAGTTATTTGAAAAGGGTTACTTCGACCAATAAGAAAGGAGAACTAATGCATCCCAGGATACTGACCAATGAAGGTGAGGTTACGAATATGCATTCCACTTATTTGTGAGCTTCTGATGATGTCTGAGTTTTCTAGAGTCTCATTCATCTAGCTACACCATGATGAAGTTTTGGCTTTATTGAAAGAAAAATGAGCAAAGAATAAAATGACTAGCGGCTGAAGGCAACTTAAAGCAAACTAAAACAAAGCAAAAGCAATGAAGACAAACCAAAAGAAAGAAAATGTGTTTTATTTATGTACAAAACCTGCAGAGGTTTATGCAAAGTACTGCTCTAAAGCAAGGCCGTTGAGAGGAAGTTTTAGTTCCTCTCCTTGTAGGTCTTTCACTTTATAGGTTGATGGGCCCAGCTTCTCAGAAATTTGATAAGGACCGAGCCACAAGTGTTGAAACTTTATGTGCATTCCCTTACCATTGTGTTGGTGATCCCACTTGAGGACTAAGTCCCCTACATCGAAAGTTCTCTTCCTAGATTTTCTTTTATCAAACCATCGCTTGACAATGTCTTGGTGATGATGAAAACGTTCTTTGGCCCTTTCCATTGACTCCTCCATTTTTATTAGAGTATGAATTCTAGACTATAATGCTTGACTGTTGGTCCCTCGAGAGGATTGGGATAACTTCAAGGAGGGGAGTAATACGTTCGGCGAGAGAATGGCTTCTTTTCCATAGACCAGGTTGAAGGGAGAGGATCCTAAGGCATCTTTAGGTGTTACCCTATCAGCCCATAGATCATTAGGGAGGGCTATGTGCCAGCTCCTTTGGTTTTCAATGATAGTCTTTTTCAAGATACGGATGAGGTTTTTATTGGTTGATTCGGCTAAACCGTTTCCCTGAGGGTAGTAATTGGCTAAATAATGTAATTTGATTCCCCTTTCAAAAGAGAATTCAGTAATATTTATTGATGAAAAATAAGGTGCATTATAAAAAACCAGGGAAATTGGAACCCCAAACCTGGTTATGATATTCTCTTCCAAGAAGTTGATGACCGTGTCTTCATTAGCTTTCTTTAGGCGAACAGCTTCAACCCATCTCGTGAAATAATCTGTAGCGGTTAGAATGTACCGATGTTGCAGTGAAGAGTTGGGATTTATTTCTCCAATTATGTCTATGCCCCACTTCTCGAATGTTTCAGTAATGATGACTGGCTGTAGAGGCCTTACTGCTTTGGGTAGCTTTCCAGTGCTCCTTTGGCATACATCACAATTTCTCGCATAGGCATGGGCATCTTTGAAGAGAGTAGGCCAATAATATCCTGCTTTGAGGATTTTGTGGTCTGTAGTGTCCCCTGAATAATGTCCTCCAACAGGTCTGTCATGCAGTTCTTTGACCATGCTAATAGCATCTTCCTTTTCTAAACATCTAAGATAAATGTCATCATAATTTTTTCTGAAGAGTACCCCTTCAATGATCTGGTAGGCTGCTGATTTAAGACGGAGGGCTCTTCTTTGTTTTGAGCTCCAGTGTTCTGGTAAGTACCCTGACTGTAAGTAATGTACCAGATCCCTGTACCAAGACTCTAGAGCTGTGAAGATTGAACACACGTCTATCATATTCAATTCGGCTTCATTCCTCCAATCCAGTTCTTCGTCAATTGGGTTTTGAGTGAGTAACTTACACAAGCCTTGACCTTTAAGAATGCTAGCGGGCTTGAATTTTAAGTCATATTCCTGGAGGGTGGTGACCCAATTCCCTCTTCTTTCTCCCAATTCCTTTTGAATGAAAAGAGTTCTGACAGTGGGATGGGGAACTATAACCCTTGTCCTATTTTTTAGAATATATGGCCTGAACTGTTTTACTGCTTTGAAGACTGCATATGCTTGTTTTTCTACCATGGGATAGTTTAGCTCGGCACCTTGCAGACCAGTTCTCTTAAAAGAGATTGGATATTCATCTCTCGTTTCTGTTTTCTGAGTTAGGAGAACTGTGAGAGAATCATCAGAAGCAAACGTATACATTATAAAATCTTTGTCAAAGTCTGGGCTTCTTAAAGAAGGTACCTTGGATATTTCCGTTTTGATCTCTTTGAATGCAACCTTTTCCAAGTCTGTCCATTTAAATTATACATCCTGCTTAACCATTTGCTGCAATGGTTTAACTATCTGGGCGAAATCTAGGATGAATCTTCGGACAAAATTTATGGTGCCCATGAAAGATTGCATAGACTTGTTACTGTGAGGCGTGGTGATCTTATTGATAACCTAGACACTCTCTTGATCTATTGAGATTCCTTCCTTAGAGATGATATTTCCGAGAAGTTTTCCTTCAAGAACCGCAAAAATGCTTTTCTTAGGGTTCAGGGAAATACCATACTTCTTGTAGCGGTCGAAGATTTGCTTCAGGTGAGAAACGTGATCTTCTCTTCTTTTGGAAAAGACCGTGACGTCATCCAAGTATACTACTATGCATCGACCGCTCAATCCTCAGAAGGCAATGTCCATGGCTCGCTGAAAAGTGGCTCCTGCAATAATTAAACCAAAAGGCATTCTCCGGTATGCAAAAGTTCCCCACTTAGTGCGAAAAGTGGTCTTGAGTCGGTCTTCTTCTGATACTAGCACTTGATTGTAACCAGAGAAACCATCCAATAAGGAGAATAGTTCGGATCCTGATACTGTTAAGTTTTAAACCAAATAGACTAGCAAGATCACTGAAAGAAACATAATCACAAGATAGACACAGAATTTACCCTGGGAAACCCTCATGGGGTAGAAAACCCAGCAAATCTTTCCTCAATAAGATGATCAACCAAAATAAAATATGTGCTCCAAGACTTGTCCTTATTCTCTACCCCCCATGCAGACCTCCCAGACACAAGTGCGCTACTTTTCTGAGTTGTGTAAGTGTGTCAAATGAGGAGCTCCTCTCCTCTACTTATACTAGATCCCGATTGACCAAAATCCCTAATAGGGCCGACCTCTACTTGAGAAGTCTAATAACCCCTAATATATAAACTCAGGTCCGACCCCCACATGGTGGGTCTAATAATGCTAGTTACCACAAACCATCGGAGGAATAAACATCTCCAAATACATAATAGAATTCCCTCGGAGGGATGAAACATCTCTGGAATAATAATGTACAAATATAATATTCTTAGAAGTTACAATATTCAACACTCACCCTTAACGAGAAGGATATTATAACAGCATCTGCAGGAGTAAGGAGTCATCGACTACATCATACATGACACATCTCTATATCATCGGAAGCTTTCTTCAATACATGATCATCAATAACTCAACTAGTTACTGGAACATCAACATCATTGTTATCGCACAATCATTAGCATCATCATCACACGATCATCAGCATCATCATCAACATTGTCATCACACGATCATCAGTATTGTCATCACACGATCATCAGCATCGTCATCACACGATCATAAGTACGCGATCATCAGTATCGTCATCATACGATCATCAGCATCGTCATCATACGTTCATCAGCATTGTCATCATACAATCATCAGCATCGTCATCATACGATCATCAGCATTGTCATCATACAATCATCAGCATCGTCATCATACTATCATTAGCATTGTCATCTCAGCATCGTATACCCTACAATACACACGATCATATTACAAGATGATCAATCTTGCTCTCTTTAGGACATAGGTCCATGGATGATGCAATCCTGTCATGTACCTTTTGAACCTAGGTCCAAGTACGATCCAGTCCTACCATGTATCTTTTGAACCGAGGTCTAGGGATGATACAGTTCTATCATTCAATTCTTGGAGACCTCATGTCTACGGCTCAATTCAAAGGACCAAAGTCCGAGGACGATCCAATCCCCTTACCTGTTCATTCAGGATTTTATTTTCGGATACATCTTATCTACGGCTCAATTCAAAGGACCAAAGTACGAGGACAATCCAATCCCCTTACCTGTTCATTCAGGATTTTATTTTTGGAGACATCTTGTCTACGGCTCAATTCAAAGGACAAAAGTCCGAGGACAATCCAATCCCCTTACCTGTTCATTCAGGATTTTATTTTTGGAGACATCTTGTCTACGGATCAATTCAAAGGACCAAAGTCCGAGGACGATCCAATCCCCTGACGTGTTCATTCAGGATTTCATTTTTGGAGACATCTTGTCTATGGATCAATTCAAAGGACCAAAGTCCGAGGATGATCCAATCCCCTTACCTGTTCATTCAGGATTTTATTTTCGGAGACATCTTGTCTACGGTTCTTTTTAGGACTGAAGTCCAAGGATGATCCAATCCTCACATCAATACAGGTACAAGTATCCTCATCCATACAAGTACATCATTAATACAAGTATTCTCATCAATACATCAATATGTAATAATACAAGTATCATCATCAAAACATGTATCCTCATCAATACATATATCATCACAACATGTATCCTCATCAATACATATATCATCAAAACATGTATCCTCATCATCAAAACATGTATCCTCATCAATACATATATCATCAAAACATGTATCCTCATCAATACATATATCATCAAAATAAAAGAAAAATAATGTAAGTATTCTAAGTGTAAGAAATCTAAATCTAAATAAGTGTAAATATCTAAGAGTGGTAAATAGGTATCCTCATCATCAGTGACGATACTACTCCCCCTTTCGAGGAGGGTCCTTTAGAGCTACACCAAGCTTGTCTCGGAAGTATTCAAATTTCACACGAGACAGGGGTTTGGTTAATATATGAGCAACTTGTTCTTCAGTACTCACATACTCGAGTTTGATAGCTCCTCTTTGCACCATGTCTCGTATATAAAAGTATCGGATCTCTATGTGTTTTGACTTCTCGTGGAATACCAGATTTTTTGTCATTTTGATACAGCTTTGATTGTCACACATGATCACAGTGGGATCCATCTCTAAGTCAAACACTCCAGATAATAGTTTCCGAAGCCACATTGCTTCACAGCTAGCAGAGCAAGCAGCTATGTATTCTTCTTCAGCAGTACTAAGAGCCACACTAGATTGTTTCTTGCTGAACCATGAGATCATGGCAGATCCAAGACCATAACATCCACCTGATGTACTCTTTCTGTCTAAGATACTTCCTTCCCAATCAGAGTCTGAGTAACCATGTAATCTGAGTTCATGATTTCCAAGATAATATAGACCACAATCTAAAGTACCCTTTAGGTACCTCATTACATGCTTTGCAGCTATTAAGTGAACCTTTCTAGGTTCTACTAGATACTGACTCAGGGTATTTACAGCAAAGCATATATCTGGCCTAGTATTTGTTAAATACATCAAAGACCCAATGATTTGTCTATATAGAGTTATGTCCACTAATTCTGATGTGTCATTGACTAATAATTTCAAGTTGGAGTCCATGGAAGTGGTCATGGCTTTACACTCCAACATATCAAATATTTTTAGAATCTCCACAGCATACTTACCTTGATTTAGAAAGATTCGTTTTGGTTCTTTCCATACTTCTAGACCTAAGAAGTAGTGCATTAATCCGAGATCTTTCATCTTGAATTCTAAAGAAAGCTTCTTCTTGCATTCAATAATCTATTTCTCATTTCTGGTTAGAAATAGATCATCTACATATAACAGTAGTATAACTGGTTCATCATCCATTACCTTAAGATAAAGATTAGGTTCAGCTTTACTCTTGGTAAAGCCCATGCTTGTTAAGAAATTGTCAATCCTTCCGTACCAAGCTCTGGGAGCTTGCTTTAATCCATATAATTCCTTTTTCAGTTTGCATACATGAGTTCTCCCATCTTTAACTTCGAACCCTTGTGGTTGCTCTATGTACACTTCTTCTTCAATTACACCATTCAGAAAAGTTGTCTTAACATCCATTTGGTGTAATTTCCACTTCATCATAGATGCAAGTGCCATGATAGTTCTAATTGAAGTATACCTAGCATCTGGTGCAAAGGTTTCTTCATAGTCAATTCCCTCTTTCTGAGAGAATCCTCGGGCTACAAATCTTGCCTTATATTTTTCAATGCTCCCATCTGTAGCATGTTTTATCTTAAAAATCCATTTGGAAGAAACCACACTTTTATCTTTTGGTTTGGGAACTATATCCCAAACATCATTTTTCATTATTGACTGATATTCTTCTGTCATTGCTTCTACCCATTCTTTCTTCTGAGCTGCCTCTTCATAGCTAGTAGGATGTTGATCCACAAGATCACACATCAAGGCCACATAGTTGGATACTAGCTTTGGTTTCTTTCTTTCTCTAGTGGAGCCTTTAGGAGCTCCATATCTTTCAGCTCCTTGAATAATGTCTCTAGCCCATGCTGGCCTTCTTTTCCTATATAAGTTTGTAATAGGGGGTTCTTGTGGTTCTATCATGTCATGGTCCTCTAGTGTATCATCTTCAGGAATGCGCACAGCTTCTGTGATTCTAGGAGGTGTATCTTCTTCATAGATTTCTTCAAGTTGACACTTCCTAGATTTCTTGAGAGCTGCTTCTTCATCAAATGTTACATCTCTACTTATTTCCATATGATGAAAACTTGGTACGTAAATTCTAAAGGCTTTGGATGATTCACAATATCCAACAAATATTCCCTTCTTACCAGAAGGATCCAACTTGGTTCTCTTTTCTTTTGGAATGTGAATGTACATAGGACAACCAAATATTTTGAGATGACTTACCTCAGGCTTTTTTCCTGTGAAGACTTTTTCTGGAGTTTTGAATTCAAGAGCACTATGGGATAGTCTATTCTGCACATAGACTATTGTCCTAGCTACTTCAGCCCATAAATACATGGGTAGATCTTGATCATGTATCATAGTCTTTACAGATTCCATGATGGTTCTATTCTTTCTTTCAGCAATCCCATTTTGTTGGGGATTGTAGGGAGTGGCTAGTTCCCTCTTGATTCCAGCTTCCTTACAAAATTCTTCAAATTCCTTTGAGGTATATTCTCCCCCATTATCTGTTTTGAGAATCTTGATTTTCTTTTCTGAGAGATTTTCTATTAAGGCCTTGAACTCTTTGACTTTTCCAAAGACTTCATTCTTACTTTTTAGAAAGTATATCCAAGTCTTCCTTGAATAGTCATCAATGAATGAGAGATAGTATTCAAAACCACTGAGCGAAGTGGTGGGCATTGGTCCACATACATCTGAGTGTATTAGCTCCAAAATGTTCTAAGTCTTTGTTTCACTCTTTGGAAAAGGGTTCTTGATATTCTTCCCTTTTTCACATCCTTTACATGAGCCATTATGATCAATCTTCAAGTCTGGTAATCCTATGACCACCTTGCTTACACAGGGTAGGGATTTATAGTTAATGTGAGCTAATCTTCTATGTCATATCTCACTGGGGCTAGAGGTTTCATGAGCAAGGGAAACTTCTGGATCTCCCTTGAGCTTATAGAGACATCCTTCCTCTTCACCAATGACAACTGCATCTTCAATAGATTTTCCTTTGGGCCACATAAGTACTTGACCATCTATGAAGGAAACTCTAAAACCTTTCTTATCTAGTGCTGAGATAGAGAGTAGGTTCTTCTTCAAACCTGGTACATATAAAATTTCTTTCATCTTCAAGGGTGTTCCAGACTCTAGCTTGTAGCTTGCTTCACCAATTCCTTTGATGGGATATTGGTAATCATCTCCTAGAGATACCTTTTGTGTAGAAGACTTTTCTTCAAGATTTGAGAAAGTATTCCTTTGACCTGTCATGTGCTTAGAAGCACCACTATCAATGAGCCATGTATCTTCTCCAGGAGATACAGATCCTGAGAGTGCAGAGAATATGACATGTTCTTTTGGATCTTCTTTCTTTACTTTAGATATTTTCCTTCGAGGCCTTTCTTTTTTCTCTTCTTCTTCTTCTTCTTCTTCACTATCATCTTCTGCCATATGTGCATGGTGTCTTTTGTGTACAAACTTCTTCTTCTTTTGTGAAGGAAAAAATATGGAAATGTGTCTTAGTTTAAGACAACTGTAACACTGGACCGTGGAGAGATCTCTTACTGGATTGGGTCCTCGTCCCCTTTTAAATCTAGAGAAGTGTTGAGATCCTTTGTGGTCAACTTTCTTGAAGTGACCCATTCTTATTCTTTTGGTGTGAGTAGCCAAGGCTTGGTAATCCTCCTTGAGGAGTGCTTCTCTGTTGGCTACCCTAGCCTCTTCTTGAACACAATCCTCCCACACTACATCAAACTTCATACTTTCTTTTCTGGCACACATAGTTTGTATAAATGACTCCCAAGGTCTAGTGAGACCATTTAGAGCAGTCATCACAAGTTCATCTTCATCAAGAGTATCACCAATGGCATCTAGTTGCTCCTTGATTTGGGAGACCCTTGAGAAGTAGTCCTGAATGGATTCTCCTTTGTGCATCTTGGTACTCTTCAACTGAGTTCTTAGGTTCATCTTCCTATTGATGTTCCTTCCCTCATACATTCTTCCTAGGGAATCATACATTTCCTTTGGAGTTTTCTTGGAAGTCACTTGGGGAATCAAGTGGTCTTTAATAGAATCAGCTATGATTCTCTTTGCCCTAATCAAATCCTTCCTATGCTTCTCTTTGGATTCATCTCCTTCAAGTTCTGAAACTTCATCCTTGATATACTGAGCAAGATCATTCTCTTCAAGAATGAGAGCAATTCTATATTTCCATGCCCGAAAATTTTCTATACCTTCTAACTTGTCTTCAAGCTTAGTGCTTGGAGCCATCTTCTATTGGGGGAGTCCAAGAGATAGAATAGTACTTACCTGGAAGCTTTAACTTTTTACTTTTCCGGATCTGCAGCAGAATTTCTGGTTTAACGCACTTTTGGTAAAACCAGGGTTTGACTTTCTCGGAGTTCTACCCAACCAAAAACCTCGATCCAAAGCTCAAAAGATAGATATTTAGAAGAGCTTTTCAACCATGCAATCAAAATCCAAAAAATACTAACTTTTGCAAAAACCCTAATTTTGGGAGAGAGAGAAATATAATTTCACCTTGTGAAAGATGTTCTATTCAGGCTAGCTTTGATACCATGTTAAGTTTTAAACCAAATAGACTAGCAAGATCACTGAAAGAAACATAATCACAAGATAGAAATAGAATTTACCCTGGGAAACCCTCATGGGGTAGAAAACCCAGCAAAGATTTCCACAATAAGATGATCAACCAAAATACAAGATGTGCTCTGAGACTTGTCCTTCTTCTCTACCTCCCATGCAAGCCTCCCAGACACAAGTGCGCTACTTTTCTGAGTTGTGTAAGTGTGTCAAATGAGGAGATCCTCTCCTCTACTTATACTAGATGCCGACTGACCAAAATCCCTAATGGGGCCGACCTCCACCTGAGAAGTCTAATAACCCCTAAAATATCAACTCAGGGCTGACCCCCACATGGTGGGTCTAATAACCCTAGTTACCACAAGCCATCGGAGGAATAAACATCTCCGGATACATAATAGAATTGCCTCGGAGGGATGAAACATCTTCGGAATAATAATGTACAAATATAATATTCTTAGAAGTTACAATATTCAACAGATACCAACTGCAATATCTGATCCATCGGGTAAACCAGGTAATTGTCTTTATCAGAAGCCCTGTTTAAGTTTCGGAAGTCTACGCACATCCTGATCTGTCCCGATTTCTTCTGCACAGGGACTAAATTGGCCACCCATTCAGAATGTCGAACTTTAAAAATGATTTTCGCATCCAACAAATTTTTTAATTCTTTCTGGATTAGAGGCTCAAGCGTTGGATGCATTCTCCTTAGCTGCTGCTGAAAAGGTTTGACCCCCTCCTTCATAGGTATTACGTGTTGAATGATACGGATGTCATATGTTTTCATATCATCATAGGTCCAAGCGAACACATCTTTGTATTGTTGAAAAAGTTTTATGAACCTGCTTCTTTTTTCCAGAGTACCTCATTTTCCCAAGTTGACATACTTCGGTTCAGCTTCTGTGCCCAAATTGATCAGTTCATATTGCAGGGTCGAACTGTGGGTCTTGGCATTCGCCGGTCTTCTGAATTTGTTTTGTAAATCAAAGAGGGCTTCTAGTGTTCTCACACCTTTGGGCATAAAGTTTCCTTTAACTGCATCTTTATTTTGTAGACTTGAGTCATGCTCTTCTTCTTCTATGATGGCTTCTTGAAAAGCATCTTCATTGGTTAGGAAACTGATGATCTGTTCATCATCATCAAATACCTTGAAATGTATGATATTGTCTGGCACTAAAGGCCTAAAAATCAATTCAATAGAACATTTATTATTAGTGGGTACTAATCTAGAAGCGGAAGTATCTAACAGATTAGCTGCAGCGTTTTGTAATCTTGGGACAGCATTAATATTAAAAGCGTCAAAGTAAGAGATTAAATTCTAGATTTTTGCTTGATAACCCTTTAAATACGATGAAATACAATGAATCGTGTTTCTTATTTGCCGAACAACAATTTCAGAATCACCAAAGACTTTAAAAACTTAACATTAAGACCAATGGCTTTCTTCAAGCCTTGAATGAGAGCTTTGTATTCCACGATATTATTAGTACATTCAAACTCTAACCTACATGACAAAAAATATTTATTTTTATTAGGATTGATTAAAATGCAACCAGCTCCGAATCCTTCCTGTGTCTTGGAGCCATCAAAGTAAAGCATCCAAAAGACATTTTCTTTTCTAACTAAGTTAGTTTGATTATTGTCTAAGTTAGTGGCTAACTCTACTATGTTACAATTAATGTCATCAGCCTGCGAAAACTGAAGGAGATGAGGCTATCTATTTGAAATATGGCTAACTTCTTCTAACTTGTATTTTCCAGGTTCAATTTCCAAAAAGTAATTTCCTAAAACTAAAGACGAAAAGGCCACTGCTTCATTCTTTCCATCCAGGTGGGTAACATTTTGTTTCATATGTGGTTCCCTCAATATCTTAATCTGATTTTGACGATTTTGATACGGTAACCATAGATGGGACCAATCTGTTGCAAAATAGCCATTAAGTTTCGCAGACCAGTTCCTGCTCAAGATTAGACCATATGCCTTGGGAATATTGACCACCATTATATCAATAAACTGACATACTCTGGGATCAGATGACAATCTAATGAGTACATCTTTCATCTCCCCGATAACCTTAACAACAGTCCTATCTAATTGGATGATTTGAGACGGGCACGGGATAGGCTATCCATTAATTTTCTTGCAAATTGACAAAGGCATGACGTTCGAACTAGCTCCCGAGTCTACCAAACAGTTGTGGACATTATGATTAAATATTTCAAAGGTCAATATAAAAGGAAGAGTCTGAGATTTTGATTTTCCGCCAATACTTGCTTCATTAATTTATGGGTTTTCCTCAGTGTTTTTCACTGGGACAGCTATTTGCGGATCTAGTGCTTCCATCAGTTTCTTCCTCTGTTGCAGTAAACAACACATATAAAAAATGGAGACGTTTTCTTTCATTTTTTTAATATCCTCGATTATATCATAGCTCATGTCACAATGCTTCGACACCTCTAATTGGTTTTTTGTTTTGTTCAAAGGAGCTTGTGGCTGTTTATTCATTTCAGAGCTAGGTACTTTTGTCACTATAGGAGCAGCCACCGTACTCGTTTTGGGTTTGGGAGGTATGATAGTTATGTGTCGCCTCGGTATTTGGTTAGACCTTGTCTTAGGTAGTTCTATTGTTGGTTCGGTCACCGGGCCTTTACTCCTGGTAGCAATGTTAACAGATGCTGTGTGCACTTCATCTGTGAGCTCTTCACAAGACAGTTCTTGGGCAGGGGTCCAATCCCAAAGGATCATCGTAGTGTCGGGGGTTGGTTCTTCATTGTCAAGAATTTTCTCTTGTTGGGGACTTGTTTTCTTAGGTGTTTGTGCATCTAACATTTGGTTCATTACTAAGCTCATCGAGTTGATCCACTGTGGACAACTTTTCTCAGAATTTTTTTCTTGGTGAAAAGTACAAAAGTGATCCATCCCTATCTCATTAAGATTTAATACATCAGAATGATTCACTGGTGGGGTTGGCTTCCCAGTGTCTTCTTTCCGTTTGTAGAACAGTTTGAATGGGGTTCTGGAAGAACTTGTTGATTTATCTTTTTCTAAATCCATGATTTTATTGGATATTTTCTGCATCATCTTTATGACACCTTCTAAATCTGCTGTGGGTTCCTCTTTATCCCTAGTCAGCAAAAAAAGTTTCTTAACAGCTGTTGGTTTGCCTTCTAAATCCAAAGTATGTTTAGCAATATTGTCATGTTCTTCTTCTACCTTCTTGGCTTCCTCAAAATTTTCTGTCAAGGTGGGTTTTTTCATTCTTTTGACGAACATTGTGAGTGGAGATTTAAGGGTTGTTGTGTAATATTCTACTAGGCATTCCTCCGTTGGCTTGGTTGCGTCACTGAAATTATTTAACAATGTTGTGAATATCTAATTAAAATCTTGAACCTTTTCATTTTTCTCCATTGTCATAGACAGTAATTATTTCATGAGAGTAGCTACGGTTTTCTGATTACCATATTTTTTAAGAAAGCATTTCTCAAAGTCTTCCCAACTTGTTATTGAACCAACCTGCAAACTGAAGTACCAGGAAGATACTTTGGGTTCAAAAGTATATGGAAAGAGGTGACAAACCACATCTTCGTGTTCCACATTCAAAAGGTTTATAGCTAAATAAAATCTTTTGAGGTGATCTTCAGCAGAGACTCCTTTACTAGGGTAATATTTAGGAAAAACCTTTTTTGGGTTCTTAGGAAAATCATGGAATGGTCCGACTACATTCAATGCCCCTCTGGCTCTCCATGCGGGTACAACCATGACTCTCAGGGAAAAGCGTGGTGGTGAATGCGGTGGTGAGTTAAGAGGAGTATCTCTTGGAGGTTGATCTTCTGGGCCTGTAGGGGTCTCTGGACTAACTTCATTGAAAGGTTCAGTGATCTCTTCTAGAGATAAATCTAACAATTCTTCTAGGCTTTGAACAAGGATAGAATCTCTTGTGCACTGAGGATTTTTTCGAGGAGCTCTAGTTCTGGGTAATAGAGGAACTGTGGTTAATCCTCCAAGACTTCTCACGTATGAGCGGGTATGTCTCTTGAATTGATTTACTTGTTCAAAAGGGACAGCATACACTACTTCTGACTGTTCTGTTCCAGGGTTAGGATCTTCTTGATTTCTAGATTCCAGATCTAGAAATTCTAGAAAGACTGTTGTGGATGGGTTTTCAGTGGAAATTTTACTAACAAAAGAATCTTTTTCGCTAGCCATGCACTGATGGCCCTCCTTCTAGTGCCAAAAAATGTTGATGCCCCGAATATTGTTGCATCAATCAGTAAGGGATTCTCCCCAGTAAGCAATCTCAATTAGATTGCTCACCTTTTGGTGTGGGTAACCCATCCGGTTAACGGTTCCGGCTACCGTAGTTTTTTAAAGATTTGTTGGTTTTACCGGTTGTAGCTCGATCCACCGGTTATATATTTTGTATTTAAAATGATGTGCACGTGCCCTAGACTAAATGCATGCGGTAAACAAATCGGTATTAATCTAAACTAGTCTAATCTACCTATCCTTATAAGGAGAAGAGTTAAAGAATGGGTAAATAACTAGAAAATACACCGAAACAATCCATAGTTAGCTGTTAAATTGAAAGAGGCATTCACAGCAGAAAAGAAAGATTATATAAGGTAACTCAGATAAATATAAACATTCCATTACCCATTTAACACAGAAATTTTACATAAGAATATGAAACCACCCACATCAAAGAATTAATTCATAAAAGCCAGGAAAGATCTCACAGGAAATGTATGAGAAATTTGCAGAAATAGTTCAACAGCTTAATCAACAAGACTCCATGTAAAATGACATGCTAGCTTTCACAGGCCAAAATGATTTCCATTCATGTAGCAGAAATAGTTCCTTTACAAAATAGCAAAAGAGTTTCACCTGCCAAAATTCCTTTGCTTCTCTTCTTATTAGCTATATATAGCTTTACAAAATGTGCCCATGATTGACACCTATACCCTAACCATTTAGATTCCTCTATTTTGTCTTGTAGTGCTTGATATTACATAAGAGAAATATTCTAAATGCTTTACAAAATGGGAGTTACAAAATTACAAATGTTTTATCGTTCCAAACATAAGTACAAAAATGCACATCCACGTGGCACGCTGAAGAGAACGAGCCATCCTTGACTTGGTTCCTTTGGCAGCTCAGGCACCTCTAGGATTGTTGGGGTTTCCTCTTGCATCACTGCAATGGTTGGGCCAATCTCTAATGTAGTAGCTTGACTAGCTGCCAGTGCTTTCTCCACTTTTGCTATGTGAATTCCCCAGTGATTAGTGTCTTTCGCAATATTTGTTCCAAGCAAGGGGCTCATGAATCTGAGGGATATCTTTTGTTTGACCAACTCTTCTTCTAAGGTGGTCACTTCAGCTGCAATAATTCGGAGGCTTTCTTCCAAGCTATGTTGATGAACAACAGCTTGGCTAATAAAGTGGCGTAGATCCTCTGCTGTCAATGTATCCAGCTTCTGCACATATTCACTTTCTGCCTGGAACTCTATACTCAGATTAGCTAAATACTGAGCCTTATCCGGGAAGTCTTCTATCCTTGGAGGCATGGCTATTCTGCAGTTTTCCTGTGTGGTCCGGGTCCGCGAATATATAGTCTTGCACTGTTCATAAGTTTCTGCAGTCACGGAGGCCAATTTTACTCCGCAGTCTCTGGAATAATCTAGGGTGCATATATCTGCCTTGTATTCAGCAACTGTCTTAAGAAGAAGGGTTGCTGGGAACCCTGACTTTCCTTCTCTCCATTTGATATGCCTTCTAATCTCCTCACTGATGCGTGAGTGCTTCCTTCTGATCCTGGTGGCTTCAACATTTACTTGCTTGACATTGGCCATGACTGATTTTAGTCAATATATTTCTTCTGCTATGAGTTCTCTGACTCCATAGGTCTCTTTTAGGATTCCACTAGACTGCTCATGGAAGGGTCTGATATCTCCCATTTTGTTGTTTGCTAAGTCCAATTGCTGCTCCAGTGATTCATTTTCTCCTTGTAATTTTTCAATGCTCTCTTGCAGGTCTTCTATCTCCTCAAGGTTGTCGAATTTATTTGATTCAAGCTTCAAATTCTTCCCTTTAAGCTCTGCATTTTCATCTTCTAATGTCCTTACTTGCATTGATAGATCTCTCCTATCTGCCTCTAATCGTTGGATTACTCTTTGCAAGTCTTCCTTTTGGGATGTGAGGGCATTATTCTTCTCGATCATCAGGTTTGCATAGTTCTACTCTTTGACCAAGGCTTCTTGAAGCTGCTGTGCCTTCTCCTTTTCTTCATGTAACTTGTCTCCCAACATAAAAACATTGTCTGCAGTTGCTGTGACCGTGGCTATAGAGATGGATGCTAGGTGCCTAGTTGCTTCTTCAGTGTTCTTCATGACCATGGTCTCATGCGTGGTGATGATGTCTGGCCGAAAACGTCTTTTCAGTATGGACCCTGTCTCTTTGACAATGGTCTTCCTCTTCTTATTGTAAGCAAAATTCTGCAAGTTAGAAACTGTTCTGCCTTTATAGGGTGTGAAGGGGACAATAGGTAGATCCCTTATAGGAGAGCCCATATCCAAGTTATGCAAGTCTGGGATTTTGGGGTCGATCTCTTCTTTGGACTTCTTTTCTTCCTCCTCTTTCCTCTTTGCTTCTGCTTCTTGCTCCTTCTTTATTCTGTCTTCTTCTTCCAGCTTAGCATTGGTTTCCAGCCTAATTCTTTCTTCCTCTTCTTTCCTTTTTTCCTTTGCTTGAGCTTCAGCTGCTTGGATTTTCAAATTCTCTTCTTCTCTTAATTTATCTTCTTGGGTCTTCTTTGCGTGTTCCGAGAGCCTCAGTTCTTCTTTAGAGAGAGCCTGGGAGCTTGAGCTGGCTCCTCCTTTGCTTACCTGACAGATCTGCAACTTGGCCATATTACTAATTCCCCTATATGGTAATTCTTGAGGATCATAAAAATTGGCATATTCACAGGGAGTAGAGTGCTCTTTGCAATGCTGCGTGACTTTGCCTTGTCGATTGTTCCTATGGAAAATCTTTTCTCCAAAGTGGAAGCTTTTCAATTCTGCAACAAACTCTTTTACAGTTGTGATTCCCGCGAACTTGTAGGCTCCAATATAAAGGGGTAAGGGGGGAAAGCTAGCCTTCATGGCTTTCTACAAGGTGTTACCCATTCCATCAATGAAGACTTGCTTGACCATTTCCTTATGGACTATGTAATCTGTGGCATACTTCGGAAGAATATAGGGTGCTTTAGAACCTCCATACATTCTTATGTAGGTACCTTCCGGAGAAAAATAGAAACTGCCATACTTTTCCAAGGCCTCCATGGCATTCTCCGACAAACAATTTGGTTCTTCATGGAAAATCATTTCATAAAGCGGCATGATAAACTCCTCGCAGATGAGCTTGTAGTCTCTCTTATAATTCTGCGCCCAAAATATTTTATAAGCAAGGAATACTGGACCTTCGGCTGGACTCCACACACACCCCAACTTGGGAAAAATACACTTTGCCACAATGCATTCTATGAGATACAAAGCCATATAGAATTCTGCCTTTCTTTCCTCCAACCCTTCTTTATCTATTTTTATTGTTGATGCCAGGCTGTCTGAGAGAATGTCAGCCCAATTGAAGATTGTGCCTTTGAAAGCGACAAAATGTATGATAGGGACCCACTGCAGCATGAACATCGTCCCATTAGGCCTCCCGAAGATCCTGCTTAGCGTTAGAGCAATTAGTCTAAGGGAGGCCTTAAATATTGGACTTCATATTCCTCACTATCTCTTCTTCTAAATTGCTTGCATGTGATTAACATCCTCGTTGCTATGTCTAGATTATACATATTCACCTCTTGCAACCATGCATCATCTAGTCGTTGCTGTGCTTTGGGTATTTTGTAAGCTATTGCAATGTAAGATGGGTGGAATGAGGCGAAGGCATTACCTGTGCTGTCTGTTACGACTCTGGTTTCAGGGTTGGCATGCTGCAGCACCCACCCGATTACTTCTGAGCATGGGAAGGTTTCTGGGAGTGTAGATGCTTTGGATATACATGAATTCCTGATATTTTGATATAAGCATTCCTCTTTAAGGAGAGATTCAGGAAAGTCTAGATCCCTTATCATACGATAGATATCACCCCAATTTACTTCTGGAGGCACGTTTGTAGTGCATCTGGTGTCCTGAAATATTGTCTCCAGTCTGGAATTTTCCTCGATTGCTTTCGTCCTTCTCTTGCCACCTTTGGCCATAATGGGAATCCTGTTCAATAATTGTCGTGAATAAGCATGCATGACATAGTGTTTTACAAAACTAAATTGATACCTATAGATTGTCTTAAAAGGAATATGTTTCTTTCTCATATACATGCAAAGAAAGAAAACATGAAGACATTAATCAGGTTATCCCCGTGGCTTTCTGTGCTGGTTAAGGAAACTAATGGCTACAAGATCAAGGTAGGTCTGGGTATTCTAGTCCCTCGGATACTGTCCAATGCCCGGGGTGGGAAAAGTCAACATACTATAGCCGAGACGTCTATTGATTAGGTGCGGAAAGGCAGACAGGTTCAGCGGTAGCAATGAAAAGATGTAGTTTTCAAAAGCGAGAGTCTCGGGACCTCTTACGCCTAAGTTTAGGGTTGCTTAATGTATGTCTTCTTAACTTCAAACTGTTAACTGGGGCTGTGATTGAGGTGGTGATACCGAGCAACGTGATACTCTACGGTAGCTGCAGGAAGGTTGACAAAGTTCCAGGAAAACTTCGTAATAAAGAGCATCCCAATGAAGCAAAGAAACAATACTTCAAGCAAGCATATACATCCTATTAACCAAGCAAATGCACTTACTTGTAAACGAAAGGCATGAGGCCGACGATACTCTAGTAGCCGATGAAGCTAAGCCTTGATACAACAGTGAACGTACTTGGTTGTTCAAATGGGATGGGCAAGTCCTTTGAGCTATTAAAACAATATGAAATGCCAACGGGGTTTCACCCCTATATATTTGAGTTGGTACGTGTGGGACATCAATTCAGTGGGTGAAAGTCATTAAACAAGTATTGAATCTGCGTACGGCCGGGTCACATCGAAACCTTTTCAATAAATGCGACCGTCAAACGAGGGAGGCTCATGTTAAAACTTCCAACACACGCGGAAAGAAAAGCCAAAATCGTTCCGCCGTTGCAGAAGAGTTGAGCAAGCATTTCCGCGAGAGAGCTATGTGCCGCAGGAGACTTAGATGAAAGATTTTGCTTCCGCGGGAAAGTTATCCAAACCTTTCCGAAAAGCTTCAAGGCTTGTTGGTATGGGAAAAGGCGAGTTTTTTCGAAAAGGAAGAGTTGAATAGTTTTCGGTGCACACAGAAGAGTTATGAGAAAGCTTCCGCAGTAGCGGAAGGTTTTGACGAGCTTGTTCCGCAACGGTCCTATTTGATTAAACATTTTGTCCCTTTGAAGACTTAAGCCAACTCTTCCGCCATTTCGGGAGAGTTAGCTGAAAGCTTCCACTGGCGCTTAACTTTAGTTCTTCTTCCGCGGTTCTAGACGACTTAAGCCAACTCTTCTGCCATTTCGGGAAAGTTAGCTGAAAGCTTCCGCTGTTTCGGGAAAAAAGGATAAGTTTTGCTTGGTTAAAAGGAAAAAACTCTAAGGAAAACTTAAGACTGAAGCTAAGTAACAGGATGCCCAAAAGGTGTAGAAAACACTTAAAGGCAATCATAAAAAGAAGGAGGGTCCCCAATATTTTTTCAAAATCCAAGGGTAGGTGTTGTCCTAACAACAGGTTTTGTACCCAATCTCATAATAAAACATCAATCAAATACATTGGGGCTTTCTGAACAATATATAACAATAACCTGCATCTGTTAGGGTCCATGCCCAAATATCTATCTCTATAACTAAGACATGTAATGTACATCGGGGTTTATGCCCCACATAAATAATAAACGTAAAACATGTGCATTGGGGCTTACGCCCAGTATACCAAAATAAATCATATGCATCGAGGCTTACTCCCAATATATAACATCAATATAATCAGCAAAATTTGGGATATTATGGCCCTCCCCGCTTAGAATAACACCGTCCCACTGCTCTAGGGACTAGAAATGAAGTCATGAAATAAGGTGGGGTATGCCTCTTTCATGGTGGTTTCATTTTTCCAAGTAGCCTCCTTTGGTCCGAAGTGCCTCCATTGCACTTTCAATTAGACGATGGTGCATCTTCTAAGCTACACCTCCCTCTTTTCCAGAATGTGGAGGGGTTCTAGCATGAATTCCCGCTTGGGTTCTACCAGTTATAAGGACCAATCAATCACATGCTCAGTATCATAGACATATTTCTTTAATAAAGATGCATCAAAAACATTATGAACTTTTACATGAGTTGGTAAAGCTAACTCATATGCTACTGGCCCTTTCTTAGCCAGTATCTCAAAGGGTCCACAAAATCTGGGGGCTGACTTTCCGCATCGCCCCAAGCTCAAAGAGATTCTCTTTCCCTTCACTTTTAAGAAGACATGTTCGCTGACTTGGTAATATTTGTCTTTCCTCTTCTTATTCGCATAACTTTTCTGGCAGTCTTGTGCCTCTTTTAATTTTTGTTGTACTTTGGTAACTAGCTGCTCCAAGTCCTTCAGTAAATACGGACCCAACATGAGTCTATCTACCAGACTATCCCATGTCACCGATGTCCTACACTTTCTGCCATAGAGTACCTCGAAGGGGCTCATCTTGGCAAAGGTCTGGTATCCATTGTTGTATGCAAATCCAATGAGGTGTAAATAATGCTCCCACTCTGTGGGGTTGTTCATAATATACATTCTAAGCATATCCTCGAGGATTTGGTTTACTCATTCAGTCTGTCTATCGATCTACGGGTGGTAAGTGGTACTGAAGTTTAACTGTATCTCTAAGCCGGAGAACAAGTATCTCCAAAAGTTACTAGTGAACTTCATGTCTCGATCTGAAATGATTGCCTTGGGTATCCCATGCGATTGGACGATCCCCTTTAGGAAAATGTCTGCAATGTGGACAAATTTATAAGTAGACTTCACCAGTATGAAATGTGTTGCCTTAGATAACTTGTCTACTACTACAAAGATGGAATCGTTTTATTTCTTGCTGGTAATGAAGTCCATGCTGATGACCTCCAATTTCCACTCTGGAATTGGTAGTGGTTATAGTAATCATGAGGGGTATTGGTGTTCTGCCTTGACCAGTTGTCACTCCTGGCACTTAGTGATGAATAGTGCTATGTCGGCTTTCAACTTAGGCTAGAAAAGTGTTTCTTTATAGCCGATATCATTTTTGATATCCCGGATGTCCTGAGTAGGGTTTCTGATGGAACTCTATGAGAGTGTTAGGTCTAATGTCTTCGCTCTCCGAAACATAAAGTCTCTCCTACAACCATAGTAGTTCTGACTCATCTATCTTATATTTCTTTTGTTGTTGGAATAACCTATCATCTTGAATCTTTTTAAGGATATCGACATAGAATCGGTCATTCCTACATGCCAATCTAATCCTGTCGTGCAAGTCTGAGTCAGTTTGACTTACTGTCACCTCATATAACATATGAGCCCGTCGACTTAAAGTATCGACGATCTTGTTCTCCTTTCCTTTTATGTGTTTTAGCTCAAAGTGGTACTCGCTAAGGAAGGCTAACCACTTGGCTTGCCTAGCATTTAGGCTAGGTTGGTCAAATAAGTACTTCAAACACATTTTATCTGTCTTCAATAGGAACTTCTTTCCCAAAAGGTAATACCTCCACATCTTTAAGGCGTGGATGATGGCGACTAGTTCAAGATCATGCGTGGGGTAGTTCTGTTCATGCTCCTTCAACTTTCTTAACTCATAGCCGATGGAAAATTCTTTCTGCATAAGGACTCCATGGAGTCCTTCTTTGCTTGCATTTGTGCAAACAAAGAATTCCTCATCGGGATCAGTAATCCGTAAAATATGTGCACTCGTCAAAAATTGTTTTAGTTTCTGGAAGCTTTCTTCACACTTGGTTTTCCAAAGGAACTTGTTTTCCTTTTTCTGCAAGGCCATCATAGGATAAGCAATCTGGGAGAAGTTATCAATGAACTTCGGGTAGTTAGACTAAACCTAAAAATGATCTTATGTCGGTCATGCAAGTAGGTGTAGGCCATTCCTCTATGGCTTTAATCTTTTCTGGGTCGACTGTTATCCCCTTCTTAGAAATGATGTGACCTAGGTACTGTATCTGTGGTTTGTAGAAATCACACTTGCTAAAGTTAGCATAAATTTGGTGTTCTCGTAACACTCGCAACACTATTCGGAGATGTTCTTCATGTTCTTCTTCACTTTTGGAGTAGATCAAAATGTCGTCAATGAAGACTAGTACGAATTTTTCTAGGTATTGACTAGAGATATTGTTCATCATGCACATAAAATTTGTGGGTGCATTAGTCAATCCGAAAGGCATTACCACAAACTCGTAATGACTGTATCAGGTTCGAAAGGTGGTCTTATTGATTTCTTCGTCACGGATTCTTCCTTGGTGATATCCGGATCATAGGTCGATTTTCGAAAAGATCTTCAGTCCTCAGACTTGATCGAACAAGTCATCATTATGGGGAGTGGGTAATGGTTCTTCATGGTTAACTTGTTGAGTTGACAGTAATCAATGCACATACGCATCATCCCGTCCTTCTTCTTAACAAAGAGTATTGGTGCTCCCCAAGGAGACACACTGGGTCGGATGTATCCTTTCTCGATTAACTCTTGTAATTGAAGCTTGAGCTCCACCAATTCTTGTGGGCTCATGTGGTAAGGGTCTTTAGAAATTGGTACTGACCCGGGTGTTAGTTCTATAGAGAAGTCTAGGTCTCGTTTGGGTGGTAGCCCTAGTATTTCCTCCAGAAATACATCCTTGAATTCTACAATAACTGGGAAGTCTTCGATCTTTTGTTCCCTATCGGATTCTACGGTTTGAATGTTAACTGCAAAGAGTTTACAACATTTCCTTACGCACTTCTTTGCTTGTAAGGAAGATATTTGCCTGACGGAAACTTTCTTAGGTATGCCTTGAATCTTTATTTGATTCCCTTGGCTATTCGTGCATAATGTTGAATTGTTCAAGCAGTCAAGCAGGGCATGATGTTGTTCCAACTAGTCCATGCCTATAAGTATGTCATATGATCCTAGTGGTAATATGTTTAAATCTACCTTAGTTGGGAACCTGTTCAAATCTGTCTCGTAAACTTTAACTAGTTTGGAGACCTTCCATTTGGTACCAGTGGCTAGTTGTAACAGCCATGGTTTCTTATGTTTCTCTCGGTTTAACTTACAAGTATCGACTATATTAGGGGAGACATAGCTTCGGCATGCACTAGGATCGATTAAAGATGAAATAGCTGTGTTTGAAACCTTACCCTCAATCTCAACCATAGTGGCCTGGTGATTTGCTTGTCAGCCGTCAAGTATAGCATAAATTCTCGATGTTCTTTCCATGTCCCCTATTATTGGGTTTTCTTATATGTTTTGTAAGACTCCATCTGTCTTGTTGGGACAATCTTTTAAATAGTGGAGCCCTTGGCATTTCAAGCAAGTAATGGTTGGTGGGGAAGATTTTGCTCCTTTGTTAAAAGCTGGTCTATTAGCATGCAGTGCAGGCACGTTTTTCCATGCATGAGGTCGGTTAAAGCCTCTGTTGGGCACTGACCTATTGTCTTGTTTCCGGTAAGGTGGTGGCCTAAAACCTAGTCTTCGATTGTCTGAAAAAGTTATGAATCTGTCTCTGTTTCTGTTTATGATGTCATTCCTTGGTTATCCATGTTCATAACAGAGCCTAGCCTTGTGTAAAGTCACGTCTAAAGTTTTAGGCATGTCAAACTCAATCTTCTCTCAAAAATTGGGAGGTAGGCATCCTAGGAACTGTTGTATCTTGACTTTTCCATCCTTCATGTATGGAACATAATGTAGTAGATCCAGAAATCAGTTGATGAAGGATTCCATAGTTAGGGAGCCCATCTTTAGCTCATGAAATTCTTTGATCTTTTTGTCAAGGAACTATTCTGACATATATTTGTCTTGGAACAAGTTGCTGAAAGCACTCCATCTAATGTATTTTACTTCATGCCCTTTTGTATGTTTCAAGTCTCTCCACCACCTGGTTGCTTTACTATTTAAGTTGTAAATGGCCAGCCGTGCTTTCATTTGCTGGAATAATTGTGGACTTTGAAATACTTGTTCATTCCTAATAGCCACTCCTCAGCTTTCTCCCCAATATTTATCTCTCCATCATAAGTTGGGGCTTTAATTTTCCGGAACTCTCCCTACAAACTATCATCCTTTTTCCCCCTTTTCTTACAAGGGGAAGGTGAACCATCATCATTGGAATAGCTCTTACAGTCCTCTTCCATGAAATCAAGTATGTATTCTTCATATTCATCCTCTATAGGAATGATGGATCTTTTTGTGTGATAGTTGTTTTCTTCGGATGTGTTTGCTAAGTAGGTGGACTGTCCATGGGGTTTTGCCCCTGTTAAGTTCTGAAGTAGAGCTTCATTTATTGCTTGTTGTTCCCATCTTTCTTGCATATTGTCATCTCTAAAGCTCTATAATTCTGCTTGTAGACTTTGGAATGACTTCATTAGATCTGATTTCAATTCCATCACGATCTCTTGTTCTTGTGGTGGGGAATTCAAGTTTCCATGTATACTGTTGTATTTTTCTGTATTCATAATTCAGGTTGTATTTGTACCTACAATGTTTCATCAATTTGTAAGAACAAAATTCTGTTATTATATATATATATATATATATATATATATATATATATATATAAGTACATTTTTCAAAGTATATGTATCTGCAACGGATGTTTTCCATAATTGGCCCAATAGGTCTCTTAGTGTTGTAGTTGGGCTCTGATAGCACTTGTAAGGTCCTTAAAACTATAAAATTTAAAATTTTTCTTGTATGGCTATCATCGTCTAATTAAGTAAATGTTTAGTAAATTAACTTCAGTATTGGGAAAATAAATAGAAGACTTATCGATACAATGAAACTGCATGGTTTATACTTCTGCTCTTGATTCACTGTTTGATTTATTTGATGTGGTTTGGTTTACTTTATGGTTCTGGGGAAGCGATGTAATGGAAAGATATCCTAATGAACCACATTGAGTTAATGGATAATAATTCAGTTTTGTCATTCAACCTAGAAAATGTACATGCTGAAACTCTAAGGGTCTTTATATCGGAATCTTGATTTATAAGTTATTTCTTAAATGTCAAACTGTGTATATGCTTTAGACTAAGAAAATGGATTAGTTTCGATATATATGTCAGTGTATTTTTATAAATCTTTTCATGAGCTTGAGGGGATGGACCTGGTGGCACTGGCCTGGCTTACTTAGCATTTATGCTAAATCCTACTTCTCCTTTTGTTTTGTAGGTATTCTTTTAAAGGACTACTTAAGATTAACTTCCTAGATTTTTATATCAATGTATAAGTTTATGATGATGTTAGTCAAAGCATTCCAATGTAAAACATGCATTGGTGATTAAAAATCAAACTTCATGTGAGTGGCACTCTCAACTATGGAAAGTGGATAAACATCTAAGGAGTAGTGGGGGGTTGGTGGCATTGAATGCAACTATTGTGTGTTATCCAGCTAGAGTAGGACAAGGCTCAAAGCGCCTAGCTTGTCCTCTGTAGTTCATTTCGAAATTTTTTTGTTGGGACTGAGCTCTGTAGGGTTTAATCATTGGTAGTAAGAGAGCAGAGCTCTTGGGTTTCGTTAGAGTGGCCATGTTTGTCAGAACTGGCCATGAGCGTAGCTCAAGCCTCGCTCCACTTAATCGACAAGGGAGGAAGAGCACGCAACCAACAGTTTTTAAGGTAACCCTGTTTCTTTATAACTTACTCTGGATTCTTAATCCCCAAATCGATTGTTGTAGGTTGTAACTAAAATGTTTGCATTTTAAATGTCGACAGGGTTTACAGCATTTGGAAGATTCGAGCTTGGCATGAGGGGATAATTGTATCTATGTTGGGCTACGGTAAGCTTGGTCCTTTGTGGCCATTTCTTCCTCTCAAGCGAATGGTTGCATGTATAGTTTGTTTGCTTAGCATGTAAGATTTTTGGGAATGGTTTATCCATTCGAGTTTATGGTGATGCTAAGTTTGGATGAGGAAAATCGTGGCCTCGAATTTGTGGCACGTTCTGTAATGTATATTTCATATTTTTTATTTAAATTTGTATCCTGTATGGCATATTGGTTTGGAGGAGGCCCTAACTTGGCTCCTGTACACAACGGTCGTGGGTTGGCATTTTCGAAATTCTATTTGATAATTTATATGAAGTATTTTTAGCTGATCTCTGTCAGAGTTCTGGATATAATGAAATTTGTTTCAAGCTATTGTGAGTAGCATTTTCCCTTTGTAACTCTCAGATTATTTAAGTTTTTACCCTAGGTATTTATTACTTCGTTGGGTGAATACTGAGAGTGAAGCTCCTGTCTATGTTTATAATTTAATGTATTCTTGGTTTTACTCTCGTCATTGTAACTTAGGTTTTTGATCTGGAAAATGAAACTCTCTATAGATTGAATGTTTGAAGTGTTGTTAATTTCTTATTTGAAGGGAAAATACCTAACTAGTTATGCATTTTGTTATGCTTCTGTGTATGGTAGATAGATTCTGCAAATGAATTTAAGATTGAAAATAATATGCTCAATTCTAAGCTGAGAAACAGGGCTTAGTGAAATTCTTAATCCTAAAGCATTTAATGTAGGTGGTTACAGCTACTGTGAAAAGAACTTGTATTTAAAGTTTTGGCTGGAAAAAGAAGTTACTATGTAAAATTTGTTATCTCTGTGTTGGCTATAAAAACAAATGGCACTGAGCTAAATTCTTTGTTTGAATATTCTTATGTGGAACTCATGGGTAGAGACTTTAAAATCACATTCATTTTAAAGAGGGATGGTGATCCATGCTATAGAGTATGATTCATGGAAATTCAAAGGGATGCTCAGGGAACTAGATCCCGAGTGTTAGTTTCTTTTTATTAGGCGAATGCAAGTTTTGGACAATGTGCCCTAAAAATGTGACAACCTATATAAGGAAAATTTAAGGAATGAATAAATTTATGGTATTTTCATTTTAGATAGGGTCTATGTATGATGAGTAAGTTCTTTGCTGTGTTGATTTTTGGCTTAAACAAGACTCTACGAAATCTCTGTCAGAGATTGGTTAATTTAAAATGTTAATTAAATGTTTGGCACCGTAAGGGTTTGATTGTATTTTATGTTTGGGACCTACGATTCTAAGCTCGGGAAATCCAAGGGAATCAATTCCATTGTAAGGGATGATTCTGCAGCGTCTTTTAAATTAATTTATGTTTGTAATTTATTTACTGTTTCAGCTTAGATAGGGTTTGGAAATTTAAAACATGAATTTAAACTTGGAATATAAATACTTTAACCCAGGGAGCCAATGCAATAGCCCTTGCTCCCAATGCTTGGAGTTCCATTAGAAGGAGATTACAGTGATGGAATTTAATCTATAACTTTCAACTTGCTAACATAAAATAAATTCATACCTAAATTTGCAGTTGGGATCCCCTCCTTGCAAAGACCTGCACACCTCAAACACTAATTAATGAAAATAATTATGCTTAGTTGACCTGTAGGATGGTAACTGAATGGCTTTGGAACTACCACGTTCCTCCCAACCATGAACTGAAACCGTTCCTGGTTCAAATCCAATTCCCCCCGAGATGGATCCAACATGTAATAGGAAACTAAAGGACCTAGGGTAGACAGCTGATGATAATCCAATCTTGAAATAATTTTCTCTCTCAAATCTATGGGACAAATTCTCTCTTGTTACTATAAAAGAATGATAAAAAGATAGATGCCCTCCCAATGAGTTTTGTCCTTTCTTTTACAAATAATCTTTTTAAAATGGCAGTTAAGTTAATAATAGTATTTTAATATTAACTTAAGTTTGATTTTTAGTTTGAAAATATAATCCAACCTTTATTTATTGATAACTTTAGTTTTGAAATATAATTTAAAATTTTATTTAATAAACTTCAGTTTTGTTTTAGAAATCTTAATTAGTTCCTTTTGAACTAATTAGTCAATTTTATTTTAATTAATTTATTCTAAAGAGCATGGTTATATTTAAGTGGCTCTTATATATATATGCTTTTACTTTATCTACTAAGTATCCTTATTATTCATATATATATATATATATATATATATATATATATATATATATATTGTAACTAATTATATATATACATAATATCTTTTATATACATATATAGATTTATGTATACCACTTTAGTGCATAAATGAGACTCTTTATAACTAAATAATTTGATTAAATCGAATAGTTTTATTTAGCATTATATCTTGATGCTTATAACAATAATAGGGTTAACTCTTTTGGCAAGGCTAGTGGTAGGGTTGGAATTGTAGACTAGGTTAGGTAGCTCTAGATTCTGCTTGCATGTTGTATTCCCTCATTTTCCATGGTAGTTCCTCCATCCTTGATGAGATGAATAATGAATCAATTAATAAAAATGAAATAAGTATGACGATTGGTGCTATTCAGAGCCTTCCTCAACTCAACACCTTCTTAAGTAAAGTAACCCCTAGTGCTATTCAGAGCTCAGGCTCAACACTTTTACATGGGTGTTACGCTAGTGCAATTCTAGAGCTCTTTGTTCAACAGCAGTGCTAGGATGTATTTGTAAGATACACCTAGGGATACAATGGCCAAAGATCCGATGCTCCAGAGCTTATGCTCAACTTCAATTTGGAGTACTTCAGGGCTTATGCCCAACACTCTATGTACATAGGGGCTTACGCTCAATACATAATAAAATTCCTCTATGTACATTGGGGCTTATTCCTATTACATAGGTCATCCATGTGCTCTAGAGTCCATGCTCAACACATCATAAAATTCAATCATGCATATCATAACTATGCATAGTATGTAATAAAAGATCATCTCAATATATTAGGGTTTTGTACCCAATCTCATAATAAAACATCAATCAAATACATTGGGGCTGTCTTCCCAGTATATAAAAATAAACTGCATCTGTTAGGGTCCATGCCCAAATATGTATCTCTAAAAATAAGATATGTCATGTGCATCGGAGTTTATGCCCCGCATAAATAATAAAAGTAAAACATGTGCATTGGGGCCTACACCCAATATACCAAAATAAATCATATGCATCGGGGATTACGCCCAATATATAACATCAAAATAATTAACAAAATTCAGGATATTACAATCATCGTTGTCGTTTTCATCACCATCATCTTCATGGTATTCATCATCATCATCATCATCATCATCATCGTCCTCATATTCATCATCATCGTCATCTTCATCATCATCATCTTCATCAACATCATCATCTTTATCATCATCATCATCATCATCATCATCATCATTTCCATATCACTCTTCCTCATCAACATCTCTATCATCATCATATTCATCATCATCATCATCATCTTCATCATCATCATCATCTTTATCATCATCATTGTCATCGTCATCACCATCATCTTCATCGTCTTCATCATCATCTTCATCATCGTCATCATCATCATCATCATTGCCATCGTCATCGTCATCGTCATCATCATCATCATCATCATCATCATAATCATCATCATCATCTTCATCATCATCATCATCGTCGTCATCTTCATCTTCATCATTGTCATCATCTGTTTGATGGACAATCCACTCGAGCGGACTCGAGCCGGATCTCCCTAGCTCAAAGTGAGTCTAGAACAAATAATATAGACTACAAACTACTTTCCTAGATCTACTTAAGGATCAAGTGACTAGATGTATTACCTTAACTTCGCAATCCTTTCTCCTGGATGTTGCTCCACGTCTCACGATTGTCAGATCTTAGTTGCAAGACCTATCAAGACACATAGAACAAGGCAAACGAATGAAGAGCATCTATACAACAAGAGATCTAAGTAAACAGTTAAGCATGTAAACTACACAACATCATCACACATAAACAATATTGGTGGAAAGCATTTATAGTACTGTAAATATAGGGAAAGTACATAGGTAAGAATGACTACAACCAAAGCTTAACATAATAGCCCTTCTCCATCCAAGCCAATTGTCATATCCTCCCAAGGAAGTGTGAGTCTCTCAATGGATAAGGTAGAGATCTCAATGATGATTTCACCAACATGTAGACACTGTAGGCTTCCTCCCTTTGAAGAGGGGTAGAGCTTCACTTATATAGGACTAAGTGGATAGGGTATGGATATGGTAGGTTGAGATATGGTAGGAGAGAGATAGGGGATCCCCCCAAGAGGTTAGGAACCAAGTGCCAGCTCCCCCAAGAGGTCAGGGATAAGGATCCAAGTCCGCAGGATCCGAGAATGAGCTCAAAGGGCCTATTTTTGTCCATTAACTGACTTCGTCGCACCCTACAATAGAGCAAGGTGTGACGTCGCAGGTTGCATGAGTGCAGGCTGCAGTGATGTTTCAAAACCTAGCATAAATGCAATGGTATCCCTTCCAGGTAAATGACTTAGCCAATGAAGCTTCAGGGATGTATACACTGAATCTCAATATGGTAGGATTTTAGGTCGAACAGAATGCCCCCCAAAGCATGAAACTGTTGAAATTTGGACAGGTGAAATTCTTTGACAGAAAGAATGTCAATGGTTTGTCAAACGAAGGAAAGAGCTGCAGTACAACTGAATCTAAGTTTATAGTCTCATATGATGTATAACATGGATGCCGACCAATACAATGCATATCCATGGTAGTAATGACCGACTGAACACAATCATGGCTACTAGACACAAGCGTAGATCCATGATGAGATGATAACACAACCATGACCAATACAAATGTGGATCCGTGTGACATGACTCAATACAAAATTCCATCGCAACCTTGCTAAAACATGACTCCCCAGGGTCTTCAAGATGAACTTGCAATGATACGAATCTATCCATGTGGTTACAAATGTCTTGACGTTGAACATGGTAGAAACCACTTGATTACCAGTCATTGATGTATACCGTTAACAACTGCGAGGGAAATCACTATTGATGTCAATGATTCCCAAGGTATCATAGTACATATCATCAAGCGTGAATAAATGAGTTGGAGTTGAATGCAAGATGAAATCTTTCGATCAAGAGTCAATGATGTAAAGTCATGTTGAAAGCGAGGCAACCTGCCATTGAGGCATGCAGGGCCAAGGTACTTGGTTGGTTTCTAGATTCAATCCTCGGATGATGATTTGGAGTCAACAAGGATGAATCCATCGAAGGAGGGCCATGATGAATCCCCCATCATCAACATGAAACATGACAAAGGATGTGTAGAGCAGATCGGATGGTACAGTGACATGCAAGACTGACTAAGAGTATACTAACATGATGGAAGGTGTACTGACTGTAGATAATGAGTAGTGGGAGTATTCTTGAACATGGACATGGCATGCCTTGGCAATATTGAATTAACGAGCTATGATACCAAATCCTAATGCAACTGATGATGGAAGCATTCTTTGAATGAATCAAAGGAGTAACAAGACTCAATAAATAGGTGAAACTCGAGGACAAACGAATGATACAAGTGTAATATGAAAATGCAGATGAGTGCCATGTTCAATAAATGACTAGATACTGAAACTGATAAGGGGTGTAACATAAAAGCTTTACTTTTTCCCCATCATGAATGATGAGTGCCTCTTGTGTTTTTTATGAGCTTGATGAGGGTAACCAGATGCTCGGTATAGCTCATTTCATAGATGAGTCCAATCCCAAATATTTTTCGAACCTGGGATAGGAGGGGTTCATCCCATGGCAGGTCCTTCAATGTGAAATTTTAACGAGTCCATAGAAGGTAAACTCGGTCGTCATTTCATGTTTAGAGAGTCTGAAAAGAACTAAAGAAGACTCCAACAGTCCTTTTTCGTAAAGTTAGCCTCATCGCCCGAAAAAAGGTAAAACAATGCGGGAGAGGACTCTTCTAGTCATGATTGGCTAGAGTATACCTTTTTCATAAGTAGTTCCCCTTGGTCCGAAGAAGGGGCAAGCTATCACCAGGAAGACGACCATTCAAATTATTTAACAAGCGTGAATGGGACAAGTTTGCTTGGCAATATTTTTGTATTTCGAGAGCTTGAAAAGAGCTTAAAGATAGACTCTGGGGGTTCCTTTTCCGTGGGACTTTAATGAGCCCGAAAAAGTGATAAATCATAACTCGGTAAAGTATTTTCATAGTTTCAAGAGCAAGAGAAAGAACAAAGAGTAAGCTCATCACCATAAAACAATTACAATCTAATGAATGGAAAATAATGACAAAAACACACAAGGGGTGTTCATACCTGAGACGACTGTTCCAATGTGAAAGCGACGTGAAAAGACACTTAATGACTCTTGCACACCTGGAAACTACGTCAAATAGTCAACCAAGCATTCAAATATGATAAAATTGGCCTAAACTATAGCAAATGACCTAAAAGCATCAAATATTTGAAAAAGGAATATTCCATTTTGTTCATAAATAGAATAAAAAAACCAAATATAGTCACCATTGTTTCATTTGCCAAATTTGGGAGGAGAAGTGCCATTTGGAGCCAAAACTTCACTTGTTGATTCCGGGAGCTACGAGTAGCCATTTCACCCACCATCTAGAGTAGGTAACTCTAAACTTCATCCAGCATAATTGTAGTGGTTTACATTTTTTAATTTGGTTCATTTTTTTGGGTTTTAGCTTGGTTTGTGAAGGGCCATTGCATCTTCGAGTCGTCGCAATCTTCCCTTTAGGGAACTGCAACAAGACTGAGTCGTCGCAAAGGTCGTATGGATGGAATATGATGACATTGCATTGTTAGAAATAACGGGGTGCGACGACGGAAACGTCCAACCCCAAACACAAACCATGCACAAAAAAATAACTTTTGGTGGTTGAAGCAAGTGTTAACAATGTTTAAATTCTCCTTTTGGCAGGTTACTAGCATCCATAATGGTTTTGGAATGATGTGAAAGGGAGCATGCGTTAGATGATGAACATGCTGCAAATGATCCACGATGTGTGGAATCACTGAGGAACTGTGGGATCCTTAAGTTCTTCGAGATCCAGGGCATGAGGGACCAAATCCCATTACTGACACATATGCTCTGATGTTGGGATGCTGCCCAACAATATTTCGTGATTGGTGAGCACATGCTTACCATAGATGTCGAGGACATCTACTTTCTTACTGGATTGTCCCAAAGAGGGGACAATGTGCTTCTTATTGGATCACGTGGGAGTGATCGGACTTTGGGTGATATGATCCTACAACACTATATTCCCAACAACCATGCTTATAGTGGGGAGATTCCCAAAAATGATGTGCGGGAACATCCATTGCCCTCCATACTTTTCACCATTACGAGGATGGAAGGGAGCCAAGCTCCTCACTTAGCCATCAGATCTCAGATGCTATACACGGAGGACTGTATGTCTTCGAAGATATTCAACTGGTGCGAGGGATTGCTCACAAACATGCGAGCTTATCTGACCAAGTGTCGGGGGGGAGAGCTCAAACAGTTAGGCTATGGTTCGATAGTGATCTCATTCCTCTTGGAACGGGTTCCCCTCTTACGCCCTCAGGTACCACTGGATGGCAGGGATCCTAGGGATCCACAAATGGCTAGATGGACAGAGATGATGGCCTGACACGGTGGGGGTCCCATCATCTCATATGGTATTGAGTTCTTCAGCTGGCTAGAGGGCTAGTTAATTATGGTAGAGGATTACCCGTATAGTGGTACGGACTTCAGAGATGACCCGGACTTGCCGCTGCCAGAGGGAGCAGCATGGGGAGACATAGGTAAGAACGATAAACCCTTGCACTTTTAAGTTTTGTGTTTTATAATTTTTTTGCTATAGTGCTGATGAGTTAACAACATGTGTGTGCAGATGTGGGCCTCGTATGACCAGTCGGAGTCTCTCTTCTTGCGAGGAGAGAGAGAGGAGAGGGAGCAGTCATGGGTCCTGCTGTACATACTGTTATTGTAGATATGGATGGAGTCTATGCCAACCTGAGTGGGTTGACACTAGATATTTTTGAGCTGACGATAGATGAGGTGCCGTGGCTAATGCAGGTGTACACAGTTGGAGCAACTGCGCGCTTCAATGTGCTGCTTCGTAGGGTTGCAAGAGCAGTTGACTGTTTCCACACTCAGCAGGCTAGAGCTGATAGAGCTAGGGTTGTATGGGCCAAGCGATAGGCCTTATGTTGTTATCATGTACTGAGAGCTTAGAGGCCTTAGATTTTTGTACTTACTAAAAGCTACGAGGCTTCAGATTTTGTAGAGACTCACTGAAAGCCATCATGCTTCAGATTTTGTACTAGCACTACTTTTATGATGATATATATATATACAAACATTCCGGCGGTTTATACATTATGTGTTTTAAAAATGGATGAATGGTGTGGTCTTGTTATGTGTTTTCTTATAAGTTATTTACATGTTACATCTACTTTTAACAATTCATGAATATGCTTATGTGTGTGCAATGTACCAATCTAAGATGAAGTTGGCCATAGAATCGACAACTGTGTTCGCATCTCATGGAATGCACAGGTACTGAATGGACTCGAAGGACCTTTCCAAGAGATGGACTCATTGATAGAGATGGAGTAAGATGGTATCGCGGATGACGTAGACTCGGTTAAGATGAGAGACTACTAGTTGAGAATCCAAATGGATGACAACATGGTCCATACCCAAAGAAATAGTGTCAGTTAGGGTTCCAATGACTACTTGATATTCTGTAGCATTGTTGGTTGTGAAACCTAGACACATTCCCCCTGAGCTGATGAGCTCGCCGGTAGGTGAATAGAGTACCCAGGCTGCTGAAGCAAGGTTATGGGTATGCTGACTGGCGCCGTCCGTGAATCCATAGCATGTTGCCATCTGCACATGCAAACAAAAGATGGTATAAGAAAGAAAACAAGACCTAAACACACAAAAACAAAGTGTTCACACCACACAAAAACACACACACATGCCATGTACAGTATATACAAAAGTACTTATGCGTGAAAGACTCAGGCATAGTACCTTTTCAGGTAGAGCCCATTACGGGGCTCACCCAAAGATATTCCATCGTAGTCTTCAAGCTCATAAGCTCCCTTTTCCAAGATGCGTTTCACTATGTAAGGTCCATGCCACATGGACTCAAACTTTCCTTCCCCCAGCTTATCATGTTTTTGGTCGTATGTGAGGACCAAATCTCTTTCGCTATAGGTGCGAGGTTCTGCCGACTTGTCATATTGCGCTTTGATGCTTTTCTTATGAGCCTCGTTGGCAAGAGGGGCATCATGGCGAGTCTCGTCGATCTTAGCTAGGTAGAGGAAGCATTCTTCCTTGGCAGTAGTGTTTGGGAGAAGTTCAATGGCGAGCTTGAGGGACGAAATATGGCACTCAATAGGAAGGACCGCCTCCATTCCATACACTAGTTGGAAGGGAGTAAATCTAGTGGCGATTTTAACGGAGGTTCAATAATCCCAAAGCGCAGAGAAGAGCATGTTGTGCCAATTGGCTTTGTGCATACCCACCATACGTTGGACCATATTTTTCAAGACCTTGTTAATGGCCTCGACCTGTCCATTCGATTGAGGGTAGTACGGTGTTGAGTTTTCATGGTGAAAACCCAATCTATCGCTCAAGTCGTCAACCATATGGTTCATGAAGTTAGAACCATGGTCAGTAACTATCACTTGAGGAACTCCAAACCATGCTATTACATGGTTAAACATGAAGAGTGCGGCATTCTTGCCATCATTCGTGTATGTAGGCATTGCCTCGGCCCACTTTGTAAAGTAGTCCACATCAACAATGACGTAGCTATGCCCCTCGACTGAGGTAGGCTTAGAATGCATGAAATCGATACCCCATTTAGCAAAGGGGCCAACGGAAATAACCGAGTGTAACGGGGCGGGATGGGTGTTCTTTTTCATATGAAAATGTTGGCATGGAGGACATTTTTTTATGGCCTCAATACAATCTTTGAATATAGACGACCAATAATATCCTGCGCGCAAAATATTCTGGGTTGTAGCCATCCCAAAGAGGTGACCTCCACATGCCCTAGCATGACAGTCATTCAAAAAGCGTTCAGCCTCATCATGAGTCAGACAACGTTGAAGGATAGAATCAATACCACGACGGTACAAAGTATCACTAATGATCAAATAATACTTTGCATGGTGGCGTATGTGACGGTGGGCGCACGAGACAATTCGGGGATGAAACGTTGGGTTTGAAGATGCAATGTGATATCTCCATACCACAGATCAGACGTACTGATAAGAAACAATGACTCATCCAAAAAGGAGTCATTGGGCTCAGATTCTATATCAGTGAGGGGGAGGTCGTAGATGAGCTCAACAAACACCAAAGATTTTTTCGACTTGGCTTTTTCGAAAAGAAGATCGAATTCTTGCAGTATCACAATCTAGCATGAATACTTGCCCCCAAGTACCTGACAAGTCAGAACGTGGTACATGGGGTTCAAATCAACGATGATGGTGGTGGTGCGAAGCAAAATGTAATGTCAGAACTTCTGCATGGCTATGATTGTCGCGAGAGCGAGCTTCTGAACATGTGAATAGCGAGTTTCAGCATCAATGAGACCTTTACTGGCATAGTATATCACATGTTCTTATGCGTTCTAGTCTTCCTATACCAAAACCATGGCGATAGTAGTGTCTGAAGCAGCGAGATATAAAATGTAATCTCGATAGTAATTCGGTGGTTGGATCACAGGGGCATGCATGATGGCATGTTTTAAACTATCAAAAGATCATTGAGCTTGGTCATCCCAGATGAACGGGACATCCTTTTTCATTAATCTCATGTATCCCTATGTCTTTTGCACGAAATTACAAACGAAGTGTCATGAATAAGTTTCTCTTCCTTGCCGACTCTGAAGTTCCGTAGTGTTGGTTGGAGGTGGAAGAGAGACGATGGCTTCCACCTTCGAGGGATTAATGGGAATCCCATATTTCGAGACGATAACGCCTAGGAGGCGTCTGGACTCGACACAAAAAATACTCTTGTGAGGATTCAGATGGATATTGTACTGCCTGCATCTGAGGAAAATGGTCTTCAGATGATCTAAGTGGAACTCACGCTGCTTTGAGTGGGAAGGGAGGTCATCCAACTAAGGTTCCACAAAGTCCTTCGCATCATGGAAGGTGTATGACATGGCCCGCTGGAATGTGGTACCAGTGTTTTTAATACCAAAAGGAAGTTTACAATATGAAAACGTTCCCCAAGGATAGATGAATGCAGTCTTGTGTTGGTCAGGAGGGTGGATCTCAATTTGGTTGTATCTGGAAAAGCCATCGATGATTGAAAAAATGACACTTCCAACACAATTGTTGATGATCCAGTCGATGAAGGGAGTCGAGTAGTTGTCCTTGGGACAAGCTTTGTTGAGATCTCGATAATCGACATAGACACAGATGGTACCCTATTTTTTGTTCATAGTGACGATGTTTGAGACCCATTCTGTCAATGTGACAGGGTAAATGAAGCCGACCTTCAAGAGTTTCTCAATCTCTTCCTTGATTGCCGTAGTATTCCGAGGGCAAACCGGTCGCAACTTTTGGTGGACAGGTTTGACGTTGGGATAGGTGTTAATATCATGTAAAACAATGGAGGGGTCTATCCCAGGTATCTCCTCGTAATTCCAAGCGAACACGTCTCGAAATCACTTGAATAAGGTTGTGGTGGCGATGAATGCTTTAGGGGAACACTTCTGGCCTAACTGAATGTGTTCCACTACACTGGGAGTAACCAAAATGACTATCAAAGTGGTAGGCTCAATGTTTGCAAAGTTTCCTTCAGATTCTGTTTGACATGCAAGTATCAAGGGTTGAGAGCTAGAGTATACATTGGGTGAAAAGACAGTGTGAATGCTGTTCTCCATAGTATCCAACAAGGGAGGGAAAGACAAATGATGGTGGAAGTCTTCCCATAGTGGATCATCTGCGTTCATGAGTTCCATAATGGACTCGTCAAAATGAAAATTCCGTAGTAGAGGATCGAATAACGTCTGTTGTAGAGAACAGAAGGTGGAGGCCACATCTAAGTGGTCCTCCAGTACTGACTGGATAGCCTCATACATGATTTTAGTGGGTGACAGAGGCATAGTGTCTCCAATCAGGTGTGTGGTGGCTTCATCAGGTACAAGCCATGGATCAGTAGAGTTGGGAGTAGGTGAAATCTACGAGGAGATCATGTTCACCGTGGCAACATGGTTTGGGGGATCCGAAGTAGGAAAGACGCCCATAAGGGATGAATCCTTAAGGAGGCCAACCCCCACACTCTCATACTTTTGTGAATATTGTCCAATTGAAGGAACATTATCGCCTGGGTGAGTAGTGGTGTCAGGTGTGCAGAAATCCAGTTGGTCGACTGTGACAATTCGGACTTGATGGGGGAATTGTACTATGCGAAAGACAGATGATGCGATCGCAATCATGGCATAAAACAAATTATGACCAAGAAGAATGTTATAATCTAATGGGGCAGTGACCACTTCTATGTTAATGGTTGCGGTCTTGCCCCCTAACTCGACTTTCATAGCTTGTAACAACCCATGAGGTTGAAAGTGACCACTTCTATGTTAATGGTTGCGGTCTTTCCCCCTAACTCGACTGTCATAGCTTGTAACAACCCATGAGGTTGAAAGCCACATCCGTTGAAAGCTCTCAGAGTGGTAGGGGAATAGTTCAACTTGGGAGAGCCGATGGCTCTCCAACATGAGATCGACATGACTGACGTAGAGGCACCTTCGTCCAGAATGGTACGATGGATTGTCTTCCCAACGATGTTTGTAGCAACTTGAAATGCGAATTGATGGGAGAGCCTCAGTTTGAAATATTCCAACCGGAACACGATGGTATTCGATGAATCTGGGTCAACTACACCGATGGCAGCTACGAGAGTCTTGCACTAATTTGGACAGTTTTGCAAGACCTCTAGCGTGACATAGCACAAGGAGCTTGTGCTAGGTCCTCTACAATATTGTAGTTTTGAGCAGCCCAAGCATTAGGATTGAAAATCATTTTTCTAATCGTGCTCTTGGGTGGATGCAACACTGACTCAAACGAGGGCTTCTTTATGGTGAGAGGAGCAGCTGGTACAATGACATTAGGAATCGAGGTGGAAGATTTTTCAGTATTACTTCCAATGGGTTCCTTTGCTAGAACAGAGTCATACGAATGAGAACGGGTGTTCAAGTTGAAAGTTTCACTACACATCATGAGAACATGTGCGGTGGTGGATGCTTCTCCTTGGGAAGAAGAAGTATGAGTGATTGACTGCTGATTTTGAGCAGGGAAGGGGTCATTGAGAACTATGGGTGTGGGTTTTCCCTTAAGAAAATTTTGAACTTCATCTCTATGGATGCACTCTTTAGAAAAGTGATCATCACCACACAGTAGGAAAGGATACTTCAACTTCCTTTTCTGTTTGGTATCATCAGGGGTTCTCTTTTGTTCCTGCTGGGTGTAATATTTCTTAGGTTTCCCCTTGTTCTTTTTCTTACCACCATACTTTTGAGGTGAAGCTGATGAAACAGAATTCACTTCTTCGGTGACAGCAGGAGTGGATGATTTGGTGGTGTCGTGACCAACCTGCGTTGGTGATGGGGAAGAACCTTGTGGGTTCAACGATCCAACAGTTTGGGAAGAAGGATGGGTGGTAAGGGATCCAATAACGCCATCAGTTTGGGGTCCCTTGGGTGGTTTCGTGGGATCGTAGGTGCTATGGGGGTGTCAAGAAGAATTTCAAACAATGTGTCGGATTGGGCATAGACCAAGTCTAGCAAATGGGCACGAGCGATAGCTTTCTCTTCAGTGACAGCACCTCCCATGGAAACATCTCGAGCTATGGTGGGAATGAGAGACTTCATAAACGAGTCTGCTAGGAGTTGATTAGGAATAGGGGCCTTAATGAGACGTCGTCTCCTCCTCCACTCATGTATATGATCTGATATATGAGTAGTAGTATTTTGATGGAGCGAGGTTAAAATCTCTGTACCAGTTTCATACTGTACAAGAAGCTGGAAATGAGTCAAAAAGTTCATAGCAAGAGAACCAAAATCGGGAAAAGAATGGGGTGGTAGTTCAATGTACCACTTTGCAGCCGAACCAGTGAGAGTCCATTCAAATAACCTGAGATGGATCGAGTCGTCCATCAAAGAGTTGGATGAACACCATAAGTGGTATGTCATGACATGGTTTTTAGGATCCTCACCTGGCTTGCCATCAAATTTCAGGATATCTGATGGAAGTTTCACCGGAATGGGTGGCTAATTAGTTCCGTGGTAGATGGGGTCGTTTGTCAAGAGAGACAAGTCAGGTAGGTCGAAAGTAACCAAAAAGGGTAGCTGCGGATTAGGCTGTGGGTACTGATAGTACTAATAAGGCATGTAAGGACCTATGGGACCTTGTGTCGAATAACCATAAGGTGTTCCAGGAGGAAACTGGCCATAGGGGTACGGGCCGCTCGGAACAAATGTAGGCTCGCCGCCATAGGAAGGTGGTCCATAACCATAATAAGGTGGCCCATTGTCATAAGGTGGGGGCCGAACTCCGCCGCCGGGAGGGGGTGGGCCACCTCCAAATGGTGGGGGTCTGCCACGACCGCCAGGATAGGATGGGCCGCCACCGCCTCCGCTGGGAGGGGTGGTGGTTCGCTACCACCACCGGAATATGATGGGACTCCACCACCTCCGCCGGGAGGGGGTGGTGGGCCACCACCGCCATTGGAAGGGTAAGATCGTCCTCTGCCACCTCCACCATTGCAGGGTGGTGTTCTACCACCATCGCCACTAGGATGAGAAGGTCCTCAACCTCCACGACTAGGAGGGGGTGGTGCACCTCTACCACTGCCAGGATGAGATGGTCCTCCCCCACCACTGCCACCAGGGGGGCTGGTCCTCCACCACCTCCACCAGGGTGGGGTGGGCCGTGATGACTGAAATGAGGGGGTCCTCCACTAAAAGGTAGAGGTCCACCTCCTCCAGAGTTATGTGGGGGCCTGTAGCCTCCAATGGGAGGTGGGGGTGGACCAAATGGGGGTGGAGGGACTGTAAGTGGGGATCCATGTTGTAAAAAATTTTGTTGTCCCCATAGAGTGTAAGGATTACCGAGGTAGGATACCCTATAGAGTGCGTTTTTGGTGTTAAGTTGACCCGACACAAGGTTGGGATGACCTGGATGCGCTTGAATCGATGGAGGTTGAATTACGTTGGACAATCCCCCGACATGGGATAGTCTCGTAGTGGAAGGTCTAGGAGGTAAGGAATTTCCAATGGAAGGCCCGACGGGAACTCTTGCTGCAGTATTATGGTTAAGAGATGGGGGTTTCCCTCCAACAACAATTTGTTGACCACTAAGTAAAGTTTGACCCAACACTGGTTGTTGATCATTCACCATAGGATGAACACTACCTACGAAGAAGGTAGGGGGTAAAGTGTATCCTCCCCTTGAAGTTGGGGGCGGGGGAGGAATAGGTAATGTGACCCTGGTGACCACAGGTGTGTTGGACTATTGCTGTTCGACAGGTTGGGTTGTGAGAGGTACTAAACTGGTCTCCTATCTAGGAGATGTATGTGCAAGAATGGATGGTTGACTAGTTTTAGTAGTGGTCGCGTGTTGCATGGATGATTTTGGTGACTCAAAAGATAAAACATGACTTGGGATTGGTCGGTCGTTGATCCTTAGTTGAAAGTTTCGACTTTGAAACTCCTCCCCCATAGCACATAAACGAGCCAATTTCTCAAAGTAAGGTGCTAAGCGGTCGTCGGGGCTATCCCAACTGGGTGGGGATGCAATGGAAAAATGGGCCACTGGGTGCCCTAGAGAAGATGTCCAATAAGATTTTGATGGACCAACCGCTGGTGTGGGGTCATCTTGGGGTTGATTCATCCATTCCAATGATCCAGGCTCTCCCGGTGCAATGGGACGTAAGTCTTGTGAAGTGGGGAGTTGTGCTTCTTCACTGTGCGGGGGGTGAGAAGCAGGTGAATCTGGAGGAGTATGAGGAAACAAAAGTCCTCCAACATTCAAAGTGGGGTTTCCCACTTCATGTGACCCGAGCCTAGCTTGTGGATCCATCCTTACCTTTGAAATTACCTCCTAGTCAAGGGGATATTCGGGTGGCAAATTCTGAATCCTGCGAGACCTTCTACAAGGAAAGTCAGCTAGAGCGACTGAAACAAGAAGTTTCTCCTAAGGAAAGCTAAACAAAAGAAAAGAAAACTAGAAAACGATACACAAACTAAGGCCACAAGCAAACTTATGTTATAATAGTGGATTCAACAGTCTGGAACCTCATAGGATTGTCAAGGCTTTGCAACTCGCAATATACCGCAGGGTCCAATAGTAAAACATGACAAGGAGGATTGGGACCATACCCTTGTCTGAATACCCGATTACCTAGACGGTACATGCGTAGTAGCTCCCCGAGTTCTGTTCTCGGTGTATTGCTCCGCCAATACGGCCAAAAGGTTAACTCAATTGGTTTCAGGAATCCTAAGGGTGTCTCCCGATATACACAAGGTATGTGGGAGCTCAAATCCATAGTGGTGCTATCTAATGCACAACCATTTGGCAAGAGACCTTCCGATAAACTACCGAGTACTCATACACCCTTCGATATACGCCAAGTACTCAAGCTAACTTGGTGGGTACGTGAAGGAGCTCAATATATCGATAAGTACATGGAAGACTACAATACCTCAGGATACAGTGCTGGAAAATAATGACAACTGTCATGCTTAACAACACCGGAACATGTCTCTAACTTACACACAAGTTACTAAAAAGTTTTACCCTAGTTCTACCATTAATTTTATCTAGATGGTTAGGTGAATGCATGAGGTGAGTACATAATCGTAAACATAATGCAGGCCCTAACTACATAGAAAAAATATGCTTTCCTTTCAATGAACTCTATGTATGGGAAGGAGAAATTTTCTTTATCTTTCCAACAATTTCACGAAAGCAATGCAATGCAAGACAATCCCAAATCTACCAAAAAATGATTATGAAGTATTCTTTTCTTTTCTGAGCAAAACACGAAAGACACAACACTACTAAACCAAATCAAAGCATGTTTTTTTTTTCTTCTTGTCTTTTCAAAACGACAATAATGCTAAGTAATGAAAAGAGAGAATTTCTAAGTAGAGTATGCGAATTTTTCACTTTCACTATGATGGTCTAAAAGCATAAAAATTAAAAGATACGATTAACTTTCCAAAGCATGGAATTACTTTTGCAAAACTTGATATCTATCTGAATTTTTCAAGAAAATGAGCAACTCATATTTCATGAAAAACACAAATAATGTAATTTTCTTTCAACTTTTCCAAAATATCTACAAATGAGGCATTCCAATGCATGTACAATTCTTCAAATGATCTTGAAAAATGATGGAAATAAAGTACTTTTGATCTTTCGATGGATGTATCAAAATAACAATTTGACAACAACAATGCTTTTAAACATAAATGTTGAACTGAAAAGATCACTCGCATCACTCTAATAAATCAAAAAATCTCAAGAAAAGATGAGCACTCAATGGATTGAAAATACACACAAACACTCAAAATAAATCAGTAATAAGCAGCACTAAAAGCAAGCAAAGCTCAAAGATGAATGCATATGAGGTCTGGAAATCGATCTAATACAATGATCAGACTTGGAGAGGAGAGGAGGGAATGCAAGGGTGAGCGGATGCAGGTGGGGGAGACAAGAGTGTCCACCACTACCAAATCTCAGACTTGTCCAAGATGGAACCCAAAACAACTCCAAACAAAAACAAACAACTCAACACACAAAGGAAATAGGATCTCTGACTGGATCACATAGTACAGAGGGAGTCTGCACACAAACCAAAACTCTAATCAGAACTTGAGAGGGCATGCCTATATGGAAAAAATGGCAGATCGATGCACTCTATGCTTGTACACAGTGCAACATCGCAGTTCACAAATGCGGGGAGTGTGACGCTGTCACGGAATACCAATGGAAGGGTTGTGACGAAAGGCTAACAGGAAAGGAACAGAGATAAAAAACAACACAGTGTCGCTCTGGGTACACTGACCAGGTGCGACAGGCGAGATCTATGTTTAAAAAATGAACCAATTCTCTAGATAATGAGCATAAAAAGGTCTGCAAATGAGAAGTACAAACTCAAAGGAAGGCAATCAAACTCTTCAAAGTGAATATCTGATGGTGAAATCAACTTAAGAGGTTAAATGACAAAATGATATGGCTTGAAACAAGAAATCAACTGAAATTGACTTTCAAATTGACAACTACAAAGCAAATGTTCTTCCCTAGTATACTCGCCAGATTTGTTTGACGGACAATCCACTCGATTGGATGTGAGTCGGATCTCCCTAGCTCAAAGTGAGTCTAGAACAAATAGTAAAGACTACAAACTACTTTCCTAGATATACTTAAGGATCAAGTGACTAGATGTCTTACCTTAACTTCGCAATCCTTTCTCCTGGATATTGCTCCACGTCTCGCGATCGTTAGATATTAGCTGCAAGACCTGTCTAGACACATAGAACAATGTAAATGAGTGAAGAGCATCTATACAATAAGAGATCTAAGTAAACAATTAAGCAGGTAAACTACACAATATCATCTCACATAAACAATATTGGTGGAAAGCATTTATATTACTGTAAATATAGGGAAAGTACATAGGTAAGAATGACTACAACCAAAGCTTCACATAATATCCCTTCTCCATCCAAGCCAATTTCCATATCCTCCCAAGGAAGTGTGAGTCTCTCAATGGATGGGGTAGAGATCTCAATGATGATTTCACCAGCATGTAGACACTATAGACTTCCTCCCTTTGGAGAGGGGTAGAGCTTCACTTATATAGGACTAAGTGGATAGGGTATGGATATGGTAGGTTGAGATATGGTAGGAGAGAGATAGGGGATCCCCCCAAGAGGTTAGGAACCGAGTGCCAGCTCCCCCAAGAGGTTAGGGATAAGGATCCAAGTTAGCAGGATTCGAGAATGAGCTCGAAGGGCCTATTTTTGTCCATTAACTAACTTCATTGCACCCTGCAGTAGAGCAAGATGCAACATCGCAGGTTGCATGAGTGCAGCCTGCGATGACCTCTGAAAACCTAGCATAAATGCAATGGTATCTCTTCCAGGTAAATGAATTAGCCAATCAAACTTCAAGGATGTATACACTAAATCTAAAGATGGTAGGATTTTAGGTGTAACAACATCATCATGATCATCACCATCTTATCATCATCACCCATATTCATTATCATCATCATCATCATCTTCATCATCATCTTCATCTTCATCATCATCTTCATCATCATCATCTTCATCACCCTCTTCCTCTTCCTCATCAACATCATCATCATCATCATCTTCCTTTTCATCGTCTTCTTCCTCCTCCTCCTCCTCCTCCTCCTCCTCATCATCATCATCATCGTCATCATTATCATCTTCATCATCATCATCATCATCATTATCATCATCATCATCATCATCACCTCACACTAGTAGTGATTCAACAAAATTAGAGAAGCTCCTTGTGATGATGAAGACGATTAGATGATGATGATGAAGATGATGATGATTCCAATGATGATGATGATGATGATGATGATGATGATGATGACGACGATGATGATGCTGATGAATACGATGAAGATAATGATGATGATGATGAATATGATGAAGATGATGATGATGATGATGATGAAGATGAAGATAATGATGATGAAGAGGGTGATGATGATGATGATGAATATCATGATGAGGAAGAGGGTGATGATGACGATGATGATGAATATGATGATGATGATGACGAAGATGGTGATGATGATGATGATGATGATGATGATGGTGATGTTGATGTTGATGATGAGGATGTTGTTGTTGCTGCTCCTAATGATGATGATGATGATGAGGAAGAGGGTGATGACGATGATGACCATGATGATGATGATGATGAAGAGGACGAAGATGATGAGGATGATGATGAGGATGAGGATGATGACGAATATGACGATGATGATGAATATGATGATGATGATGATGATGATGAATACCATGATCATCGTTTTCATCATCATCACCATCATCTTCATGGTCTTCATCATCATCAACGTGCCTAAGTTATTTAACATGCATCGGTGCTCCATTCATGGGAGCCAAAAATTATGTGTTTTTTTTATTTTGGAATTTGGTCGTAGGTTCGTCCTTAAACTCATGCTTCAAAAATGCTCCAGTGTGAGAATCGCTCTTCCATTCAAGGATTTACTACACCAAAAAACAAAAGTTAAAAAATATTACCATCTTACATTGATTTGAATGCATATTAAATATTTGGATTAAAATCCCAATTTAAATATTACTCCTCCAGTAATCTTTGTCAGTTTTCACATTGAATATGGGCTTGCTTGCACTGGCCAGCTACTGATTTCCAGGCGTAGCATGCCAGTGAATGTGGTTCGTGTTAGCTACTTTGCATCATATTGATAAAGACAAATCACCACAAGCTCTCTTCTTGCTCGTACTCAAGCTGGAGAACATAGCACAATTGCACTAAATATGCAATCGTTCTGCATCGATCGGCTTCTTCTTGTTGCATTGCTTAGAAAATCAAAGCTGCCTTCTATGGGTTTATGCAAAGCCTGGATTACTCATAAAGGATTTTGTGGGTTTATCCAAAGCCTTGCCTCGAAAAGAGTTTAATGGGCTCAAACTCAAACATTTGAAAGTCAGTTCTAAATTGTGCTACATGCCCAACCATTGTTTTCTTAGTCTTCTGCATTTAGATGGCCATTCGACATGAGGCGTAGAACCTTCGACATAATCTCATCCATCTACAGGTGTGCGAGGATAGTGGTATGCAATCATCTTTTCTACCACAAAAAACAAAAAATTTCCTCAATAAGATTGTTTTCTAGATATACATTTGTTGTATGGGCATAGAACAACAATGCACAAACTAATGCATGAGAAGAAATGATATTGCCACACACACAAGTTGTTTTAATTTTCCATAAAAATGGCCTTGGCTATTTGTTTGATTTGATTTTTCAAGTGGCAGGTTCAAATATTTGGCAGCAATACCCCACACAAGCTTAGTAACAATGATTTCAACATTTTGTAATTAGGTTTTGTAAGGCATTGGAAGCCTAACAAATGCCCGGGCTTCCACCATGCAAATTTGCAAACACAAGGTATTTTACATAGTATCTATAACAATTGATTCAAAGAGAATTCACAACCCCATTGATCTCAAAGTCGGTATAATCGATGAGGTTATAACAGAAAGTTATAATAGAAACCATAATGGACTTTGAGACTCGTTTCGTGGCCCATCCTCGGTCGTTAAAAGGAATCCTTCACCCAAGGCAAAGATGAAAGAATCCTTCACCTAAGGCAAAGGTGAAAGAACATGATGTTCATAATGAAGAAGCCTTCACCTAAGGCAAAGGTGAAAAAACATGATGTTCATAATTAAGAATCCTTCACCCAAGGAAAAGGTGAAAGAACATGATGTTCATAATTAGGCAATGCGGTGCAATATAGAGGTCGAAGACCCAGAGGTGGTGCAATATAGAGGTCGAAGACCCAGAGGCGGTGCATAAAGATGTGACATCTGAAGAAAGCTGCGGCATGTACACCAAAGGCTATCCATCAAGTTGGAAATGCAAAGAAAATGAAACAATTTGAATAGATATTCACATGAAATAAAAATCTGAATGGAACTTCCTACAAATGAAGCAATCTGAATAGGTATGCAGGTTGAAAACCACTTGCAATAGATGATGTGAAGGGAATCATGTTAGATATTAATGAAGAATTACTTAAATTAGAAACAATTGAAATAGTTTCCGTATTTCCCTCATTTATGTTGTTAACCAGATCCTGGTTTGTAGGATTCTGAACAGCTATATATTTGTAATAGTTTTCTCTTTATTCAATAATAGCCAACTATTTCTTTATCATCAATAGAAGCTGAATACAAAGCTCTATGCAATGCTACTTTGAAGCTGTTTGGTTAAGAAGAATTCTTGAAGATACTGGCAACAAACAAATGAAGCCAATTGTTCTCAAATGTGACAGTCAAAGCTCTATTAAATTGGCACACAACCCAATTTATCATGCCAGAACCAAGCATATTGAAATTCAACATCATTTTGTAAGAGAAAAGATTCAAGAGAAGGAAATATAATTGATCTACTGTAAAACCACTGAGAATGTGGTTGACATCTTGACCATGTCTCTTGGAAAGATAAGTTTTGAAGAATGTAGGAAATAGTTAGGTGTGGTAGAAAATCCATTTCTTCATTAAGGGGAAGTATTAGATATTAAGGAAGAATTACTTAAATTAGAAACAGTTGAAACCATTTCCGTATTTCCCTCATTTTTGTTGTTAATTAGATCCTGGTTTTTAGAATTCTAAACAACTATATATTTGTAATAGTTTTGTCTTTATTCAATAAGATGTAGCTCTCCTTTATGTTTGATCATATGCATCTATTCTGGAACTCTATATTTGGTATATAAAGTATCTTCTCATGTTGGTAAAATTCAGGGTTCTGATTTTGAGCTCATCCACAAAAAGGGAGAGGATAACTCATTTCTGCATTTGCATATTGCATTATGCATTTAGAATTTTCAATCATAAAATCAGTAATGGAACAAATCTACATTATGGTCACCTGGAATTACTAAGGGCGGTTGTGAATGCACTTGCAATTCAATCGTATTGCTTGATATTGAGAGCTCAAGGACAATCTACAAATTCAATCTTAATCTCAAGACATTGATACCAATTGGTGTGGGCATACAACAAGAATGCAAATACTCATGCACAAGACAATAAAAGATAGTAAGTATGCAAGCATGAGAAGGTAAGAGACCTCCATACAAGTAAGTTGTATTAATTTTTCATCTAATTTCTTTTCACTATTTGAGCATTGCTTTGTAACTTATTAATTTGTGGACAATGCAAACTAGTACGTAGAATGGTGATGCTTTGCATTTGTTAGAGTGATATATATAGTATAAATTGAATCTGCCTCAGCAGGTCTGGGCATGTTGTTAGAAGGAGCTAGAGTTAGATCTAAATAATTTGACCATAATTCTTATAACAATAATTATGCATTTCTTACCTGGTTCCAGTAGTAGCAGAGCTCATTGCAAAGCTATCAATAACATGTATGAGCTCATTCACTGGTTTACTCCATTGCATCCTTTGTTGAAGTTTGATCATGGAGTGATCCAGGTACTTCCTAATCCTTCAAGCAATGATCTTGATCCTTCAAGGAGTATAAGATTCTAAATATTAGTTTAAAATGAGGAGGCGGTGGCGGTCAAGAAAAGAGGTTGTGGGGCAGTCAATCAAAGAGGTGATGGGGTGGTCGTACCAAAGGCATCGAGGCGGTGGGGTGGTTGTACTGAAGGCATCAAGGCGGTGGGGCAATGGAAGTGAAGACATCGAGAAAAACAACTAATGCATGCTCTGCCTCTTGGCCAGAGCTATGATGAATATGCATTTATCCAGAAAAACAACTAATGCTACTTAAGTCAAGGATACATTGGTCTGTTGGTGGGGATAGATGGATTTCATTCCATCCACTCGGGTTCAATTCCGTTGATAAATCTTCAGGCTTGGATGACCGGCTAGTGTTATCTTTCCTGGCCTTGCCAAGGATATAACCATATAGCTACTAGATACCATACTACTATAGACCTTGATAAACTACTAAAGCAGTAAGTGACAAAAACTATGCTTAAATAAACAATCTAACTAGAGCTATGGTCATTGTACTTGACATGATATTTAGAGTTTTTTGCTTCATTTTATTAGTGGCTTTTCCTAGCCCCCATTTGAAAGTTGCTAATGAAATTCCTCCAAGATCCCATAAGGTTCGTGACGCCTACCTCCCCTTATGTCTTTTAATATTATTAATATGATTATTGATAATAATATATATTATAAATGTAATAAAAACTTGTATTTATAATATTTTATTAAAATTTAATTTAGAAAATTAAAATATGGTATAATATTTTATTATATTATAATAAAATTGCAAAAAAATAATATAAAAATATAATAATACTACTCTATAATTAATCATGCTTAAAATTTATAATTATAACGATATACACTACACATGTTTGACATGAGAGGAGAAGGTCATCTTGTAATAAAATTATTTTAAATATTGAAATATTATATCATGATTTTTTTTTAAATTAGAAAAATGTAAATCAAATAATTAATCATGCTTAAAATTTATAATTATAACAATATACACATGTTTGACATGAGAGGAGAAGGTATCTCGTACTAAAACTATTTTAAATATTAAAATATTATATCATGATTTTTTTTAAAAATGAGAAAGATGTAAATCAAATGTAAAATTAAGTCAAAGTTAAATAATTGAATAAAAACAACTTTTGAAATTAAAAATAATATTTTTAATAAAATTAATATAAATCAAATCATAAAAAAAATCATAACACTCAAATACATATATTATTCATTAAAACAATTATAATAAAAATTGCATATTGCATATACCATGGAAACATTCTATCAATTTTTAAATTTTTAAATGTCAAAGAAAAATAAATTATTGAATAGAAAAAATATGAGAAAATAATTATTTCTCAATAGAAGTTAAAAAAAATTGTGGACTAATGAGTGGTTTGTCCAATGGGTAGGTTAAAAAGACGAGTGAACTAATAAGTGGTTTAATAATTATTTAATAGAAAATAATATGAGAAAATAATAATTTCCCAGTAGAAGTTAAAAAAGTTGTGGACTAATGAGTGGTTTGTCCAATGAGTAAGTTAAAAAGACAAGTGAACTAATAGGTGGTTTGTTCAATGAATAAGTTAAAAAAAAATGGACTAACGAGTAGTTTGTTTAATGTATTTAAGTAACATAAAACTTTCACCATGTTCAAATCTTATCAACTAAGAAGTTAAATATGTAAGTGGACTAATGACTGGTTTGTTCACCATGTTCTAACGGCAAAATCTAGGATTGTTGAGCTCCTATCTCCCCATAACTGTTATACACTGAAATGGAAACTCAAGATGCAACAGCTTCTGTCATCTAAAAGTTTATGGAAAAATCAAAATGTTGGCTAAAAATCCACCAAGGAAATTGAAATATTTGCATACATAAACAAATTTAATGAAGCCATGAGTTTGATTGGATTGCATGTTTTAGACAATCTATTGTTTCATATTGCTAAATGTAAAACACCAAAACAGCGCTGGGACAATTTTCATTCACTGTTTGTCAAAGTTTATTGCTAAATGTGAAACACCAGAACAGAGCTGGCACAATTTCCATTCATTGTTTGTGAAAGTTTATTGCTAAATGTAAAACACCAAAACAGAGCTGGGACAAATTCCATTTACTATTTGTCAGAGTTAATAACATTCAAAGTTTTGCATTTGGAAATTGAATTATCAACTCTTGCACTTGATGAGCAATCTTTCATTAAAGATTTTCTTGCAAAAGTCAAGCTGTTGTCACAGTTGAAAGGTACCAAAACAGTTGAAGAATGTATCTTTATGATTCTGTCTAAATATAAAGGTCCCTTTTAGGCATTTTCTTCCACTATGAATGCACTAGATCATATTTTAAAATTCCCATATTTGAGATTTTTCATGTGTGTTACTAAGAAACAATCTAAGATTTTGCAATCAAATATTCACTCTAGATCTAATAATCCAGCTCTTGTCTCAAACATCCAAAGGTAAACACAAAACTTGGCACAAACAAAAACTAGAATCTACTCAAGTCCGTACACCTCCAAGCCTTAACAGAAATAAAATCATCGACACCTCCATTTTCCAAGTTTGGTGTGGTTTCCAAAGGACAAAGAAGATGTCAAGTGTAACTAGATGAATCCAAACATCTAAAGAAACTATAAGTATTGAATAAATCTATGCAGCATCACTAAAATTTATTTCCCAAACCTTCTTCAACTAGTAAAGAGCAAGAACTTTTTGTTGAACCTTTATATGGAACATTTTGATATGACAAAGCTTGGTCCTCTGCATTTTTTCTTGGTTTATAGGTATTTCAATCTTTACAAGGGGTCTCCATCTCTTAGAAGAAGTATGCACTTGACTTAGTTCAACATTTTGGCATTGTTGATTACATGCTTTACCCACTCAATTTCAGTAGGGATCCCTACTAGTTTCTCTTAACCATGCATTAATCATTGTACATGCAACTAGTTGGGAATATCCTTTTTTGACTCATACATGCATGGACATTTCTTTTACAGTTAGGCTTGTCTCTTGGTTCTCTCAACATCTTCATGAGAATCCGTAGAAGGCAGTAAAGTATTTTTGACGTACATTTGAGGTATTACCAATTTTGACATTAAGTGCACCTATAGTGCTTCTTAGCTTGTGGGTTGCACTAATTTGGGTTGTCTAGTTCAATGGATGATTGGAAATCTACATTTTGTTTTGTTTATTACCTTCAATCTAAGCCTATTGCTTGGTCTTACAAGAAGCAATTAGCAGCATTATCTCCAATATCGTATTGTATGTTTTGCTAGTTAGGAGGTGCTTTGGATTCCATAGCTGATGATGGAATTTAGCATTAGATTGAATCATCCCACTACATTTCAGTGTGATAACGAGAGTTCCATACACATTTCTTGCAACCCAATGGAACATATATGGATAAAACACATTGAAATCCGCATGCACTCTGTGAAAACCTAGTATGCACAAGGTGTTCACTATACAAAAGACTTCATCCATCATGGACGTTCCAATCCCCCCATCGATATCAAGTAGTCTTATGCTCAGTTGCATGTACCTTGCACCTTCGTTTTCATGGTCAAAGTGTGGTTGTTGGTAAAATTTTGACATCCATTACACGTGTAAAAGGGCTAGCCCAAGTGATTCGCTCTTGTTATGACACCTTTTGAGTGCTTTTTTTACCTAGTTGAACTTAGATCCTAGTGATCAGTGTTCAACATGGTTTTTTCAGTCACACCTCCAAAGATAAATTATGTCATAGCATGGATGCCTCTAATTGATGTCTACGATCTTATGGTTCGATTTCAAAATTATTGAGTAGTCATGGTCTTAACATCATACGTGGTATATTTGGTCTCTTGGAGAAGCAAAATTGGAAAAAAATTATGTAAAAATAACTTGAGGGAGTCAAATATAAAAAAGGGGATATTCCTAGCACATTCCCCCTCAACCAAGAGCATATATGGGTCTCCCTCGTCCAAGGGAGCAAGTTTGCATCCTTACCCACCTCACGAGTCATCTCCAAATTATTCCCTACAAATTAGGTCACACTCTCACCTTGTTTTAGAGTTTAACTCCACATGTCACCCCTCTCTTTTGAGTTACATGGAGATGTGGCACATTAGGGTTTTTGAGGCTTAGTTAAACCTCAATTATCTCCTAAATTTGCTCAAGCTCTTATAGTGGTGGTGCATTTATCCACATGTGAATGCATGTATGTGGATTTGGATGGATCTCCTAGGTTTCATCCTATAGGTGGCGCATTAGAGGCTTAGTTAGGCCGAATTCACTCCTCAATTTTCTCTAGTTCTCATGGAGATGTGGTGCATAGGGTTTTGGAGGGCTGGTTAAACTCAATTAACTCCTCAAATTGCTTTAGTTCTCCTGGAGGTGGTGCATCATAGGCTTTTTCAAGCTCAGTTAACTCATCCACTTTGCTCCAATTCTCCTCCACATGGTGAATTAGGGTTTTGGAGGTCTCAATTAGAGTTTTGGATCCCTTCCATGTGTCATCGTCTCCTTAGTCATGCATGAACTCAAGGGTGGAGGATTCTAGCCTCCTTGTGCTATATAAGGAGGCCTACTCTCCTCATAAGAGTTGGTTCTTGTTGGAGTATTGTGCTTAAGCCTTGTACATTGAGATGTGGAATAAAATTGATGACTCTTTGGAGGTCAGAAAGGTGTGGTGCCTTGTTTGTGTGGATGTAAATGTTTTATTTCTACATGTGAGGTAACCTTGTTTAAATTTATGTACATGTTTTTTTTCGTTTCCTTAGGCCTTTGAAAGGTTATTATTGCATAGTAGGATAGATCTAGTATATTGCTAGGTTCTATTGTAGGTTGTGGGAGAAGATAGTTAAAATAAGTATTTTATCAGTTGTATATATGTGCTTGTATTAACATCTCTCCTATAGGCTACACCTGGAAGCAACAAGGACGAAGAGTTTAAATCTTCTTTTGTATGTGAATTGATTTTCAGCTATCCATCCATTAAGAAGAGGGTGATAAACCTAGAGAAACTCCCTCATGCTTGGTGCCTTCAACGAACTAGTACGTCAGCATACTACCTTGGATCTCCATAGACAACTTTGAAGGATTCCAATCTCTCTCTCAACTTGAATCTTCTCTGAGTTTAAATATCATTTTGTTACTTAGATCTACTTTTCTCATCAAATACCATATTTTATTTAAGTAGATCCATTCAAAATATCAGTTTTGAAGTGTGAATTTAAAAATTTATATTACTAGCATTTAGCACTAGTATTTTTCTTATGTTAGGCAATGATTCATTTGAAGTATTTGATTAATTTAGCTTGTTATACTAACATTATTTTTTGCAGGTAGGCATCCCCGAAGGGCTAGCCATTTCTCTTTAGAATTCAAGGCTCCATCTTATCTTCCTAGCCCTCTTTTTGATCTAAAAAAGCTTCAATATTGCACTTAGCTTCAAGATAAAATGAAATTCAATGTGTGCACTTTATTGTACAATAGTTATAAATAGTTATTTTGGGGATTTGTGTCATATTTTAGCTTGATGCCCAAGGATTGGATAGCGAGATAATCTCATGATACAAAACCTTTCTTCATTTAAGATTGATTGTCCTAGCTTTCCCCTTTATTAGTTTGCAATCTAACAAGCTTTTGCACAACAAACCCCCATTTTCGAGGGATCAGGGAGCTTACTTCAGAGCACATTTATTGTTGGTTTGATAACTCTAATTTGTATGTTTTGAACAACAATAAAATATCCCAAGCGGTAGGCCAAACAGGTCTCCATTCAACCCCTAGGGTGCCTACTAAACAAAGTACAATCACGAATCATTTTTCTCCCTTACACTTTCTTACTTTTTTAAGACTAATTATTGGCCATAAGGACCAACAATAGAAATTTCTAAGGGTTGCATCGCCCATTGTAACACATAAGGTAGGATCCTAAAATATTCTAATTAATTTCACATTAATTTAAATCAAATCAACACTTCCTAAAGATGTAATTATGACATCTATAAACTTTCATAGATTTGTCACTTGTGGGAAAATTCATAGTGAAGGGAATCTACTAGGTAGTGACCGTGGGGACTCATGAGACTATGTAGTTTCGATTGGTGTCACCATGGATGCTCTATTCTCTGCGAATACTTGGCGGTGGCCTCTACGATGCCGCTGGCTCCTTCTGTGTTCACAGCAACCTTTCCGTCCACCGCGAAATCCGAATATCAAAGGAATAATAATTGCACCCGCTTTTAGAATTTGGAGAGCGTACCCCTCGACGATTTCAACGCTTAAAGGATGCGCGTTATTGACTGTATCGTTGAAGGGAAGCTTAAACTTTTGACTTTATTGAAAGTTGAATTGCTCATAAAATTGAGGGGCAATTTGGTGTCAAATTTCAACTTTGCACTCATGAGATCCTCCAGAACCCAGATATTTTGCCTTGCTTGAACAATAGTGGTAATCTACAGTCGCGAGGTGTAAATGACGTTTTTAACTTCGTAGATAAGAGTCGGTAACATTTTGTCCATTAGCAAGGTTAAGATTTAGGTTTAGGATTTGTTTTTTTACATGAAATATGTCAATTTTTGGTATTCCTATATCAACATTTGTTATTCCTAAGAGTTAATGTATGACTATATAATTTACTTAATTGTTTTTTCTAATCATTGAAGCTATATTTAATGAATTTAAGAGTTATTTATTTTTATTTATTCTTTTAAATTTGAAATTACAAAAAATACACATTTTTAATATTTAAATTAAATATATTAATATTATATACCCAAAAATTTAGTAATTGATTATAAATATCATAATTTTATCAAAATTTATTTAAAGTATTAATATTATTAATGATAATACTAGTGAAGAAAATTATTATTATTCGGAAGATAATAAATAAAATTTACAATAAAAACAATATATAAATTTTATTAAAATAAATATAATATATAAATTTGATTTGATAGATTAATTTTATTTTATTATATATTAATCCTCATTATTATCAAATTTATATATTATATTTGATAATAATATAATAAATAAAATTTAAAATAAAAATAATATATAAATTTGATTAAAATAAATATAATATATAAATTTGATTTGATAGATTAATTTTATTTTATTATATATTAATCCTCATTATTATCAAATTTATTAAAATCAATAATGATTATTGAAGAAAAAATAATTGAAATAAAGAAATGAATTTATAGTGATAAATCATAATCATGTTAATTTCATTTTTAAACAATGACACTTTTTTTACTATAATTAAGTTTTAATAAATATTAATTATTTAACTGCAGGAACCCCGTGTGAAAATGTAAAACTTCTCGACGTTTCGGGCTGGGTAGTTCAGCCCATCTTCAGGAGATACTCCTCAGTTTCCCAACTTAATCTTTCAATTGGTTTCTTTATTTATAATGTATCTTAGCCTAATATTTTATGTCGGCCCTTAGAAACATTATTAAGATGTCGTTGTTTTATTTTTTAATTGGTTAATAATAGGAGCCCACGTCGTGCTGAGTTTCCATCCGTCATCTTGATTGATATTGAGAGGGTGCTTCTCAATTTCAATTGCTTCTCTTACTCATCTTCTTGTGTAATGGTCAATGTTGGCGATGACTTTGGCATCGTCCATGAGAATGTGGTGTTTGGAGGTTATGGAGTGCTCTGCTAATGCGAAATTCTTTATCTGTCCATGAATGATGTCCGCGTTATGTTCTTTCAATCTTGTTAGTACCGAGTGACCAGTTTCTCCAATGTACACCTTACCGTAGCCACATGGGATCAAGTACACACCTTTATTCTTCTTCGGGTCCACTTGTTCTTTTGCATGGTCTAAGATTCCACGCAACGTGTTCAAAGGAGAGAAGGCGACCCTTATTCGTTTCTTCCTCAGTATGTTGGCTATTTTGTTAGTTGTCCCTTAGATGTAAGGAAGCTTTATTGATTTTATAATCTCGTTTTGATTCTTTGCCTGCCTTGCTTCCTAGGACTTCTTCATGGTTTTGCTGATTAGATTTTCACTGTAGCCATTATTTTTTAATACTTTGAGAAGGTGTTCTAATTCAGTATCCAAGTGTGCCGAATCATAAATTCTCTTGGCTCTGATAGTCAGAGTGTTAATGACACCATTTTTTTTGTGCTGGGTGATGATGAGAGTCAGATCTAATGTACTTATCTATGTGCGTCTTTTTTCGATATACCTGGTGTGCTAAAGATCCGTCTTCTTTTCTAGATAGAAGGATGTCTAAAAAGGAAAGACTATTGTCTTCTTCGATTTCCATTGTGAATTTTATGTCTTCTGATTGGCTGTTCATGTGTGTTAAGAAATCCTCGAGCTTATCTTTCCCATGCGGCCAAATGAAGTTGGTGTCATCCACATAACGTCACCATTGTTGCGGTTTTTCTGGAGCGGAGTTGATGGCCTTTTCTTCGAAGTGCTCCATGAAGATGTTCGCCACAACGGGGGAGAGAGGTGATCCCATTGCTACCCCATTGATTTGCTCATATATGTCCGCATGATAACTAAAGTAGGTGGATCTTAAACACACATCAACCAGATTCGAAGTCTCATCGTCCGTGAGTCTTCTTATCACGGTTATAGCCTCTTTTACTGGAACTTTCGTGTAGAGTGATACAATGTCCAAGCTAACCAAAAAGTCTGAACATAATAAAAAAACTAATAATAATTATTAAAGAATAAAAAACTAAATAAAGAACATGAATTTATAATGATAACTCTAAACAATGTTAATTTCATATTTACAAAACTACATAACTTAAATTTTAATAAATATGAACATTATCATTTTCATCAAAAAATTTTTCCGGTGAAAAAAACATACTATTGCTATTCAATTACTAATCAAATAATACATGATTATTAAAACTATTACTATTCAATTATTGAATCAAATTTATTAAAACTAATAATGATTATTAAAAAATAAAATACTATAAAAAATGAATTTATAATGATAACTAGTAATGACGTTATTTTCATTTTTTGGAAAACCACACAACTTTCTTGTAATGTAATTAATTAATAGTGTAAATTAATTTTCCATACATTTGAACTTACGGGCAAATTGATAAAACCCACTTTGAACTTTCATCCTGATTTTGTTTAATGTGAAATATGGAATAACAAGACATACCTTTAAAGTTCTTTTAATGTTTAATCAATTTTTATACTTTAATTTTTGTGTCGGAAAAGATTTGGCTTGGAGAGTGGGAAATGGATATAATGTAATGGTTGGCATTGATCCAATTATTGGTATGGGTGAAGACTATAAACTATTTCCTGATATTGTAAATTATTTCTTAAATATTGGTTATTCTATTTTGGCAGATATAAGAAAACATAGAAAGATTAATTTGGAGAAAAACTATTAATACTCAGTTAAGGAACTTGGAATGGGGATCATTTGGGCTACGAATTGGGATAACTTCATCAACAAATTAAATTCTATAGGTGACTGAATGGTAATATGGATACTTTAATTTGAATATCAAATATAGAGACATGCTCCATTACAGCAAAAACCACTTATTTGGCTATTTTAAAGGAAAATTTATGCACAGTTCAGAATTAGTGGTATTCATCTCTTTGGAAATGGAGTATTCCATTGAAGATTAAATGTTTTATGTGGTTTTCCGTTCAAAATTGTCTCAAGACTTGGAATAACTTGTTGAGGAAAGGTTGGTATGGACCAAATATATGCCACCTCTGTAAAAAGGATGCAGAGACGATTAATCATATTTTGATAAATTGTAGTTTTACTACTTTGGTCTCAATATTCCACATGCTTGGCATGGTACTAATTTTGAACCGACTTGTAAAGAATCACAGAAAACATGCAAAGAATATAATAAACTGCCAGCTATTATTTCATGGAAAATCTGGAAAGCTAGGAATAACTGTGTATTTGAAAATAAAATTGAACATTTGGATATCATAGTCATGCAAATATTGAACTGGGTCAAAGAGTTTAAGTCAAGAAATAATAATGTTTCCATAACTAGATTTTTCAAGGATTTTCAAAATTACAAGGGGGCTATTGGCTACTTTGATGGGGCAACACATGATGGTTTTTGTGTAGGTGCAGTACTCTATATCAATGAATATCACATGTTTTTCTATAAACTTCATTGTGGTGTTGGAACAAATATGGAGGCTGACTTGTTGGCCTTGTGGTGTTTATGTAAAATGGCAACAAATTTTTGGATGATGTCACTTGTGACTTTTGGCGACGCCATAGTTACTATTAGATGGGCGGGTGGAGATTATAAGGCACAAGTGATGAACCTACTTCCTTGGTGCTCCAGAATTTAAGTGGAACTGAAGAAATTCCCACATCTGGAACTCTTCCATATATACAGTGAACAAAACTTTTTGGATGACAAACTTTCAAAAGAAGCTCTGGGAGGTGCAGAAGGGACCTTACTTTAGGAGGAACTTCTGTAAGATAAGAAAATTGATATGGGGAGTACCATTTTTTTCAATTCATAGTCTTTATCCATTATCATAGTACTGGTTCTACATTTTGTACAGCTGTAAGATATGATAGTTTGTATTGAACTTTAGACTCTGGTTGAATAAACGTTGATTACATTTTTGACAATACTAATTTTAAGAGATAAGATAGTCAGTTTTTTGGACTATATGTTTTTAGACAATTATGTATTTTTTTATTCTAATAGAATATCAAAAATATGTGTTTTTCGCTGAAAAAAAATTATAAATTTCTAATTTTTTTTTTAATTATAAAAAAATTATTATAAAATTTTAATATAATTAATGAATAAAATTTTAATATTCAATAATATTTTTAATTTATTAGAAATATAAAAATTTCATTCAAATTTTATAATTCTTTGTAAAATAAATATTTTCAAATTAAATAAATATAACACATTATTAAATTAATCTATTTAAAATAATTTAATATGAAATATATTGTTATCTAAACCTTTAATTATTGCTTTGCTATGATATATATATATATATATATACTTTTTGATTACATATTTATCGATCTTACCTTCTAAGTAGGTCTAAACATTTACGTTAATCTTATATTTATTATAACTATTATTATTAATTAAGATATGGTTTATCTATCTAGCCAACATGGTGGGATAAGGGGGGGTGCTCACGGTGGAGCCAGCGTCGTGGGAAGTATGCTTTTGACTTCAAAATTCTTAAGAAATATAACTCTATCATGTTTAATGAATACTCTTGATTAATAAATATTCTATCAAGGGAGAAGAAGGTGGTGAATCATTGTGTAGTGCTTCTCTATATTGGGTCATTATCAAATTTGAAGCCTTCAATGTTCTTTAGGGTATATTTTAATTTTTATAATCAAATTTGAAGCCTTCAATGTTCTTTAGGGTATATTTATCTTTCATTGATGGGTATAACAGTTTTTACTATATAAAAATGATTTTATTGTGTATTGAGCTTTTTAATAATGAAATTAACCATTATTTTGTAATTGAAGGGTTGTTTCAATTTTTACTTATCAAATTTTTAGATGGTTGAGAATGAACGATTTGGTAGTAACAAAGGAAGAAGCTCAAGAAAATCTGCCACACATTCCATCAAAATTATTCATCAAAATTTAAATCATCATGAAACTTTAAAACATTTAAAATTAAGTTTAAATGTTATTGCCACATTACATGTAGCTTCTTCCATCTAGTTGTTCAATGCTTAACCTCAAACACATCCACACCACACAGCTTAACTTTCACTGCTCAAAGGCCCCTAAAAATCATAAGAGAAAAACTTGCCTTATGATTGGATATCACTATCAATGTTTGCAAGAATCATGATCAATTAAGCTTGTCATTTGGCCTGCCAATTAGGATTCAAGGGGAAGAGGTACCTTAAACCACTCCTATCGAAATCACAAGTTCAAATTGGAGTAACTCTTCACCTTTAACGAGGCTACTTCCACTATCAAGTTCAACCCTTTTTCAGTTTGTTTCCACTGTCACCATCGACCCTTTCTTAAGTTACTTCCACCCTTTCTTTCCCTATTCATTCATAAGGTATATCATACTCTTTTAAAACTTCAGGGTATTTTCTTGAGAAAAGGAAAGACACATCTGCCCAGGTACCACTGATCCATCACCAACCTGCATAGGTGCACATCTCCACTAGAGATAGATAAGATACCTCCCCTAATGATTGTTTCCTATAGGGGAGTATGTCTCTCCTTAGGTTCATGGAGTTGAGCAGCTAGAAACATATATAAAGGGATTCCTTCCCTCAGTGGAGATCAATATTGGTTGGGTTGTTCTTGCCATTGAATGATTTTTCAGGTATGTGCATCATGAAAATAGTTTTTTTGTTGTGTTATTTTATAACTATTTTATCTGCTTCTTTTTGGAAATTAGTGAAGTTTGTTATTGAAGTGATTCAAGATAATAGTTTTGGTATTCATAACCATATTTTTTAGATGGTCTCCATCTTTTGTATTTATCGATCTCTATATTCATTAGGCAATGTATAAATTGTATTTCATTTTCATTTAACCTTGATTTTTCTGTTAGAAATTTTATTACTTGTTGACTTAATCTTAACTAGTTATAAATATTTTTCAATTAATTTCTTTATATTGTCAAGTATTTTTATATTTCTAAAATTTCCTCTATATAGATTCTTGAATTATGGGTTAGACCTTGCTTATTAAAACCCATAAAATGAAACAATGTAAATTTTATCACTATACCAAGGGATTTCATTACATTACACCTTGCTTATTAAAAACGATAGAGTAAAACCATGTAAATTTTATCACTATACTAAGGGATTTCATTACATTACTTTTAATATACAGTGATATTTTGATGTATTAACACATTTTTCAAATAAAATGAATGTTTTTTTAACATGTCATAATTGAAGCGTTCAATATATCATAGCCGTTTAAAGTAACAAATTTGATCCTTGGTCATCATATTTACCAATATTTGAAATATCTTGTTATTTAATTAATAGTAAATAAATAAAGGTTACCATCTCTACTTACTTCATCCATTCTATTATAAAAATATAACATATAAATTTAGCATGTACAATATTATTTCTCGCTTCTTCTATGAAAGAATAATAGAACACGTATGCTTGTACATATTAACTAAAATTTAGCATGTACAATATAATTTCTTGCTTTTTTTATGAAAGAATAATAGAGCAAGTATGCGCCTTGTCACTTATATAATATGTTTGTTTTCAAAAGCTTATATTTTTATAATGAAAATATAGCTTTTTTTCTGGCTGAAAAAAATATATGTTCATATATTATGAAAGTTTATATAATGATCTTTGATATTTAAAAATGTCATTTTAAAAGAAATAATAAATATCCATTCAATTTACAATTATATTTTTATGAATAAATTTGATAAATATAAAAAAATTATCCATAATTTACAAGTATATAATTTATCAATTATTATATTTTATGAGTAAATTCAATATATAGAATACAATTCTATAACTAAGATTCAGTTCATGTTCATGATTTGAAATCTCTTCAACTAAGTTGTTAAAACAATATTTTATCTGAGGTATGTTAGAAAAGTTCATTATTTGATATATTGATTTTTTTTATAAGTGAAAATACAAAATGGTTGGGAAGAATGATTATTATCCTCCACACCTAGGTTCAATTCTTGCAAGTAGCATGTTGATTTATTCATGAATATATTGTTATAATGCCTTGATATTTGTGTTGACAAAGCCTCGAGCTTCTATGTTGATAATTTCATATAAGAAAGTTATAATTGGAAATCTTACTTTCATCGCTTTGTTTATGAGTATACCATAATCTTATTTCTTACACAAACATAATTAAAAGATATTTGACATCTACCAATATGTAAGGTACAATAGTGAACGTATTTCTTGAGTTACAATTTAAGGGAAATACAATCCAAAATCACAAGTATATAAGTAACAAATCCAACACAATATTGAACTAAAAGGTATAGGATACAATCTTATACATGTAGGCAAGGTTATTTTACATATACAAGAGTACTACAAAGTGAAAATGACAAAAAAAACTCTTATTCTTTAGAATCCCATAATTTCCCACCTATTATAGGGGAAATTATGTGGGAAATTATATATGTCCCACATCAACAAATAAATGTACACAACAACAAAATTCAAAAAAATATATACGCCCCACATTAACAAGTTCTCTTCAAAAGGGTTTTTTTTTTTCGATTTTTGTAACTAGTAAAAATGTTTTTTACGTGCACACACATGTACAAAATGTGATTAAAATTTTCAATGGTCAATTTCAAAAATTAATAAAAAATATAATTTTCCAAAATAAATTAAAAATATTTGTGCCTTGGTGGTTTCTGTGTAGATTATGTTCATATATTTTTTTTTCCAGAAATTATGCATTTATCACTAAATTATTTTATGTGCACACAAGCCACTTGTTAACTTTTCTTGAAGTTTACAAGAATAAACATATCATTAAATGCAATTTTGGCATATTAAATAATATTATAATTATCAAAAAAAAATATAGGTGGAAAGATAACATACTTCCACACAATTTTTCTTTCCATTGCATGTCAGAATTCACAAATCATATATGAGTTTTGAGAGCTTTGATTTGATAAATGAATAAAAAATCGAATTTTCACTACCATGTTTTGACCAAAAAGTGTTACCCATCTTCATGGATTCACCCCTATAATATTTCTTATTTTATTATGGGGTTCACACCTATAATATTCCCCATAAGTACTACATAGTCTACCATAGAAGTTGCACATGGACCTTTGCTCACAACTTAACTTAACGTAACCTAGGAGTGCTCAATAATGCGTCCATTATAGACAATAAGCAATTGTATGCCCAAATTGTGCATGTCTTTTGCATGCATGTATCAAGGCTTTTTGCTTCTTACTATGAATAAAACTACATCTAACTAGGCCTAGGCAAGGATTCTACTCAAGGTTTCCAATCCTTCATGCATTGGAGAATAAATACTCAATTATAAAAATGAATACTTAATTAATTTTTTTCTAGACGTGTTTAAAATCAAAGAACGAGTATTTCAAAATCCAAAAATCAATTACCTTCTATCTAAAGGTTTAAGAAGCTCTTCTTCTCAAAGTCCCTACTCCAAAAAAATTCTCCAAGATCCCTCCTTCCAACCAAGTTCAACCTATTTGAACTCTCACCCTACAATATCCAAAAGGTACTCTTTTTCATTGGGCCTCCCCAAGTTGCAAATATTATATGAAGGAATATGCACATAGAAAAGTGTGAAGAGATTAAAGACCTTCATAAAAATATTGCGTAGCTCTGAAAGAGAAAATGTGGAATTCTTACCACAACAAGTAAAAGGGATTGATCGAAGGCTTTGGTACAATTTAGACCTCTCTCCACTAAACTTCCATATAAATTTTAGGATTATCTCAACCATCCAACAATAGGGTGCCTCTCATGGCTAGCTCACACATTCTTTTAAAGTATTCATGCATAATGCCATATGTTTGGGTGTCTCTCATGAATGCCCCTCACCTCCTTTTATAGTACACATCCATAATGTCACCTATTACTTGCATAATTCCTAATTTTTAATTTTATTATACAATTGATAAGAGAATCATGGTATACTAAAGAATAAGGACTTCATGTAATACCCCATAAGTCTAGATATAATAATGAAAATAGATACATAATAATAAGAAGAAGACATAAATAATATGATGATTAAAAAAGAAATATTATAGGGATGAATCCATGCAGATGGGTAACACTTTTTGGTCAAAACGCAGTAGTGAAAATTCGATTTTTTATTCATTTATCAAATCAAAGCTCTCCAAACTCATATATGCTTTGTGAATTCCGACATGCAATGGAAAGACAAATTGTGTGGAAGTATGTTGTCTTTCTACCTATATTTTTTTTATATAATTATAATATTATTTAATATGCCAAAAGTGCATTTAAGGATATGTTTATTCTTGTAAATTTCAAGAAAAGTTAACAAGTGGCTTGTATGCACATAAAACAATTTAGTGATAAATGCATAATTTTTGGAAAAAAAAAATATATGAACATAATCTACACAGAAAGTACCAAGGCGGAAATATTTTTAATTTATTTTGGAAAATTATATTTTTTATGAAATCGACCTTTGAAAATGTTAATCACATTTTGTACATGTGTGTGCCCGTAAAAAACATTTTTACTAGTTACAAAAATAAAATAAAATACCCTTTTGAAGACAACTTGTTGATGTGGGGCGTATATATTTTTTTGAATTTTTTTGCTATGTAATTTTATGTTGTTAATTTCTCTTTGTGTCGATTTGAAGTTGTGGACATGGTTTTTAAGTGTAAGTTTGAAAAGAAAAGAAAAAATAATTATCATATGAATTCAAAAACTTGCAAATTATATGACAATCATTAGACGATTCATTGACAAATCTATCAGTATGAATTCCACCACCTAAGGTGCATCCCAAGACAAGGTTTAGTTCTTGCGAAGATGCCAGTAAGATTAAATTTGCAGAAAAGGGGTTAAAACCATTTTTTTAAATCCCTTAATCAAGCTATTACCTCGCTCGAGGATTTAAGAACCTCAATCAAGTTTTTACATGCATTTACCTCAATTGAGGGTTTATAACCAAAATCTCAATCGAGCTTCTAAAAAGATTGATTAAAAAGAATTTTGGGTGCCCATTCTTCTTCTTAAAGTTATTAACTATTTGGGTTCCCTTGTAAATTAATAAATTTGTTAATATTTATTATATTTAAAACCTTCATGGTATTGAGCTCTTCCAATTAAATTAATATCAAACATAGAACTATAATATAATCAAATTTAGTAAAACATAATTTAAAGAAGAAGAAAGATACATGTGGGTACTAGTAAATGCCTTTAAGAGGAATCAATTAAAGAAAATAGGATGACCACTTCCTCTATATTTTATACGTGTATATATGGGTCACATAGTAATTGGAGTTATAGATGTGATTGAAATCATATCAAATGGGGATAAGGGTTCTTTGGTTCTTGGTTCGTAATCACAAGCAATGATTAAGAACCAAAGGACGCTTCTCTACATTTTCCATGATTCCAGTCACATCTATAAACACCAATTACTATGTTATTATGTATATAACCTCTATCTACTAGTCCTTGATCATGCTTCTATGCAACAGATGCGGTGAAATAAGATGTGGTCGTCGAGCATCTATGCCACAGATGCAATGAAATAAACCACGATCTGTTATTGTTTTATATTTATAACTATTGTATGCACTCAATCAAGATTTTAAAGGATCTTGATCAAGCTTCTACACACAATCAAGCTGAAACAAGAGGTGCTCAACGCAACTTGGACCTATACACATGGAAATGATACTAAAGCATAAAATGTGCATATGAAAATCAAACCAACTATACAAGTGATGTGTGACCTCGGAAATGGACGAATAAATGCATGTGTAAAACTGAGTAGGTTTAATGGCCTACCCCCTTGCTATGGGCATGGATTTTGTGATTGTGGATCATATATGTGTTGGGTTGAGTGATTGGCTCACTGAGATACTGATATAGATGTGATGGGGCAGGGTCAAAAGGATTGAGCATGTCCCATATCCCAAGGTTTAGGTAATTGATTATTCCCCCTATCCTAGAGGTGTCAATGTGGTGTGGATGCTCTCTCAAAGAGGGATCAATAGGGCATCAACCAACTGCTGGAAGGTGGGTGTACCATGAGGCTATTGTCCATGGTGGAAAAATGAATTGATAAGATGATGATGGGGGATTTCCCTTGCAGGATGGATGCCCCTAGTATCTTCGATGAGAAAGACGATGATGATGAGTAGGCAAGTTTTTTTGGCCTACCCCATGGTGTGGACATGTGATTTCCTCGTTGATTCGACAAGGTCAAATAGATAGGTCAGAGGGATCAATTGAAGGTGACGACATGAGTGTGGTGTCGATGGTTGAAATAGTATAAATGGTGTTTACCTCAACCGATGAGGAGTCCGGGGGGTGGATATCCTCAATAACTGTAATTGAGGAATCTAAGGATGGTTGTCGTAACTCATGGAAAAAAAACCAGTACTCTGGTAAATCAGGGAAGTTGTGGGAATCATGGCCACAGATGCCACAAACTGCACAGGATTGATTGGTGCGCAATGATTTGTTGTGTGCATGCAGGGGGTGTTAAATTTTGAGCATTAATTCACAATACTCTAGGATATTTACTGAGAGAATAACATATACAGTATATCAATGCATGACAATCACAATAAGCATGACAAGCATGACAAGAATCAAAAGCATGAGAGACAAGAGACACAGAGTTTCCGTGGGGAAAACCCTAAGGTGAAAAACCCCACAACTTCCTCAGAGATAGAGAGAGAAATGGCTCAACCAAAGTACAACCAAAATACACTGAGATAGTCTCCTAGTAGCAGATGATCCTCCTCCTCACTAGTGTGCCACTTTCTAAGTGAGAGAGATATGACTTTCCGAATGATCTAAATAGAGATCACCTTATCTCTATTTATACTAACCTATTTTCCCAGTGACCTTATGGGGCCAATTTGTCTAGATAGGTACATCCACAATATAATATATAAATTTCAGGGCCGACCGCACACATGGTGGTCTAATAACCCATCGAAAAGTACACACACTTGCGACACTTGTCAATCCACATGACGACACTTCCTTATAGAGGAATAACACATCTCTAATAAGGGTACAATAAATATATATGAAATACATAGATGAAATACATTCCGAAGTTACATATACATCAACACTCCCTCTTAACTAGGAAGGTATTTCTCGACACAGATCTGCTAGACAAGTCTTCTTCTCGGGATCATCGTCATCAATGCATCTTCATCGTCATCATCACTGCTGCTGCTATCTCAACCAATATTTGACTCTACTCATCGTAGGAAGTTCTACAGAGCCAATCATTTTTCATACTGGATGTAAGCCCACCACCTGCAGGTCTTCGTCATCACTGGCCATACTGTGGAATCCTCAGGACTTATTACATGCGTCACAAAACCTCGAAAGAGCATCCCAAGCTGTTACGAGCACATGGCTCTACCTATAGGATCTCCCAAGGCCATATTATATGTGACCTCACCAAGATCTCCCAAGGATAGATTATATGTGTTCATGGAAAAACCTCGCAAGAGCATTCCAGGACTTATTACGGGCACACAGCCCAACCTATCGGATCTCCCAGGGACATATTATATGCCATAGGACAAAACCTCGAAAGAGCATCTGCCAGATATCCAAGGGCTAGATTATATGCCATAGGAAAAACCTCGAAAGACTATCTGCAGATCTCCCAGGGCCAAATTATATGTCCTCCCAGAGCAAAACCTCGAAAGAGCATTTGCCAGATATCCCAGGGCCAAATTATATGCCATAGGAAAAACCTCGAAAGACTATCTGCAAATATCCAAGGGCAAAAGTATATGCTCATCTGCACAACCTGATCCACGGCCATAGAGTATCAACCTGATACTCACCATACATCATCCTGATGTACACATGATCATCTTGATCATCATCACTACAACATCCTATTGCATGTCATCTGGAGCAACATCCTGAAGCTCGTCATCCACGATCATCCTGATCATACAATGCATCTTCCTAATGCATACTAAGTATCTACCTGATACATATCATCATACATGATCCACCTGATCATACAATGTATCCACCCAATACAAATACAAATACATGATACATATCACCATACATGATCCACCTGATCATTCAATGTATCCACCTGATACATATACAGATACATGGTCCAAGCATCCAACATGATGCATATACAAAATACATACAAATGATCCTACTGACCATATCCAACATCCAACATGATGTGTACATACATATAAATGATCCAACTGATCATATCCAGCATCCAACATGATGCATACATACATATACATATAAATGATCCAATTGATCATATCCAGCATCCAACATGATGCGTACATACATATACATATAAATGATCCAACTGATCATATCCAGCATAAAATAGAACATCATCCTGGTGCTCATCATCCAGTGCTTACATCCATAGCCATGTGAAGGATCCTCCTTCCAACATGCTTGGAAAGGCTTCAGCAAATGTGTCCATCACTTCTTTCTCGAAGTGTCATCAATCTGAAGAACGCCAAGCCTCTCCTTGAAGTACTCGAACTTCACCCTGGCTAGTGGCTTCATCAGCACATCTGCAATCTGCTCATCCATCGCAATGTACAAGAGCTTCACAGCTCCTCTCTGCACCATATCCCTGATATAGTGATATTTGATCTCTATGTGTTTCGAACTCTCATGAAACACTGGGTTCTCGGACAACTTCACACAACTCTGGTTATCACAAAAGATACCAGTAGCATCCAACAGGAGATCAAATAACTCAAACAGTAGCTTCCATAGCCATACTGCCTCACAACTAGCTGAACAGGCTGCAGCATAATCTGCCTCAGCTGTACTCAGTGCTACGTAGGACTGCTTCCTGCTAAACCAAGAGATCACACCTGATCCCATACTGAAGCAGCATCCAGATGTGCTCTTCCTATCTCCAGCACTGCCAGCCCAATCTGAATCAACATAACCCTGCAGGTTAAACTTTTGATTCGCTTCATACTTGATCCCATAATCCACTGTACCCTTCAGGTACCTTAGAACATGCTTTACAGCAACTAGGTGAACACTCCTTGAATCTATCAGGAATTGACTCAATGTGTTCACAGCAAAGCAAATATCTGGTCTCGTATTCGTCAGGTACATCAAGGACCCAATCATCTAACGATACATAAAGACATCAACCGGCTCAGATGAAGCATCACATAGAAGCTTTAGATTCGATGCCATAGGTGTGGCCATGGCCTTGCAATACATCATCCTGAATCTCTTCAGGATATCTACTGTGTACTTCCCTTGACCAAGGAAGATCCCACCTGCACTCTGCCACACCTCCATACCTAGGAAATAATGCATCATTCCCAAATATTTCATATCGAACTCAGCAGCAAGCTTCCTCTTTGTATCTACAATCAATCTGTCATCTCCTATTACAAATAATTCATCCACATACAGGAGTAGAATCATAGGATTCCCCTCCTCAACCTTGTAGTAAAGGTTGGAATCCACTTTACTCTTGGTAAAGCCCAAACTAGATAGGAAACTGTCCATCCTACCATACCAGGTTCTAGGAGCTTGTTTCAAGCCATACAAGGATTTCTTCAATCTGCACACATATGACTCCCTGACATGTATTTCAAAACCGAGTGGCTGCTCCACTTATACTTCCTCTTCAACTACACCATTCAAGAAAGATGTCTTGAAATCCATCTGGTGTATCTTCTATTTCATCACTTTTATATTTCTCTATGCTACCATCTGCAACATGCTTGATCTGATAGATCCATATGGAAGTCATAACAAACTTCCCTTCAGGTCTTGGGACTACATCCCAAACATCATTTTTCATGATCAGCGGATCATGGAATTCTTCCCATATCCTGGGAACTTCAATATCTTCAATAGATAAATTTGTTGTTGAACAAATGTTGTAGTCCTTGTTTTGTAGGTGATGGTATACGATCTTTCCTACACAACAAGTTAAATTGCATGATTATAAAACATCTCATAGTTTTCAGAACAAATTCTTACACATAAAGAAATATGTCATACAGTCATGCAATTATCTTAGCCAATGCTTCAATACAACATTTATCCATGTTCCACAACTTTCTAGATGCCTTCCAGTCTCTACCAGAACATTGTTAAGAGTTTGCACTACTCCGAACATGTCAGCAAAGAGGTTTCATTCTAGATAAGTAGCACTGGAATGGTGTACAGTGCCATAGGCCACTTACCCATCACATGCATATTAGTAGTATATTGTTCATTAATGCAATCATTCTAATATGCACAATACATATCCTAAGTCTAGGAATATGAGCATATACATCATTGAACAATTTTATTTAAACAAACAAATATGCAAGAAATGATAATTAAAATACTTATCTTTGTTTGTTTGTTGGGTGGATTCCCTCTAAGTCTTTGCTTCCTTGTAGGAGCTGCCGGAGTCCTAATCTGAAGTAGCTTCTTCTACACCTTTCTATTGTGGAATGTAGAGGGATGGTCAACTCCCTCTGAATATCTGCATCCTTGCAGAAACCTCTGGAGTGTACTCCCTCTTGATCTTTGCTTCCTAGATTACCTGTTCTTGAACTTATATTCATTCTCGATCCCTATGCATGCTTGTTAGTATCATCATTGTGTTATCATTGAGGTCTCATACGTAATCAAACATTCATTAGTATAATCTTAATATTATCAAAACACAATAATCTCAAGCATGTATAGTCATGATTATTTCAAACAGAAATAATAAGCATTAGCATTCATGGTTTATATAGGACTCTTATGGTTAGTCATATCATAAGAAGCATAACATGTCTAAGCCTATGATTACTCGAACCTATGACTCTTCTAGTTAGTCATATCATTAAGGTAAGACACATAATATGCATATACCCATGATTATTCAAACCTATGTATTTATGAACAATCATCATCAAACATGCCATGCATACTTATATAAGAGATCCTATGATATAAGCAAAACATACCTATTCACCATATTTGCTAGTTATGTCTAGCAATGATTTCTTGTTCTCTTCAATGACTTGCATAACTCATAAGTTAAACTTTTCAAAACCAAATCATACATACTTCCATGTGATCCATGACTATGGATGAATCTTTGTCTTCATGTTGCCATAGCAAGTTCAGGTTGTCCCTTCAATTGGTACAAACCTCCCTCTTGCTCTCCAATCACCACTACATCATCTATGGTCTTTCCCTTTGGCCACATTAGGAATTGGCCATCCACAAATGCAACCCTCATACCTTTTGCATCCAATGCAGAGATGGAGAGTAAGTTCTTCTTGAGCCCAAGTACATAAAGGACTTCTTTCATCTTCAAAGATTTTCCAGAATCTAGGTTGTAGGAGGCTTCACCACTTCCTTTGATTGGGTATTGATAGACATCCCCAAGTTTCACCTTATGGGGTGATTCATGTTCAGATAGGTTCGCAAAATATTCCTTAAACCCAGTCATGTGTTTGAAAGCCCCACTATCAATCAACCAATCATTACAACCATGGGAGATAGTACCTATGAGAGCAGAGATTAGAACATACTCTTCTTCACTTGATGAGTCATCATCACTTTCTGCCCTAGCCTTCTTCTTTGGAGGTTCATCATTCTCGGCAGCATGAGCATGGAACTTTCTTTTGATGCCCTTCTTCTTCTTGCTGAAGTTGTTGTTATTATCCCTTTTGTTCTTGGGACAATCTGAAGCAAAGTGACCCTTCTCATTGCATGTGAAGCATCTTAGATCCTTCTTATTCTTTTGATAGGATCTTTTGTAGCGAGAGTGCTCCTTCTTGGGCTTGCTTCTTTTGGTGTGAGTTGCGAGAGCTTGATCTTCACCTCCCATCTTTTCCTCATGAGCTACAAGTCTAGCTTCTTCTTGAGAGCATTCCTCCCGTAGTTTACTGAAAGAGATCAATTTCTTTCTTGCACAGATTCCTTCAATAAAGGAGTCCCATGACCTAGGTAGGCCATTCAGAGTGGTCATAACAACTTCACCATTGTCCACTACTTCATCCACACCTTCAAGTTGCTCCTTGATCTGAGAGACCTTGGAGAAGTAATATTGAATGGTTTCTCCATTCAACATCTTGACCCCTTTCAATTGATTCCGCAGAGTCATCTTTCGATTTATGTTCTTCCCTTCAAATAGCTTGGTCAAAGAGTCAAACATCTCCTTGGGTGTCTTTAGAGAAGACACATGGGGTATGAGATGGTCTTTGATAGAATCAACAATGATTCTCTTTGCCTTGACCAAGTTCTTCTTATGCAATACCTTGGCCTCTTCATCCTCTGGGATAGGGATGTCTTCTTTTATATATGAGTCCAACTCATTCTCTTCCAGGATTAACCCAATCCTATACTTCCAAGCTCAGAAGTTATCGGCCCCTTCAAGCTTATCCTCAAGCTTGGTGTGGTGAGACATCTTAAAGAGTACTTCAAATGGAAATAGAAAAGATTTAGGTCTTACCACTTGAAATGCTGAAAACTGGATTTGGTCCCGGATAAGGGTTTGTAAAAAAAAACCCTAAAAATTTGAAATGTGAATTTCAAATTTCTGAAAGGATAGAAAGATGTGCCTTGATGAGCTTATCAGCCTGGTGCATTCAGAATTTGAGATCAGCAAAGTTTTACCCTTTAGATTTGTCTTTCTGTCCTCCCGGGTTCACTAGGGAGAGCCCTGAATTAGGGTTTGAGTTTCCCGGATATCTACCCAGCCAAAAATTTCGATCCAAAGCTCTAAACTTCGATTTTTGCAAGGAGCTTCCATCTGTTTCTTTAGATTCCACAAATTCCTATTTTTGTGGAAACCCTAATTTTTAGGGCCAAATCTGAAAATGCTTAGAATTGAATTCTGATTGGACAGATAGATTCTCCGTGATGAGCAGAGTCAATCTACTATACTGCTTTTCCAAAAACTATGGAGAGAAACCCAATAAACAAGAAACTCAAGTTTTCGTCACTACAAAATGTCTTCTTCTCAGGTTAGCTCTGATACCATGTTAAATTTTGAGCATTAATTCACAATACTCTAGGATCTTTACTGAGAGAATAACATATACAGTATATCAATGCATGACAATCACAATAAGCATGACAGGCATCACAAGAATCAAAAGCATGAGAGACAAGAGACATAGAGTTTTCGTGGGGAAAACCCTAAGGTGAAAAACCCCACAACTTCCTCAGATATAGAGAGAGCAATGGCTCAACCAAAGTACAACGAAAATACACTGAGATAGTCTCCTAGTAGCAGATGATCCTCCTCCTCACTAGTGCATCACTTTCTAAGTGAGAGAGATATGACTTTTTGAATGATCTAAATAGAGTTTACCTGATCTCTATTTATACTAGCCTGTTTTCCCAGTGACCTTATGGGGCCGACTTGTCTAGCTAGGTACATCCACAATATAATATATATATTTAAGGGCCGACCCCACACATGGTGGTCTAATAACCCATTGGCAAGTACACAAACTTGCGATACTTGTCAATCTACATGACGACACTTCCTTATAGAGGAATAACACATCTCTAATAAGGGTACAATAAATATATATGAAATACATAGATGAAATACATTCTGAAGTTACATATACATCAACAGGGGGTTGACAGTTGAATAACAAGAATGTTCCTGTTATCATCCAATGAATGCATATGGGCGCGAAGGTCAGGTAGGTGCGGAAAGTTATGGGTAGCGTGACCCAAGGTGTCGCATAAATCACATTTCATAGGTGTGCATGCTTGAGCACGGGGGGTTCACGACTTTGTTCATAGTTTCTAGGTTGTCAATTTTCGTGGCTTTTCCCCTAGCTCTTTTGGAATACTGAGGAGCGGGGTTTTGGGAAGTTGTTTTCGACACACTAGGAGGTGGGTGATTGGCGGTTTTGATTGGTTGGACCGGTTATAGAATGACCTGGGGGGTTGGTGCAGGATTAGGTGCAGGTAGGTACCAGATAGGGAGCCCAAATGTCAATCCTGGAAGGTTTAGCATTTCCATGATTGGAACACTTATGACTCCTGATTAGTGAAACAAGAAAGGGATTGTGTGGATTGGGGTGGCTCCCAAATGACTAGGTATTGACAGCAGTTGAGGTTGAGCGGGTCGTTGGGGTTGCAGCGGAGGTACCGATTGAGCTATAGTATGTGCTTGATGAGCTAGTTGGCCTTATGAAATTGTGCACAAATCCAATATCTCGATGGCCAGCAGGGGTGTGGGTAAGATGACAAAGGTGGAATTCATTGGGGCCTCAGAGTAAAGACCCGACCCTACGATTGAAATCAAACGAGTAGGCGCGCCAAGTATAGGTTTGTTGACCATGGTGTTGATGTATATGTAACTTTGGAATGTATTTTATCCATGTATTTCATTTATATATTATTGTACTCCTATAGAGATGCGTCATTCCTCTATACGGAAGTGTCGTCATGTGTATTGACAAGTGTCATAAGTGTGTTAACTTGCCAATGGGTTATTAGACCACCATGTGTGGGATCGGCCCCGATTTATGTAATATATGGTTGATGTACCTAGCTAGACAAGTCGGTCTTATAAGGTCACTGGGAAAACAGAACAAGTATAAATAGAGATTGGGAGATCTCTATTTGGATCACTCAGAAACTCACACTTCCTTCACTCGGAAAGTGGCGCACATGTGAGGAGGAGGATCAACTGCTAAGAGGATTCTATCTCTTGTACTCTGGTTTTACTTTGGTTGAGCTATTGCTTTATCTATCTCTAAGGAAGTTGTGGGGTTTTTCACCTTAGGGTTTTCCCCATGGAAACTCTATGTGTTTATTGTCTCTCATGCTTTTTCTTCTTGTGATGATTGACATGCTTGTTATGATTGATATGCATTGATATACTGTACATGTTATTCTCTCAGTAAAGATCCTAGAGTATTGTGAATTAATGCTCAAAATTTAACATGGTATCAGAGCTAACTTGAGAAGAAGACATTGTGCAGTGACATAAACTAGGGTTTCTTGTTTATTGGGTTTCTCTCCACATATTTTGGAAAAGAAGTATAGTAGATTGACTCTACTCATCAAGGAGAATCTATATGTCCAATCAAAATTCAATTCTGAGCATTTTCAGATTTGGCCCTAAAAATTAGGGTTTCCACAAAAATAAGAATTTCTAAAATCTGAAGACATAGCTGGAAGCTCCTTAGAAAAATCGAAGTTTAGAGCTTTGGATCGAGAGTTTTGGCTGAGTAAATCTTTGGGAAACTCAAACCCTAATTCAGGGTCCTCCTTAGTGAATCCGGGAAGACCAAAAGGCATTTCTGAAGGGTGAAGCTTTGCAGATCTCAAATTATGAATACAACAAGCTGATCAGATCATCAAGGTGCATCTTTCCATATTTTTAGAAAGTTGAAATTCACCTTTTCAATTTTTAGGGTTTTTTCGACAAACCCTAATCTGGGACCAGATCCAGTTTTTCAGCAAAGCAAGTGGTAAGACCTAAATCTCTTCTATTTCCATTTGAAGTAATCCTTCAAATGTCTCACCATACCAAGCTTGAGGATAAGCTTGAAGGGGCTGACAACTTTCGAGCATGGAAGTATAGGATTGGGTTAATCTTGGAAGAAAATGAATTGGACTCTTACATCAGCTCCGAGGTCCCTCTCCCAAAGGATGAAGAGGCTAAGATATTACATAAGAAGAACTTGGTCAAGGAAAAGAGAATCATTGCAAGGAAAAGAGAATCATTGCTGATTCTATCAAAGACCATCTTATACCACATGTGTCATCTCTAAAGACACCCAAGGAGATGTTTGACTCCCTGACCAAGTTATTTGAAGGGAAGAACATAAATCAGAAGATGACTCTATGGGATCAATTGAAAGGATTCAAGATGATGAATGTAGAGACCATTCAATATTACTTCTCCAAGGTCTCTCAGATCAAGGAACAACTTGAAGCTGTGGATGAAGTAGTGGACAATGGTGAAGTTGTTATGACCACTTTGAATGGCCTACCTAGGTCATGGGACTCCTTTATTCAAGGAATCTGTGCAAGAAAGAAATTGATCTCTTTCAGTAGACTGTGGGAGGAATGCTCTCAAGAAGAAGCTAGGCTTGTGGCATGAGAAGAAAAGATGGGTAATGAAGATCAATCTCTTGTAGCTCACACCAAAAGAAGCAAGCCTAAGAGGGAGCATTCTCAAGAGAAGAGATCCACTCACTATCACCAAAAGAATAAGAAGAACTTAAGTTGCTTCACATGCAATGAGAAGGGTCACTTTGCTTCAGAATGTCCCAAGATTAAAAGGGATAACAACAACAACAAAAACTCCAGCAAGAAGAATAAGGGAAACAAAAGAAAGTTCCATGCTCATGCTGCCAAAGATGATGAACCTCCAAAGAAGAAGGCTAGGGAAGAAAGTGATGATGACTCATCAAGTGAAGAAGAGTATGTTCTAATCTCTCCTCTCACAGGTACTATCTCTCATGGTTGTAATGATTGGCTTATTGACAGTGGGGCTTCCAAACACATGACTGGGTTTAAAGAATCTTTTGTAAATCTATCTAAACATGAATCACCCCATAAAGTGAAACTTGGGGATGACTATTAATACCCCATCAAAGAAAGTGGTGAAGCCTCCTACAACCTAGATTCTGGAAAATATTTGAAAATGAAAGAAGTCCTTTATGTACCTGGGCTCAAGAAGAACCTACTCCGCATATCTGCATTGGATGCAAAAGGCATGAGGGTTGCATTTGGGGATGACCAAGTTCTAATGTGGCCAAAAGGTAAAACTATTGATGATGTAGTAGTGATTGGAGAGCAAGAGGGAGGCTTGTATAAATTGAAGGAACAACCTGAACATGCCATGGTGCATGATTCCATGGATCCAAGTGAACTTTGTCATAGAAGACTTGCACATATGCACTACAGAGCATTACCAATTGCAAGTAAGGTTGTAGAAGGTCTTCCTGAAATTAAGACCAAGCACGAAGGTGTTTGCAAAGGATGTGCAAAAGGAAAGAACATTAAGAAGGCATTTCCAAGTAGTGAAAGCAATGCAAAAGGTATCTTGGAAATCATCCACTCCGATGTATGCGGTCCTATGTCATCCAGTTCTCAGAGTGGGTATGTCTACTATGTCTCTTTCATTGATGACTTCTCTAGGAAGACTTGGGTTTACTTCTTGAAGAACAAAGATAAAGTATTTTATAAATTCAAGGAATTCAAAACCTTGATGGAGAACCAAAATGATAAGAAGATCAAACCATTCAGATCTGACAATGGTGGAGAATTCACATCAGGTGACTTCAAGAAGCTATGCAGTGATTCAGGGATTAAGAGGGAGTTGACTGCTCCTTACAATCCACAACAGAATGGAGTTGCAGAAAGAAATAATAGAACAATCATGGAAGCAGCAAGGCAAATGCTGCATGACTAGGATCTACCTATGCATTTATGGGCACAAGCAGCTAAAACAGCTGTATATGTGCAGAACAGAACACCCCAAAAGATATTGGACAACAAGACACCATAAGAGGTCTTCTCTGGTAAGAAACCTGAAGTCAGCCATCTCAAAATATTTGGTTGTCCAGTATACACTCATGTCCCAAAGGAAAAGAGGACCAAACTAGATCCTTCAGGAAAGAAGGGTATCTTTGTGGGTTACAGTGAAAGCTCGAAGGCTTACAGAATATACTTTCCAGGGTTCAAGAAGATTGATGTCAGTAGGGATGTGACATTTGATGAAAACTCAGCATTCATCAAATCAAGAAAGACACCTGTTGAAGATTATGAAGAACCTAAGGAAACTAGATTTCAAGACACTACCATGACTGAAGCAAATCCAGATGTTGATCGTGAAATTGAAGATCCGCAACAACCTATAGATCCACCACGTGAGAACAACTCTCACAAGAGGAAACCTACATGGGCTAGAGAGCTCATTCAAGATGCAGAAATATTTGGCATTCCAAAAGAAGAACATAGAGCAAAGAAGAGAGCTAGATCTCATACCAGCTATGTTTCCTTACTCTATGATATCATGAACAAAGAACCTTCCAGTTATGAAGAAGCAGCGGAAAAGAAAGAATGGAAGGATGCCATGGTCGAAGAATACTAATCAATAATGAAGAATGATGTTTGGGATGTTGTACCAAAACCTGAAGGGAAGTCTGTTGTGAATTCCACATGGATATACAAGATCAAGCATGCTGCAAATAGAAGCATAGAGAAATACATGGAAATATTTGTATCTTGCGGCTTCTCTTAGAAAGAGGGAATAGACTATGAAGAAACTTTTGCTCCTGTATCTAGGTACATTTCCATCAGATCAGTACTTTCCTTGGTTACAGCAATGAAATGGAAGATACACTAGATGGATGTCAAGACTTCCTTCTTGAATGGTGTAGTCGAAGAGGAAGTGTATGTGGAGTAGCCACTCGGCTTTGAAACACATGATAGGGAGTCACATGTGTGCAAATTGAAGAAAGCCTTGTATGGCTTGAAGCAAGCTCCCAGAACTTGGTATGGTAGGATGGACAGTTTCCTATCTAGTTTAGGATTTACCAAGAGTAAAGCGGATTCCAACCTTTAATACAAAGTTGAGGAAGGAAATCCTATGATTCTACTACTGTATGTAGATGACCTCTTTGTAACAGGAGATGACAGATTGATTTTCGATACAAAGAGGAAGCTTGTTGCCGAGTTCGATATGAAAGACTTGGGAATGATGCACTATTTCCTAGGTATGGAGGTGTGGTAGAGTGCAGATGGGATATTCCTTGGACAAGGGAAGTATACTGTAGATATCCAAAAGAGGTTCAGGATGATGGATTGCAAGGCCATGGCCACACCTATGGCATCGAATCTGAAGCTTCTATGTGATGCTTCATCTAAGGCGGTTGATGTCTCTATGTATCATCAAATGATTGGGTCCTTGATGTACCTGACAAACATGAGACCAGATATTTGCTTTGCGGTGAACACACTGAGCCAGTTCTTGACAAATCCGAGGAGTGTTCACCTAGTTGTTGTAAAGCATATTCTGAGGTACCTGAAGGGTACAGTTGATTATGGGCTCAAGTATGAAGCGAATCAAAAGTTTAACCTGCAGGGTTATGTTGTTTTAGATTGGGAAGGAAATGCTGCAGATAGGAAGAGCACATCTGGCTGCTGCTTCAGTATGGGATCAAGTGTGATCTCTTGGTTTAGCAGAAAGCAGTCCTGTGTAGCATAGAGTACAGCCGAGGTAGAGTATGTTGCATCTTGTTCGGCTAGTTGTGAGGCAGTATGGCTTCGGAAGCTACTGTTTGAGTTATTTGATCTCTCGTTGGAGACTACTGGTATCTTTTGTGACAACCAGAGTTGTGTGAAACTGTCTAAGAACCCGGTGTTCCACGACAGGTCGAAACACATAGAGATCAAATACCACTATATCAGGGATATGATGCAGAGAGGAGCAGTGAAGCTCTTGTATGTTGCGATGGATGAGCAGATTGCATATGTGCTGACGAAACCACTAGCTAGAGTGAAGTTCGAGTACTTCAAAGAGAGGCTTTGTGTTCTTCATATCGATGACACTTCGAGGAAGAAGTGATGGACACATTTGCAGAAGCCATTCCAAGCATGTTGGAAGGAGGATCCTTCACATGGCTGTGGATGTAAGCGTTGGATGATGAGCATCAGGACGATGCTCCAGTTACTGCTCTGTATATGTATGTACGCATCATGTTGGATGTTGGATATGATCAGTTGGATCATTTATGTATGTATGCATCATGTTGGATGTTGGATATGATTAGTTGGATAATTTATGTATGTACGCATCATGTTGGATTGTGGATATGATCACTTAGATCATTTATGTATGTACGCATCGTGTTGGATGCTGGATATGATCAGTTGGATATTTTATATATGTATGCATCATGTTGGATGCTTGGACCTTGTATATGTATATGTATCAGGTGGATATGTTGTATGATCAGGTAGATCATGTATATTGATATGTATCAGGTAGATACAGTGTGTATCTAGGTATCAGGTGGATACAGTGTATGATCAGGTGGATCATGATGATATGTATCAGGTAGATACTTGGTATGCTTTAGATGGATGCAGTGTATGATCAGGATGATCATGGATGATGAGCTTTAGGACGTTGCTCCAGATGATATGCATCAGGACGATGCAGTGATGATGATCAGGATGATCATGTGTACATCAGGATGATGTATGGTGAGTATCAGGATGATACTTTGTGGCCGTGGATCAGTTTGTGCAGATGAGCATGTCTGGGAGATCCTATAGGTCGGAGTTGTGTACGCGTAACAGCTTGGGATGCTCTTTCAAGACATTGCTTTGGGAGGACATGTAATTTGTGCCCTGGGAGTTCCTTCAGGTCAGAGTTGTGTACCTATAACATCCTGGGATGCTCTTGTGAGGTTTTGTCCTATGGCATGTAATTTGGGCCCTGGGAGATCCGTCAGGTCGGAGTTGTGTACCCGTAACATCCTGGGATGCTCTTTTGAGGTTTTGCCATGACCACATGTAATTTGGGCCCTGGGAGATCCTTCAGGTCAGAGTTGTGTACCCATAACATCCTGGGATGGTCTTGCGAGGTTTTGTGGTGACCACATGTAATTTGTGCCCTGGGAGATCCTACAGGTTGGAGTTGTGTACCTGTAACATCCTGAGATGCTCTTTCAAGGTTTTGTGGTGGGGTCAAATGTAGTAGCGCCCTGGGAGATCCGATAGGTCGGAGTTGTGTACCCGTAACATCCTGGGATGTTCTTTCAAGGTTTTTTGATGCACGTAATAAGACCTGAGGATTCCACAGTATGGCCGGTGATGATGAACACCTGCAAGTGGTGGGACTACATCCAGTATCAAAAAGGACTGGCTCTGTAGAACTTCCTATGATGAGTAGATTTAGATATTGGTTGAGATAGCAATGGCAGTGATGATAACGATGACGACGATCCAGAGAAGAAGACTTGTGCTAGCAAATCTGTGTCGAGAAATACCTTCCTAGTTAAGAGGGAGTGTTGATGTATATGTAACTTCAGAATGTATTTCATCCATGTATTTCATTTATATATTATTGTACTCCTATAGAGATGTGTCATTCCTCTATACGGAAGTGTCGTCATGTGTATTGACAAGTGTCGCAAGTGTGTTAACTTGTCGATGAGTTATTAGACCACCATGTGTGGGGTCAGACCTGATTTATGTAATATATGGTTGATGTACCTAGATAGACAAGTCGGCCCCATAAGGTCACTGGGAAAATAGAACAAGTAAAAATAGAGATCAGGAGATCTCTATTTGGATCACTCAGAAACTCACACTTCCTTCACTCGGAAAGTGGCACACATGTGAGGAGGAGGATCAGCTGCTAAGAGGAGTCTATCGCTTGTACTCTAGTTGTACTTTGGTTGAGCTATTGCTCTATCTATCTCTGAGGAAGTTGTGGGGTTTTTCACCTTAGGATTTTCCCCACGGAATCTTTGTGTGTCTATTGTCTCTCATGCTTTTGCTTCTTATGATGATTGACATGCTTGTTATGATTAATATGCATTGATATACTGTACATGTTATTCTCTCAGTAAAGATCCTAGAGTATTGTGAATTAATGCTCAAAATTTAGCACATGGGAAGGACATTTTCTGGCGTAGCAGTAGCGTTAGGGTCATAGTAAGTAAGATGGTCAAGTTTGACGACTTGTCCCTCATGGGGGAACATCATAAGCTGGAACACTGATGAGGCAACGACCTTCATCATGCACATGTAGTTGCATCCTAAAAGAAGGTTGTATTCGAGTTGAACATTTATGACTTCGATGTCAATCAAGATGGTTTTTTCGGCTAGTTGGATGGGGATGTTGGCAAGCAGACCTGGTGGTTGGGTTGCGCGGCCATCATAAGATCGAAGGGCCATCATTGACACTTGCAGATGAGGGGATCCTAGTTTTTTCCATACGAACATGGACATGATGCATGTAGAGGCACCCTCATCGACTATGCATCGGTGTATCACTAGGTTTTAGATAGAAACTGAGATCTGAAATGCAATAGACAAAGGCATGCGGGGTTCTGACTTATCTAAATTGAATGCCATTAGTCGTGAGTACCAAGGGTTAATCACACCTAACGCAGATATCAATGCTTTTCATTGTCTTGGGAAGCTTTTTAGAACTTCCAAGGATGACATGGCAGTGGGGGACTGGGCCAAGTCATCCACAATGTTATAATTTGTGGCGGTGCGAGTGTTGGGGTTGTTAGTAATGTATTGTAGAGGGAATTTGGGGGATCCTTTGTTCGACAATGGTGGAAGGAATAATGAATGCTCAACGAGGGTTGACGTGGTCTCCTTATCTATAGGTATGGTTTTCATACTTGAACCATATTGGTTACGATGATTCTAGAGATTGACATCGATCGATGACATCATTAGGAGGTGGTGAACTCTTAACTCAAAGACCGGAATTGTGGATGCGGCGTAGGTGGCGGGTGGTTGTGTGGTGAGGATCCTTTGCATGGGTAGGGGGTTTTGAAATGGCATAGATTGTTCCATGAAGACCCCTTGTGTGGGTAAAGGTTTTTTCATCACCATAGGAGGTTATGTGGTTTGGGGTGGTTGAGGTTGTGCCTAAGGGGAAATGGTAGGGTTGCGGTGGTTAGCCTTGTCCCAAATCCGGTGGGATGCAGCTAAGTGGGGACAATGGTGAGTGTAGTGGCCATAAACATTACAAAAGGAACAGGGATGGTTGGTTCACAATTGTGGTTTCTTGCCCTATATGGGAGGTTGATTGGGGTCTTTATTTGCAGGATTGGGCCCATTATTAACTGGGGGTTTAGGAGGAGGTCCTCCCCTCCCCTAAAGTGGATTGTTTCCATGATTATGTATGCATATTCTATCTTGTTGGCCTTGTTGGTTGTTGGTGGCGGGTTAGTTTGGTTGCTGGTTTTGCCGAGCGTAAACCTATCTTTAGGTGCAGAGGGAGCTTGAGGTTGGGCGGGTGCAGGGATTTCCTGCTGTGGATAATAGGTAGGGGGAGATTTAGGTTGGGGGAGGGGGAGCAAGCAATGGATGGTAGTAAGCCGATGGGGCCACATGAGTGGGGTACGCTTGCTGGTTATTACCATAGCTAGGTGTCGCATATGTGGGCCCATAGGTTTGAGCATTGTGGGTTGGTGGTGGAACATATGAAGGTGTTTCTCCATAATGAGTTGTTGTACATGGAAAGTCTGAACCGCAACTCATAGCGGGTTGCGCGGGTGCTAGAGGCATGTGCATGGGGGGTCAGTCAATGGATGCAATGTGGTCAATGATTCCATATGCAGCATGGGATTCCCCCATCATGTCCTTCCGAAAAGTATCGTTTCCCGAGGCATTGGGTAATATGGTGTATAGGTATCTCAATTGGGTGTAGATAAGGTCGAACTGCTGGAATTTAAGGATAAACTCTTCTTTAGTATGGTGTCTCTTGGATGCCACATCCTTGGCGATGGATGGTGTGAGGGACTTCAAGAACCAATCTAAAAAGATTTGGTCGTCTAATTTAATCTTACACAAATTGCGGTGTTTATGCAATTCATGGATATGGTCCATGATATGGGTAGCCATATTTTGTCTGCAAGATAAGAGGATCTCAACACCAACATCGTAACGAATTTGTAGCTTGAATAATTGTAGAAAATTCAAAGTGAGGGACGTAAAGATGAAATGAGTCCCATGGGGTTGGTCAATGTACCACTTGGTTGTAGCACCAGTGAAGGTTCGTTGTAATAGGCGTAGTTGAATAGAGTCATCCACTATGGAGTTAGAGGAACATCACAAGTGGAAGGACATGATATGGCTGCGGGGGTCTTCTCCACCCTTCCCCTCGAACTTGGGTATGTTCGAAGGTAGCTTGGTGGGAATAAGAGGACACATGGGATCATGTTAGATTGGTTTATTGGTCAATCTATCCAGGTTAGGTAGATTGAGACTGGCCATGAATGGAAAATGTATAGGAGGATGTGACATGGATGGGATAACCTGCATGCTAACCATGGTGGCTATTGTGGGGCCACCTTTGTCGAATGCGGGTACATGGGCATTAGTCGTAATGGGAAAAGAGGAACCACCTATATGGGGGGGAGGTATCTGAAAGGAAGTGGTGGTGCTCCCAAGGGTAGTACCAGTAACCGGGGGGTTTGTGGTTGTCAGGATGGGACCACTACTTATGGGTATGGATGCAGTGGTTGGGTGCACAATGGTTCCAGGGGTAGTTCCTGTGGTAGTAGGAATAGAGGGTCTCATGGATCCCATGGTTGGGATAGATGCTAGAGTGGCAAAAGGGGCGCTAGCAGGTCCACCACAAATGATTCCTCCTTAGAACGGGTTGGGGTTCATGCCAACCATGGGGATATATAGTGTTGTAGGTACATGTGACTCTAATTCAGAATAAGATTTGAAATAAGGTGCATTGGGATGAATATCTGGCAATGAAACTATGCGTCTCAAGGGAGCGTGACGAGTGGGGTCTAATGGACCGTGTCGTGGGGACTACCCTCGCAGTCTACAAAAGTATCTCATGGGATCAATGATGACAGGTGTAAAAGTGATAAAGGGTTGTGCTAAAAAATGTGCTAAAAAGTACTAGTGCAACCATGTGTGCAAAAGGAGAGCTTTGAAAAAAAGACACTTGGGCCAACAATAAGCTAAAAAAAACCTACTGCAACAATGTGCTACAACAGGTGGAGCGAAAATAAAATGGTCAAAATAACAACAAGTAGCACTCCTAGAAAGAAAACGACTCACTAACATAAGGGGTATAGTAGCATGCAAACACCTATCTAAAAGATATCGAAGCTCACACAAATTGTATCCCCTGCAGGGTGACGAAATCCATAGTCAAGCAATACAAAATTGAGAACCAAATGGCTAAGGGATATCCCTCTACTGAGAGGGATCTCGGGTAAAAGGGTCCTAGAAGAATGGAAACTAAGCTACCTCGTTCATGGCACGTCCAGAAAGGTGTCTCGCGGCTTTAGTTCTTTGGTCGTAGCACACCCAGTATGGGTTTTAGCACGCACAACTAGAACATCGATTTGGTGTCCTTAAGTACATAGTGGAGAGTAGTATTCCACTCAAACTTTGGGAACTAGTCTTTCCAATTTCCCTCCTAAGGGAGAGGCCATCCAACAAATCATTTTCAACCATACCAATAAATAATAGGGGATTTTGGCTACCTAAAAGAAAACAACTATGTCACAAATGTGTATGGCAGAGGGGGTGTTATTTGGATTCCTAACCCCAATGTCCTACCTAGCTACAAATTTTTTTTTGGGTACCCAAGTGGGGTTAAAGTGTATTCAATTAAACCATTTTTAGTCTCCCTTGAAATTTAGGGACTGAGTGGGTGCACAAGTGGTGTAAAAAACCCAAGATACATTGAGAGTAAATGCTGAAATAAATAACCAAAACATAAATAAACTACAATGCAAGAACTAAAAATAAGTACTGGTTATACCAAACCACAGATCGATGGGAATCAACCAAGTGGGGCCTCCAAAACTATAGCTAGTGTTTTCACACAAGCTAGTGAAAAAGAGCACTTACTAAGTATTATGGAACCCTTAGTAATAGTTTGTGAATGGGTAGTGTGTGAGTGTAAACAAAAAAGTGAAAATATTGGAAATTATGACAGTAAAATAAAAATCTAAACTAAAATTCTAAATACCCAGAGATATTCCATGAGAATCAAATAATATTTTTTTCTATTATAACCAATGGTTTTACAACAGGTGAAAATTTGTGATCTACTGGCTGGAGGAAGTCGAGGTAGAGAGAATGCAAGAGGATATCTCTTGTGGCTCTGTGTGTGAGGGAAGTGTAGTAAACATAAGTAAAGATCACTAAAAATACAACTAAACTATGCAAATTCGAATATAACCCAAAGTATGATGGCTTATGTGCCATTACAAATGAAAAAATAAAATGAAAATACTATGCGTTAAATGTAAAACTAAAAATAAAATATTATGCCTTAAATGTGAATAGTAACAATGAATGTGAAATTGTAACAGTAAAAACAAGCAAGTAACTTTAAATTTTCCCTTTCAACACACACATAAATCGCATGAAAGAATCTAATCTCTTTTATTAAAATAATTTGGCTTATACATGAATAGAGAATACCTCATACAATGATCGCCTTTGTAGATAGGCCGAGTGTGTCTCTCTTGGTTCCAGGTAGTCAAATGTCTCCCACACTTTGTCATGGAGGTGTCATAAATCAACCAGGGTGAAATGAAAGAAATAACAGAGGGTTAATGGCTCAGAGGGAATTTCGGCAAAGTAATGGTGCCTAATGTGGAGATATCGTAAATGGGAACCTTCATAATACATAAATAGGAAAATACTTACAATTTAAGGTTTCCAAACCATTGTGGTTTTTCCATTTTACCGCTAGTAATTTTTGAATTTGAGCGAGACTTTCTTTTAATGTGGACTTTCCCAAATTTTGGTGGCTTTTTCCCTATTTTGGTGGATATCCCTATTTTATTGAATATCCTTATTTTAGTGGAGATCCTTATTTTGTTGGAGATCCCTATTTTGATGGGATTTCCTATTTTGGTGGAGATCCCTATTTTGGTGGGATTTCCTAACTTTGTGGGATAAGTCCACTTTCTATGGTGTATCTAAATTTCTTTGGATTTTTTGGTTTATGAAGGTTCAACACATTGATTTTTTGGTGTGAAAATTAATGATGTGGAAATGGTAAGTAGGATATGATGTATTGATGAGTTTTTTATGTTAACACTTCCCATGGTGCATTTTCCTTTGAGTGTATTTCAAGCTTTGAAACATGGTTCCATTCAGTGGATTTTGTTTTTCTTGATCTCTAATTAGCCTTTCATTATCTTCCTTTTGACTTTGTAACTCCATTCTTAGACTTCTCATGGTCTATACAATATCTAGAGGATTTAATTTTCTTCTCAACCATTAGACTCAATATCTACATTCTCATCATGTATATTTTCTCCCATGGAATTTGTTTAATCCAGATAAGGATCCTATGCATCATTCTTGATGATAGAGTTCTTGGCCCAACCAAGACCAAAATTTTTCTAATTGCAATATATTGAATGTTGATCCTTAACTTTCCTTGATATGGAATTGTATTTGAAAAAGTGTTCATATAAGAAAATTTCTTATCTTCATTACACACTCAAAAATTCATAAAATTATTTTTTTAATGCATTCTGGAAATTACCCATATTAACATTTTTTTTGAAATCAAGGCTACAAAAAATTTTATATTCAACTTTTTTTAGAAGAATATGAAGCAGTCCATTAGAATATGATCATGCACATTTGTTCCCCTATGGATCATATTTATAATGAATATAACCATTCTAATTTATGATCTCAAATACAAAATTTATAGCCTTTCAAAATTCGCAATTTTGCCAAATTTTGCACATTTCCTATAGGTGCATTTAGTTAGAGAGGCCACCATCAACCACTTATAGACGAAAATCTAAGGAGAACCATAAAAAAATTGTATTGGGAACAAATAATACTTATGATAGGGATTTCTAAATAAATTTTAGATATCTTATTGAATGCTTCTTTCAATTTCTACATTTTTCCCGAATTTACTACTTTTACTTTTTGCACTTATTCTAGACAGTTTATTTTCCAAAAACTGTTATCTCCCAAAATGACAGTTTATGGAAAAATTTCCTCTAAAAAAATATGTTCGTCTCGATGATTAGGTAAAATTTTTGAGTTCACAATTTTTTCTAGTTTTGATATCTGGGGTCACTTTTATCTCCTCCAAATTTTGCAAAATTGCACTTGCGAATGCCAAAATAGTGCATTTTGGACTTCTTTTGTGCATTGGATCCATACCCTTTGATATTTTTCCAAAATCCACCTAGTTTATTTGTGTTCCTAGACAATGATTGTTCCATACCATTTTTCTACCCCAACATGGCCTTCATTTAGTCACTAGGTAATGGCTTTCAAAAATTACAATTTCCCCTTTTTAGGAAAATTGGAGTAGAACAAGTTTATGCCCCTCTCTATCAATCATGTAGTCTCTCTTAAGTCTCTCTTAATGGAAAAAAAATACCAAAGGTTTCATATAATTCCAAGATAATATGATCCTATTCTGACCAAAAACAAAGTTTGGGCTGGATTTATCCTTCACACATGCCATCACACATGCAAAACATAATCCTCGTGAATGATCCAAATTTATCCTCCCATGGACCCACATTAAATCTTTGTCATTCACGAGATTTTCCTTTAGCGAACCTTCAATCACTTTACTTTCCCACAAATGGTCTAGATTGCATGATCAAACTTGCACTAAATATTGGCCATTTGCGACAGGTTCCCAAAAATAAGTCGTGTTCTTCTTGTTGATGTATATGTAACTTCGGAATGTATTTCATCTATATATTTCATATATATTTATTGTACCCTTATAAGATATGTGTTATTCCTCTATAAGGAAGTGTCGTCATGTGTATTGACAAGTGTCACAAGTGTGTGTACTTGGAGATGGGTTATTAGACCAACATGTGTGGGGTCGGCCCTGAAATATATATTATATTGTGGATGTACCTAGCTAGACAAGTCGGCCCCATAAGGTCACTGGGAAAACAGGCAAGTATAAATAGAGATTGGGAAATCTCTATTTGGATCATTCAGAAACTCACACTTCTCTCACTCAGAAAGTGGCGCACTAGTGAGGAGGAGGATCATCTTCTACTAGGAGACTATCTCAGTGTATTTTGTTTGTACTTTGGTTGAGCCATTGCTCTCTCTATCTCTGAGGAAGTTGTGGGGTTTTTCACCTTAGGGTTTTCCCCACGGAAACTATGTGTCTCTTGTCTCTCATGCTTTTGATTCTTGTGATGCTTGTCATGCTTAATGTGATTGTTATGCATTGATATAATGTATATGTTATTCTCTCAGTGAAGATCCTAGAGTATTGTGAATTAATGCTCAAAATTTAACATGGTATTAGAGCTAACCTGAGAAGAAGACATTTTGCACTGACAAAAACTTGAGTTTCATTGTTTATTTGGTTTCTATCCACCGATTTTGGAAAAGCAGTATAGTAGATTGACTCTACTCATCAAGGAGAATCTATCTGTCCAATCAGAATTTAATTCTGAGCATTTTCATATTTGGCCCTAAAAATTAGGGTTTCCACAAAAATAGGAATTTCTGAAATCTGAAGACATAGCTGGAAGCTCCTTGCAAAAATCGAATTTTAGAGCTTTGGATCGAGATTTTTGGCTAGGTAGATCTCCGCGAAACTCAAACCCTTATTCAGGGCTCTCCCTAGTGAACCTGAGAGGACAAAAAGGCAAATCTGAAGGGTAAATCTTTGCTAATATCAAATTTTGAATAAACCAGGCTGATCAGCTCATCAAGGCACATCTTTCTATCCTTTCAGAAAGTTGAAATTCACATTTTGAATTTTTAGGGTTTTTTTGACAAACCCTAATCCGGGACCAGATCCAGTTTTCAGCCATTCAAGTGGTAAGAACTAATTTTTTTCTATTTCCATTTGAAGTACTCTTTAAGATGTCTCACCACACCAAGCTTGAGGATAAGCTTCAAGGGGCTGATAAATTCCGAGCTTGGAAGTATAGGATTGGGTTAATCCTGGAAGAGAATGAGTTGGACTCATATATAAAAGAAGACATCCCTATCCCAAAGGATGAAGAGGCTAAGGTATTGCATAAGAAGAACTTGGTCAAGGCAAAGAGAATCATTGATGATTCTATCAAAGACCATCTCATACCCCACGTGTCTTCTCTAAAGACACCCAAAGAGATGTTTGACTCTTTGACCAAGTTATTTGAAGGGAAGAACATAAATAGGAAGATGACTCTGCGGAATCAATTGAAAGGGGTCAAGATGTTGAATGGAGAAACCATTCAATCTTACTTCTCCAAGGTATCTCAGATCAAGGAACAACTTGAAGTTGTGGATGAAGTAGTGGACAATGGTGAAATTGTTATGACCACTTTGAATGGCCTACCTAGGTCATGGGACTCCTTTATTCAAGGAATCTGTGCAAGAAAGAAATTGATCTCTTTCAGTAGAATGTGGGAGGAATGCTCTCAAGAAGAAGCTAGGATTGTGGCCTAAGAAGAAAAGATGGGAAATGAAGATAAAGCTCTCACAGCACATGCCAGGAAAGGAAAGTCCAAGAAGGAATCATCTCATAATAGGAAATTCTCACACCACCATTATCATAAAGATAAGAAAGATCTTAGATGCTTCAATTGCAATGAGAAGGGTCACTTTGCTTCAGATTGTCCCAAGAAGAAGAAAGACAACAACAACAACTTCAACAAGAAGAAGAAGAATAACAAAAGAAGATATCATGCTCATGCTGCCGAGGATGATGAACCCCCAAAGAAGAAGGCTAGGGCAGAAAGTGATGATAGTGATTATGACTCATCAAGTGAAGAAGACTATGTTCTAATCTCTGCTCTCACAGGTACTATCTCCCATGGTTGTAATGATTGGTTGATTGACAATGGGGCTTCCAAACACATGACTGGGTTTAAGGAATCTTTTGTGAATCTATCTTAACATGAATCGCCCCATAAGGTGAAACTTGGGGATGATTATCAATACCCAATCAAAGGAAGTGGTGAAGCCTCCTACAACCTAGATTTTGGAAAATCTTTAAAGATGAAAGAAGTCCTTTATGTAACTGGGCTTAGGAAGAACTTACTGTCCATCTCTGCATTGGATGCAAAAGGTATGAGGGTTTCATTTGTGGATGGCCAAGTCCTAATGTGGCCAAAGGGAAAGACCATAAATGATGCAGGAGTGATTGGAGAGCAAGAGGGAGGTTTGTATAAATTGAAGGGACAACCTGAACATGCCATGGTGCATGAATCCATGGAGCCAAGTGAACTTTGGCATAGAAGACTTGCTCATATGCACTATAGGGAACTTCCACTTGCAAGCAAGGCTGTAGAGGGTCTTCTTGAAATCAAGACAAAACATGAAGGTGTTTGCAAAGGATGTGCAAAAGGTAAGAACATTAAGAAGGCTTTCCCAAGCAGTGAAAGCAAGTCAAAGGATATCCTGGAAATCATCCACTTAGATGTATGTGGTCCTATGTCATCCACTTCTCTAAGTGGGTATGCTTACTATGTCTCATTTATTGATGACTTCTCCAAGAAGACTTGGGTATACTTCTTGAAGAACAAAGATGAGGTATTTGATAAGTTCAAGGAATTAAAAACCTTGATGGAGAATCAAACTGACAAGAAGATCAAAACATTCAGATCCGACAATGGTGGAGAATTCACCTCAGGTGACTTCAAGAAGCTTTGTAGTGATTCAGGGATTAAGAGGGAGTTGAATGCTCCTTATAATCCTCAACAGAATGGAATTGCAGAAAGGAAGAACAGAACAATCATGGAAGTAGCAAGGGAAATGCTGCATAACTAGGATCTACCTATGCATCTATGGGTAGAAGTAGCTAGAACAGCTGTATATGTGCAGAACAGAATGCCCCACAAGATATTGGACAACAAGACTCCATAAGAGGCCTTTTCTGGTAAGAAACCTGAAGTCAACCATCTCAGAATATTTGGTTGTCCAATATACATTCATGTCCCAAAGGAAAAGAGGACCAAACTAGATCCTTCAAGAAAGAAGGGTATCTTTATGGGCTACAGTGAAAGCTCGGAGTCTTACAGAATATACTTTGCAAGGTTCAAGAAGATTGATGTTAGCAGGGATGTAACATTTAATGAAAACTCAGCATTCATCAAATAAAGGAAAGCACCTATCAAAGTTTATGAAGAACCTAAGGAAACTAGATTTCAATACACTACCATGACTGAAGCAATTCCAGAAGTTGTTCATGAGTTTGAAGATCCACAAGAATGTTGATGTATATGTAACTTCGGAATGTATTTCATATATGTATGTTGTATGTACTCCTATAGAGATGGTATTATTCCTTTATACGGAAGTGTCGTCATTTATATTGTAAATGTCGTAACTTATACTTGATGGATTATTAGACCACCTTGTTGGGGTCGGCCCTGTATAAGTCATGTGGGTCAAAGGGTTATTAGACCACCCTATTGGGGGTCGGCCCAGTCAGCATTATGTTATGTGGTTAAGTTCGAGCCTACATGATTTATGTAAAATGCAAGTCAAGTCAAGTATAAATAGAGTGCGGGAGGCGCTCTATTTACTCACTCACTTCTCACTCTTGCACTCAAGGAGGAGTGGCGCACTTATGGAGGAGGAGGATATGCTACTAGGTTATGTCTATCTCTCATGTTTGGGTTGTATTATTGCTCTATCTATCTCTGAGGAAGTTATTGGGGTTTTTCACCTTTATGGTTTTCCCCAAGTAAATCTTTGTGTCTCTTATGTGCTTGCATTATTGTCTCCATGTTTGATATGTTGTAGATATGATGTACATGTTGTTCTCTCAGTTAATATCCTATATCATATTGAAGTAAATTCTGAAAATTTAACATGGTATCAGAGCTAGCCTGAAAGAAGGCATGATATGGCATGTATGACACTTGTTGCACTTACGATGCTAGGGCTTGATATAGCAAAAACCAGTCATCTTAGCACTTTCCCTATAAATCTGTTTTGGAGAAGTTTTCGGATCTGAAATAGTTACAGTTCAAATATTAAATCCCCATGTACCTTGTGTCCAAAGGACAACCTCTAATTCATTGTACTTTGTGATTTATGATATGTACAATATAGGGTTTCTGCCTCTTCCAGATCTGAGTCAAAATCAGGTGACCTTGGGAAAAAGGTCATAACTTGGGCTAGGAAGCTCCAAATGACATTTAGTAAAAAGGGATAGGTAGTACATAGACTGTACTATCTCAAGAAAAATTTTCAAAGGCCGAAGTTGAACTAGTGACACGTGGCACGCCGTACAAGTTCGCTCTCTTGTATTATCCCATAAACAGGTCATGTTACAACACTTGGAATAACTCTCTCTCAGAGAGTCCAATTGAGGGAATACCTATCAATATGGAAAGATAACAGGTCAGGCTATCTCAAGAAAATGTTTCAGAGGCCGAAGTTGAAACAGTGACATGTGGCACGCCGTACAAGTTTGCTCTCCTGTATTATCCCAAAAACAGGTCATGTTGCGACACTTGGCATAACTCTCTCTCAGAGAATCCAATTGAGGTCAGACCTGTCAGGATGGAAAGATAACAGGTCGGGATATCTCAGAAAAAAATTTCAGATCCTGTGGATCGAAACGTTCGGAGGTACACCAGAAACAATCAGGTACATATTTCTATCAAAACAGAATTATTTTTGAGTACCTTCATTCATGGATTCCGGAATTTAGGGCTTCGGAGAAAGTTGGAAATTTTGTAATCAGAGACCACGACTAGATGTTACTCATCAAAATATAAATTTGGAGACCAAGATAAGAATTTTTGGTTTTCCAAGAAGACCAGGCTTGATCAGACCCTAGTTCGGGACTTTGATCAGAAAAGTGGAAAATTAGGGCTTCTGCAAAAATGGGAATTTTTGAAATCTATGACCATGACTGGAAGCTCCTAATAAAAATAGAAGCTTAGAGATTTGGATCAAACCTTTTGATGGGGTAGAAGAGTGTGCTTCATCAAACCCCAGTTCGGGGTCACGTCCAGTGAATCCGGAAGTTTTAAAGGAAAAATTGAGTGAAACTTTGGAGTTTTCAAATTCTAAGAATACCAGTGTGATTAGCTCATCAAGGCGCATATTTCTATCCTTTCGGAAGTTTGAAATTCAAAGTTTGAATTTTTGGGGTTTCTCTGACAAACCCATATCCAGCTTCAGGTCCAGTTCTTGCAAATCAAGTGGATTGGATTAATCCTAGAAGAAGATGGATTGGTCACCTGCATAAGTGAAGAAGTTCCTGTTTCAGAGGGAGATGAGGCTAAGGCCTTACATAAGAATATTATAAGCAATCTCGACAGGTATGACTCATCGAGGTATGTTTCAATATTTGTTCATGATTAAGTTTATGGTATGATTGTCCTCATATTATTATGGTTAGTACAATCTTGATTTTAGATTTGTCGTATCACCTTAACAAATTTATGAATGCATGATAGAAGATATTCATTGATTAGGGTGTTGACACTTATGATTGTACTAATGCATTATGGTGTTGTATGAGGTTTATGTTGTCTACTAACATGAAAGGTACACCAAGAAAGACAAATCATGTTCTGGTTCAAGAACATATGATCATGATGACATGAGGACGAAGATTCATCCATTGTCATGGATCTCATAGAAGATCCATTTACGAGGTATGTATAACTTGGTTTTATAATGGTTAACCTATGATATATACAGGTTACTATCACAAGTCATTGAAGAAGAACAAGAAGACATCATGTGAGTATGTTAGACATAACTAGCTAGCATGCTAATCTAGGTATGTTTTTTCTATATCAAGATAGAATCCTACCTTGGGTTAGGATCTTATTTTGTTGTGTTGTTGATAATGATTATTCATGAAGTCATAAGTTTGAATAATCATAGGTATATGCATATTATGTGTCTTACCGTAATTAATGATATGACTAACCCAAAGAGTCATAGGTTTGAGTAATTATAGGTTTAGACATTTTATGTTTCTTATGATTTGACTAACCATAAGAATCCTACATAAACCTTGAATGCTAATGCTTATTATTTCTGTTTGAAATGATCATGACTATACATGCTTGAGATTATTGTATTTTAATAGTATACTAATGAATGTATGATTTTATATGAGATCACAAGGATAACATAATGATGATACTAACAAGCATGCATAGGGATCGAGAATGAATATAAGTTCAAGGATAGGTAATCCAGGAAGCAAAGATCGAGAGGGAGCACACTCTAGTTGTTCCTGCAAGAAAGCAAAGGAGCACACTTCGGTAGTTTCTGCAAGGATGCAGATATTGAGAGGGAGTTGACCACTTCTCACAATCCACATAAGAATGGAGTTGCAGAAAAGAAGAAAAGACTGAGAGGGAGTCAACCCAACAAACAAACAAAGATAAGTATTTGAATTGTCATTCCTTGCATATTTTATTGTTTAAATAATAATGTTCAATAATATACTGATGTTCCTAGAATTAGGTTGTGTATTATGCATATTAGAATAGTTGCATTGATGAACAATATACTACTAATATGCATGGGTAAGTGGCCTATGGCACTGTACAACATTCCATTGCTACTTATCTAGAATGAAACCTCTTTGCTGACATGTTGGGAGTTGTGCACACTCTTAACAATGTTCTGGTAGAGATTGGAAGGCATCTAGAAAGTTACAGGATATGAATAAATGTTGTATTGAAGCATTGGCTAAGATAATTGCATGAATGTATGACATATTTATTTATGTGTAAGAATTTGTTCTAAAAACTATGATATGTTTTCTAATCATGCAATTTAACTTGTTGTGTAGGAAAGATCGTATGCCATCACCTACAAAAGAAGAACTACAACATTTGTTCAGCAACAAAATTATCTATTGAAGATATTGAAGTTCACAGGATACAGGAAGAATGCCATGATCTGTCGATCATGAAGAATGATGTTTGGGATGTAGTCCCAAGACTTGAAGGGAATTTTGTTATGACTTCCATATGGATCTATAAAGATCAAGCATGTTGCAGACAATAGCATACAGAAATATAAAAGTGATGAGATAGAAGATGCACCAGATGGATTTCAAGACAGCATGGTGTAGTCATATATGTGTGCAGAACTTGGTATGGTAGGATAGACAGCTTTCTATCCAGTTTGGGCTGCACTAAGAATAAAGCGGATTCCAACCTTTTCTACAAGGTTGAGGAAGGAAATCCAGTGATACTACTTTTGTATGTAGATAACCTGTTTGTTACAGGTGAAGATAGATTGATTGCCGACACACAGCGGAAGCTTGCTACCGAGTTCGAGTTGAGGAGCTTGGGGATGATGCACTATTTATTTTTGGCATGAAGGTGTGGCAGATTGATGGAATCTTCCTTGGACAAGGTAAGTATGCAGTAGAGATCCTGAAGAGGTTCGGTATGATGGACTACAAGGCTATGGCCACACCTATGGCATTGAATCTGAAGCTTCTATGTGATGCTTCATCTAAGCCGATTGATGTCTCTATGTATCGTTAGACGATTCGGTCCTTGATGTACCTGACGAACACAAGACTAGATATTTGCTTTGCTGTGTACACATTGACCCAGGTCCTAACGGATCTGAGGAGTGTTCACCTGATTGCTGTAAAGCATGTTCTGAGGTACCTGAAGGGTACAGTGCATTATGGGCTCAAGTATGAAGCGAATCAAAAGCTTAACCTGCAGGGTTATGTTGATTCAGATTGGGCTGGCAGTGCTGCAGATAGGAAGAGCACATATGGATGCTGCTTCAGTATGGGATCAGGTGTGATCTCTTGGTTTAGCAGGAAGCAGTCCTGCGTAGCACTGAGTACAACTAAGGCAGAGTATGTTGCAGCCTGTTCAGCTAGTTGTGAGGCAGTATGGCTACGGAAGCTACTGTCCGAGTTATTTGATCTCCCATTGGATGCTACTGGTATCTTCTGTGATAACCAGAGTTGTGTGAAGCTGTCTGAGAATCCGGTGTTTCATGACAGGTCGAAACACATAGAGATCAAATATCACTATATCAGGGATATGGTGCAGAGAGGAGCTGTGAAGATCCTGTATGTTGCGACGGACGAGCAGATTGCAGATGTGCTGATGAAGCCACTAGCCAAGGTGAAGTTCGAGTATTTCAGAGAGAGGCTTGGCGTTCTTCAGATCGAGGACACTTCGAGGAAGAAGTGATGGACACATTTGCTAAAGCCATTCCAAGCATGTTGGAAGGAGGATCCTTCACATGGCTGTGGATGTAAGTGCTGGATGATGAGCATCAGGATGATGTTCTGGTTTCTGCTTGGATATGATTAGTTGGATCATTTTTATATGTACGTATGCTGGATATGATTAGTTGGATCATTTTTATGTATGTATGTATGCATCATGTTGGATGCTGGATATGATCAGTTGGATCATTTATATGTATGTACGCATCATGTTGGATGCTAGATATGATCGGTTGGATCATGTGTATGTATTTTTGTATATGCATCATGTTGGATGCTTGGACCATGTATCTGTATATGTATCAGGTGGATACATTGTATGATCAGGTGGATCATGTATGGTGATATGTATCATGTATTTCTATTTGTATTAGGTGGATACATTGTATGATCAGGTGGATCATGTATGATGATATGTATCAGGTAGATACTTGGTATGCATCAGGTAGATGCATTGTATGATTAGGATGATCATGGATGATGAGCTTCAGGATGTTGCTCCAGATGACATGCGGCAGGATGTTGCAGTGATGATGATCGGGATGATCATGTGTACATCAAGATGATGTATGGTGAGTATCAGGTTGATACTCTATGGTCATGGATCAGGTTGTGCAGATGAGCATGTAATTCGGTTCCCTGAGAGATTTGTAGATAGTCTTTCGAGGTTTTTCCTATGGCATGTAATTCGGTGCCCTGGGTTATCTGCCAAATGCTCTTTCGAGGTTTTTCTCTAGGAGGACATATAATTTGGTTCCGTGGGATATCTACTCATAGTCTTTCGAGGTTTTGCCTATGGCATGTAATTCGGTGCCCTGGGATATTTGGCAGATGCTTTTTCGAGGTTTTGTCCTATGGCATATAATTCGATTCCCTAGGAGATCCGATAGGTTGGGTTGTGTGCCCGTAATCAGTCCTTGGATGCTCTTGCGAGGTTTTGCCATGACCACATGTAATTCATGCCCTGGGAGATCCTATAGGTAGATTTGCATGCTCGTAACAGCCTGGGATGCTCTTGCGAGGTTTTGTGGTGGGGTCACATGTAATAAGTCTTGGAGATCTGGACAGGATGAAAAAGGCCTCAGATGCTCTTTAGAGTTCTTGCTAGTCAAGAGACTCTTTTAAGATTTTGTGATGCACGTAATAAGTCCTGAAGATTCCATAGTATGGCCAGTGATGATGAAGACCTCCAGGTGGTGGGCCTACATCCAGTATGAAAAAGGACTAGCTCTGTAGAACTTCCTATGACGAGTAGATTCATAGATTGATTGAGATAGCAGCAGCAGTGACGATGATGATGTCTCGATGACGATTATCCAGTGACAATGATCCAGAGAAGAAGACTTGTGCTAGAAGACCTATGCTGAGAAATAACTTCCTAGTTAAGAGCGATTGTTGATGTATATGTAACTTCAGAATGTATTTCATATATGTATGTTGTATGTACTCCTATAGAGATGGTATTATTCCTCTATACGGAAGTGTTGTCATTTATATTGTAAATGTCGTAACTTATACTTGATGGGTTATTAGACCACCTTGTTGGGGTCGGCCCAGTATAAGTCATGTGGGTCAAAGGGTTATTAGACCACCCTATTGGGGGTCGACCCAGTCAGCATTATGTTATGTGGTTAATTTTGATCCTACATGATTTATGTAAAAGGCAATTCAAGCTAAGTATAAATAGAGTGCAGGAGGCACTCTATTTACTCACTCACTTCTCACTCATGCACTCAAGGAGGAGTTGCACACTTATGGAGGAGGAGGATCTGCTACTAGGTTATGTCTATCTCTCATGTTTGGGTTGTATCATTGCTCTATCTATCTCTAAGGAAGTTATTGGGGTTTTTCACCTTTATGGTTTTCCCCAAGTAAATCTTTGTGTCTCTTGTGTGTTTGCATTTTTGTCTCCATGATTGATATGTTGTAGATATGCTCTACATGTTGTTCTCTCAGTTAAGATCCTAGATCAGATTGAAGCAAATTCTGAAAATTTAACAAAGAACCTTTAGATCCACCCCGTGAGGATAACTCTCACAAGAGGAAACCTGCATGGGCTAGAGAGCTCATTCAAGATGCAGAAATATTTGGCATTCCAGAAGAAGAACATAGAGCAAAGAAGAGAACCAGATCACATACCATCTATGTTGCTTTACTCTGTTACATTATGAATAAAGAACCTTCTAGTTATGAAGAAGCAGCGGAAAATAAAGAATGGAAGGATAACATGGTCGAGGAATACCAATCAATAATGAAGAATGATGTTTGGGATGTTGTCCCAAGACCTAAAGAGAAGTCTGTTGTGACTTCCAAATGGATCTACAAAATCAAGCATGCTGCAGATGGCAGTGTAGAAAAATACAAAGCAATATTCGTAGCTCGTGGCTTCTCTCAGAAAGAGGGAATAGATTATGAAGAAACTTTTGCACCTATAGCCAGGTATACTTCCATCAGAACAGTACTTGCCCTCGCTACAGCAATGAAATGGAAAATACACCAAATGGATGTCAAGATTGCTTTCTTGAATGGTGTAGTTGAAGAGGAAGTATATGTGGAGCAGCCACTTGGTTTCGAAATACATGACATGGAGTCATATGTGTGCAGATTGAAGAAAGCCTTGTATGGATTGAAGCAAGCTGCCAGAACTTGGTATGGTAGGATGGACAGTTTCCTATCTGTTTGGGCTTTACCAAGAGTAAAGCGGATTCCAACCTTTACTACAAGGTTGAGGAAGGGAATCCTGTGATTCTACTCCTGTATGTGGATGACTTATTTGTAACAGGAGATGACAGATTGATTGCAGATACTAAGAGGAAGCTTTCTATCGAGTTCGATATGAAAGATTTGGGAATGATGCATTATTTCCTAGGTATGGAGGTGTGGTAGAGTGCAGGAGGGATCTTCCTTGGTCAAGGTAAGTACACAGTATATATCCTGAAGAGATTCGGGATGATGGATTGAAAAGCCATAGCCACACCTATGGAATCAAATCTAAAGCTTCTATGTGATGCTTCATCTGAGCCGATTGATGTCTCTATGTATCGTCAGATGATCAGGTCCTTGATGTACCTGACAAACACAAGACCATATATTTTCTTTGTGGTGAACACATTGAGCCAGTTCTTGACAGATCCAAGGAGTGTTCACTTGGTTGTTGTAAATCATGTTCTAAGGTACCTGAAGGGTATAGTGGATTATGGGCTCAAGTATGAAGCGAATCAAAAGTTTAACCTGTTGGGTTATGTTGATTCAGAGTGGGTGGGCAGTGCTGCAGATAGGAAGAGCACATCTGGATGCTGCTTCAGTATGGGATCAGGTGTGATCTCTTGGTTTAGCAGGAAGCAGTCCTACATAGCACTGAGTACATCTGAGGCAAAGTATGTTGCAGCCTATTCAGCTATTTGTGAGGCAGTATGGCTATGGAAGCTATTGTCTGAGTTATTTGATCTCCCGTTGGATGCTACTGGTATCTTTTGTGATAACGAGAGTTGTGTGAAGCTTTCAAAGAACCCAGTGTTTCATGACAGGTCGAAACACACAGAGATCAAATATCACTATATCGGGGATATGGTGCAGTGAGGAGCAGTGAAACTCCTGTATGTTGCGATGGACGAGCAGAATGCAGATGTGCTAACGAAGCCACTAGCCAGGGTGAAGTTCAAGTACTTCAGGGAGAGGCTGGGTGTTCTTCAGACCAAGGACACTTTGAGGAAGAAGTGATGGACACATTTGCAGAAGCCATTCCAAGCATGTTGGAAGGAGGATCCTTCACATGGCTATGTATGTAAGCACTGGATGATGAGCATCAGGATGATGCTCCAGTTACTGCTCTATATATGCATCATGTTGGATGCTATATATGATCAGTTGGATCATTTATATGTATATGTATGTACGCATCATGTTGGACGCTGGATATGATCAGTTGGATCATTTATATGTATGTATACGCATCATGTTGGATGTTGGATATGATTAGTTGGATCACTTGTATGTATTTTTGTATATGCATCATGTTGGATGCTTGGACCATGTATCTATATATGTATCAGGTGGATACATTCTATGATCAGGTGGATCATGTATGGTGATATGTATCAGGTGGATACACTATATGATCAGGTGGATCATGTATGATGATATGTATCAGGTAGATACTTGGTATGCATCAAGTAGATGCATTGCATGATCAGGATGGTCATGGATGATGAGCTTCAGGATGTTGCTCCAGATGACATGCAACAGGATGTTGGAGTGATGATGATCAGGATGATCATGTGTACATTAGGATGATGTATGGTGAGTATCAAGTTGATTGGCCGTGGAACAGGTTGTGTAGATAAGCATGTAATTTGTGCCCTAGGATATTTGCAGATAGTCTTTTGAGGTTTTTCCTATGGCATGTAATTTGTACCCTGGGATATCTGGAAAATGCTCTTTCAAGGTTTTTCTTGGGAGGACATATAATTTGTGCTCTGGGAAATCTATAAATAGTCTTTAGAGTTTTTTCCTATGGCATGTAAATTGTGCCCTGGGATATCTGGCAGATGCTCTTTCGAGGTTTTGTCCTAAGGCATGTAATTTGGGCCCTGGGAGATCCGATAGGTTGAGCCGTGTGCTCATAATCAGTCCTGGGATGCTCTTTCGAGGTTTTTCCATGACCACATGTAATTTGTGCCCTGGGAGATCTAATAGGTTGAGCCTTGTGCTCGTAATCAATCCTGGGATGCTCTTTTGAGGTTTTGTGGTGACCACATGTAATTTGTGCCCTGTGAGATCCCATGGGTTGATCCTTGTGCTCGTAATCAGTCTTGGGATTCTCTTTCGAGGTTTTGTGGTGGGGTCACATGTAATAAGTCCTGGAGATATGGACAGGATGAAAAAGGCCTCAGATGCTCTTTAGGGTTCTTTCTAGTCAAGAGACTCTTTTAAGGTTTGTGACTCACGTAATAAGTCCCGAGATTTCCACAGTATGGCCAGTGATGACGAAGACTTGCAGGTGGTGGGCCTACATCCAGTATGAAAAAGGACTGGCTCTGTAGAAATTCCTATGACGAGTAGAGTCAGAGATTGGTTGAGATAGCAGTAGCAGTGACGATGATGATGATGATGCATCGATGGCGATGATCCCGAGAAGAAGACTTGTCTAGCAGAAATGTGTCGAGAAATACCTTCCTAGTTAAGATGCAGTGTTGATGTATGTGTAACTTCGGACTGTATTTCATCTATATATTTCATATATATTTATTGCACCCTTATAAGAGATGTGTTATTCCTCTATAAGGAAGTGTCATCATGTGTATTGACAAGTGTCGCAAGTGTCTGTACTTGGCGACGGGTTATTAGACCACCATGTGTCGGGTCAACCCTGAAATATATATTATATTGTGGATGTACCTAGCTAGACAAGTCAGCCCAATAAGGTCACTTGGAAAACAAGTTATTATAAATAGAGATCAGGAGATCTCTATTTTGATCATTCAGAAACTCACACTTCTCTCACTCAGAAAGTGGCACACTAGTGAGGAGGAGGATCATCTACTACTAGGAGACTATCTCAGTGTATTTTGGTTGTACTTTAGTTGAGCCATTGCTCTCTCTATCTCTGAGAAAATTGTGGGGTTTTTCACCATAGGGTTTTCCCCACAGAAACTCTATGTCTCTTGTCTCTCATGCTTTTGATTCTTGTGATGCTTGTCATGCTTATTGTGATTGTTATGCATTGATATACTGTAAATGTTATTCTTTCAGTGAAGATCCTAGAGTATTGTGAATTAATGCTCAAAATTTAACACTTCTCCATCGCCATTAATGATGAGGATCTTCTCTAATCAACATGCTTGATAAATGTGAGCCATTCATGAAAAGTACTTCAATTTTACACCTTGTGCACATATTTCCCCATGAATGGTGAGAATGATGACACTAAACCATGTTGGAACAACATGGTCCATTCATGCCATCTCCCTCGGGTATTATCCTCTCATTTGATCCATCACCATGAATGTGAGGATCTTTCCTTAGAACTTGCATGGGATAATCTCATCCATTTTTCATATACCATGATCTATGTAGGTCCACTCAAATCGACCTGAATACCAACTGGACCCCTAGATTCTACGACATATGCACTTGTTCAACATGGTTAGTGCACATCATACCCATATCCATGTGGCGCTAGTGGGGACCACCTCAAATTTTCATAAATATATAAAATTTTAATTTTGCAATAGGGTTTTACTACGAAATTGCACTTGGACATTTTTCCTAGACTAGAAATTTTCTCCATCACTTAACATAACAATTTTTTTACGGATGTTTCTAACAATTTCAAAACTATTCCCCAATTTTTCCTATACCAATCCACCATTCTAGTTGATATCCATAAGATTTAACCCTTGGGATCTATCAGAACACCATATGATAGATAAAACCATGAATTCCATAAAGGAGTTTCATCAAGAACTTCATGTGTGAACTCTAACTTATGCTTATAAATCTATATTTCGTCCCATACAACCCCAATGCTGCAACCAAGAGATCTAACACCACTCTGTAGCATCCCTATTCATCATTCCAACAATAGGAGGGGGTAAATATGAATTTCACCTTTATAAATTTTTCCTGATGGGCCATTATAAACTAACAAGTGCATGTGTAGTGCATAAATATAAAACATAGAAGAAATTAAAACTTTATCCCCATACTCATGATGCATAAACATGCATATTCATTACAATAAGTAAATAAAATTTCCACATTCATAGACAAAGAGAATGCTTATCTTTTAACAGAGAATATCCAAGCAACTAGTAATATGAAAGTGATTTTTCACCCAACCGTAGTTATCAAATACATATACCACCCCTAAGTTGGGCTATGAGGCCACTAGGGAAAAGAAAACACCTACATGATTCTTTCTCTCGGCCTAAACCCCATTTGCTCTCATGTTTAGCCAAATTGATCACCACTCAACAATTACAAGAATATCACTTATCCATCACAACCATCATACTCTCTTCAACTTCCCCACACATCATAAGGAATGAATATCCCTTCACTAATACATAGTTCCTGCAGGAAATCCAACCCTTACACTACTTACCAATGTATGCAGAAGGAGTTCAACATGTTGTATGTTAATGGAGAACCTTTTGTAACATCAATTCATGGATTCTTAACCATTGAAGAGTAGAAAATACACAATGGTTTAAGGATCCTATATTACCCATCCTCTATTCTCACATACAACCATTCTCTTTCCTCTAATGTCTACAATTCCCTTTACAATTTTATTTTCTAGTTATTTTCAGACTAGTAATTGGTAATGAAGAGAACATCATGAGAAAACTCTACATAATGTAAAAACTTGCATGGCAAATTTTTTATAGACTCCAAAGGATATGAGAGGATGGTAAAAAGACAACTCACGTTACTTATAAACATAGAGTAAGGACTCTTACAATTGTCATAGAAGTATATTCATCCCATTCTTCCATAACTACATTGGGATACTTTTCCCACCAACCTCACACATGCATTCAATGATTGGATTTAATAAGTCAAAAGGAAGTAATTGTCTCATTTAAGGAACATAGAAGCAAATGGATGAGTTCTAAGGGTGACACTTGGAAATAGAGGATTTAATCTCCCATAGCTCCCTTTTCATCTTCCCCTGTAGGGGAATCATTTCCCCTCTAGTGCTCTTTATAGAATTGTCTTGGACCATTTTATTATTTTTCAACATAATATTTACACAGATTTTGAGTCATCATGATAAGCCAAAAAGATGGCCCATATAGGATTATTTACATTATGCCCATATAGGATTATTTACATTATGCATGCCTAGCCATTCACTAGTTGGTCCTTGGCCTTGAACTCTACACTAAGAATCCATACAAGCATGTTTACATCATTTACATAATCTTATTTAATACATTATAGCCATCAGAACTAGGGGTATTACAAACTTTATGTCAAAATAATGAAGGGGTGTCTCTCTCAAGAGGTAATATCTCTTAATGATATTAATGAGTGGGACAAGAGACATGAAAGATGATTAAGGGTAATGATTGATATAATATTAAGGCATCAAGGTAGGAAATCATTAACTAGAGCACTCACAACTAGTGAAGGTTTGCAAGTTATAGATGTGGTAAAAGGTTTAAAGGGTTATATGTTAAGTATAACAACCATCTAATTCTCAGTTTATATACTTTAAAAGGCGAGGTAGATATACTATGTGGTAGGTTTAGTCTTAGATATTGATGAGAAAGAACCTAGCATAGAGAGTAAGAAGTTTTTATCCCAATGTATGGTTATGTATTTGAATTAGGTGAGTCAATACTTATGAGTGTGGAAAATGATAGTTGCATGTGATAGGTAAATCTATAAGGCTTAACCATCCCTTCATGCTGGTGAATTAAACATGACTTAAAACTTAAGTAAGGATGGATTAAACTCTAATTCATTACACGTTATTGGTTATAGAAGTCCTTGGAATGAGTTAAGCAATAAATGTGAAGAGACATTAATACCTTGGGTGATGATCAAAATATATACAAGATAGAGAAAAAGAGACGGTGAGTTAAAAAAATAGATGCATTTATGAATGTCAAGATAGATAGGGACATGTAATTTTTATATTAGTGGTTCAAGGTGTTATCACCCGATATTTTCCTGGGTTGAGGTAGGAAATACCATGGGTTAACTGTTGAAAACCAATATTTAGTGGGTGGAAACTAGCCTTTCCAACCACAGGGAGGGATCTCCCTTTGGGACTTCCAGCAATGGGAAGCAACTTAAAATGGGCTGGGTTATTGGTAAAAGTGGTGGCTATACCTTCAAACAATGAATTAAAAGGGGTTTTTTGTTTGGTTGAAGTTGAGAACAGGAGGACAGTTGGGCATGGAGTCAACTTCGGTGGGTTACTGTCATCAATGGTATATTTGGACCGCGATTACAGGGGCAGGAGGCAAGGTAGATATGGTTCTTTCATGTCAAAATAATCAGCAGGTGAAGGTAGAGGAATGAGACAAGTTCGGCTACAAGACTAGAGCATTTAAGAATGAATTCTAACTTGCAACTTCAATAGGAAAGGGGTTGAATACCTAGTCATATGCATCTAGAGCATGTGCGCATGAATTATAGACCATGTAATATTGATATTTAGGTACTGCAAAAGTAAACAATTAATGGAAATACAAAGCGAGAACACATACACAGTAATCTCAAGCTCCAAAATCGGGTCTTCTCATAGAATTAAGAGGCTAATTTTAATACAAGCGCAGAGCAGTAATCTCTCTAAAACAAAAATGTTTAACCTTTTGGTCTACTTCGGACATTGCCTTTATAGGATTACAAAACATCAAAATATATTAACTGATTCAAAACAAACTCGAACTGGTAATGATGAGGCTACTTGAGCTGGGCCGCCTAAATCAATAACCACTGATTCTGTCATGCACGAAGCAAGGAATCGTTTGTGTTGGCAGTGCACCATTGGGCCATGGAAGCCACCTGTTAATCCCGCGTATCATACCGTTTAGATTGATTAGGACTGGTAACTGAAATAGGCCCCCTTCGTCATTCTCAAATGTGCCATTTCTCTATGAAAATATCCATTCCCTGTGATTGTAATTTTCTCTGCAAAACTTCCTCGATCCACAGTTTTCTTTCCAGAATTGCCTTTCCGCAATTTACTTTCCACAATTACCTCCCCGCAATTTCCCTTTCTGCAATCCACAATCCGCCACGTGGCATGCAGGGATTGGAATTTTGGCCTCGTTCTTTCTGGAGAATCATCTTTCCACAATGGGGAATGCTGAATGCGGAAACTTACTTTTCCTCCATTTGGAAAACTCTCATTCTGCAATCCGTAATCCGCAATGCAGAATGCATAATGCGAAAACTTATCTTTGTGCTCCCTGGAAAATTGATTTCTGCAATCTGGAATCCGCAATGTGGATGTGGAACTCAGAAACTGTCTTGCGAAACGCATTTTCGACTGCATATCTGATCCCGCCATTCAATATTGGCCGTCAAATCTCCTTTGGTTGCGGAAGAAGCACCTACTATTAGTTTTTCCTCATTTTCTCACTATGTCTTGGTCATTTGGCTTGGATTTTCTTGACACTTAGCCATTTTTGGGTTTCCCAACTCTTTACTTGATGTAACCGGCAAATGGATGACCTTGGGGCTTTAGGTGGGGGATTTCCTTCACCTTCCTTGGAGGAAGCCATAATAAGTGTTAACAACAACTCCAACCGGGGATGATATCTTCCCTGTGAGGTAGCAAGAATATGTAGACTAGTGGCCCTTATTCCCTTCCTCTTTTTCCTTCTTCGTATCACAAAACTGGAACACAACTAACTAAAAATAAAAAAATGCCAATGTACAATGGGGGTGGGTCGACGAACTTTCTTTTACTTGAAATAATGTTTCCAGAACCTCCCATTGATGGATCCCTTGCGAACTGGTTCATTATCTTCATCCTGTAGGAAGGAAGCATTATTCCCATGGTAGTCAGTGATTGTATAGGGCCTTCCAAAGGTTATCAAACTTTTGGGCCTGGTCTTCTCTTCTAGCATCCCATTTTAATACTAGATCTCCCACTTGGAAATAATCCACCTCGGTCTTTCTGTCAAACATTTTCTTGATCAGGTCTTGAGCTTTTGTGGATTCAGCCTACACCCCTTCTCTAATTTCTTGCACTTCCACCAACTGATTATCTCTCCTCAGCTCGGGGTTTGGTTCTTCTTATTGCTCCTGTAGCAATCTCATTGTGGGGCCTCTGAGGGAATCAAGTAATATTACCTATGTTCCATATACTAATTTGAGAGGAGAAGTTCCAATGGACATTTTAGAGGTGATCCAATCAACCCACAGGGAAAGGGTCAGCTTGGTGTGCCAAGCCCTTTTATTTTCTTGCAGTAGCTTCTTTATTATCCTCACTAGACTTTTGTTGGAGTATTATTCCAATCCATTTCCCTGGGGATAGTAAGCAGTGGAATGGCCCACTTTGATGTGGAATTTTTCACAGAATTTGACCATCCTCTTGGACTTGAAATCATGTGCATTATCAGTGATTATCTTAACAGGACACCCAAACCTAGACATGGTATTCTCCTCTAGAAACTTGATTATGACTGTATATGTGAATTGCGATCTGGTGGGTACTTCTTCGATCCATTTGGTGAAATAATCAGTGGCAGTCAGTATCCACCTGTGCTTCCCAGAGGAGTTGGGGAAAATTTCACCAATGAAGTCAATCCCCCACTACTAGAAAGGGGCTTCCACCGATATTTTTTTCAGAGGCAATGACAAGAGCTTCATCTTTCCTTCAAAGACTTGGAATTCATGGCAGCTAGATATTTCCTTATAATCATCCTTGAACATAGTAGGCCAATAGAACCCTTCCCTATGAATTTTGTTAACAGTGGCTTTCCAGTAATGATGCCCTCCATAGAATCCCTTGTGAAACTCTTTGAATGTTTCTTTGGCCTCATCTTCCACTATGCAATTCAAGAGGACACCCCCAGGGTCTTTCCAATAAAGACAACTACTCATTATGCAATAATTTGCATCCTTCATCTTGGTGGATATAGCATTTCTTTTTCCCATCTCAGGGGGGGCTTGCAAGTTCTTCAAAACATATACAACATCAGAATACCAAGGAGAGGATAGGAATTTGTCTGATACCTGAGGTACCTGATCTTGGGAAATTTCTCTCTACACATGTGACAACAAGTTTATACTCATTGAATCCCAATTTGACTCATCCATGAGTTTGGCCAGGCCTTTCCCTTTAATAAGCTTAGTATGTTTGATCTCCAGATCATATTCCAGTAGCGTAACTATCCACTTTTCTCTTCTAACTTCTGGATTAGGCTGTGTAAGTATATCTTTCACAACAACGTTAGGAACATAAGCTACAACATAGGAATTTAGAACATAAACCCTGAAATCTTTCATAGTTTTGATCATGTCATATGCTATCTTTTCCATGATGTTGTACTTGAGTTCAGCATCTCTGAGAGACCTGCTAAAGAAAGCTACGGGATTCTCATCTCCTTCCTGAGAGATCATCCACATACAGTAATAGTATGATGGGTTCATCATCCATAACCTTAAGTTAAAGGTTAGGATCATCTTTGCTTTTGGTAAATCCCAATCTTGTCAAGAAGCTATCAATTCTCCCTTTGTGATTGAACATCATTCACACTCTACATTGAGTGATCTTCTGCATATCTATCCATGCCATCTCCTGTTAGATGGTTCTACTGATATGAGCGTCAAGATCATTAGAACTCTGTGATTAGTTCCTTCTTGCATCCATCTAAGAGAAGAATGTCATCTATATATAGACACCATCTTCAACCTTGTAGCAAAAGTTGAAATCTGCATCACCCATGGTGATCATTAAGCTCATCAAATGACTATCGATCCTGGGTACCTGTATAGATGTTTCTTCAATTGAATCCTAGGATTTTTCTTGATTCATACTTCTTCTTCAATTACACCATTAAGAGAATGGTCTTATCTAGCCACTTGGAGCAAACATCTCGTCATGATCCTCTCCCTCTTTCTAAGAGAATCCTCTAGCCACGAGCCTTCTATATTACGTTTGATTTGTAAGTCTTCTTGTTTGAACATCCATCACTTGTTCGGTGTTCATCATCCTTATTTTGTAGATCATACCACATGATCTTTCCTACAAATCAAAGTTAATTACATGATTAATAATACTTCATAATCATCAAATCATGTTGACATGATAATCTATTATGCATACAGTTATGCAACTATCTTGACAGATACTTTGGCAGAACACTTTCCCATATCCTGTATGCATACAGTGGTTATCTACATGCCTTCCATCTCTACCAGAACATACTATCAAGAGCGTGCACAGATCTCAGCATGTCAACAAAGAGGTTTCATTCTAGATAAACGACAATGGAATGTTTTTCCAACTTACCCATCATATTCATATTAGTAGTATATTTTTCAATGTTATATGAATGCTTACACTTTGCATGATATATTCTAGGAATACAAATATGCATACAACTATTACGAGCAATATCATTGACTATTCAACAACTCAAATAATTATCTTTTATGTTTGTGTGGTTTCCTACCACTTGATCTCTATATTTCTTTGAACTTCTATCCATTCTGTACCACTATGCATGCTTAAGTGTGCACTAGTGTCATCCTCATGATCTCATACATAATCATACATTCATTAGTGTAATCTCAATACTATCAAAACATTATGATTCTAAATAATCTTAAGTATGTATGGTCATGATTAGTTCATACACGGGTATACTTACCTAACATCCTAACACAAAGTAGGATTCTAGCTTGATATAGGAAAACATACCTGGATTATCATGCTTGGTTATGTCTTAACATACCCAAACAATATCTTCTTTGTTCTCTTTAATGATTTAGAGACCTTGTGCTAGAACCTGCATATCTCATAATTTAAGCATAGTAGAACAAAGTCATACATACCTCGTAAGTAGAGCTTCTATCTGGTCAAATACTATGGATGAGTCTTTTTCTTCATGTTATCATGGTCATAGAACTTGATTTGTCTTTCTTGATGTACCTATATCTTGTTAGAAGACAACGCCATCCTCATACAACACCACAGGTGCATTTGTACAATCATAAGTGTCATAACCCTAATCAATGAATGTCTTCTATCATTCACATGCATTCATACTTTTACTATGGTGATCATACAATCTAAAACTAATCATGATTGTACTAACCTCAATAATATGAAGACAAAAATATTATTAACTTAATCATGAAACATATTTCAAAACATGCATGTATCTTCTCAAGTCATACCTGTCGAGTAGTCTTCTCTATAAGGGTAAAACCCTAACCATCCAAGGTAGATCACTTGTAAACATCTCATGTATGTTCATGGTGCTAGGATGATAGAATATTAGTTCCATTTAAATAACCTTCATCGCTTCCCTATGACTCTCCCAACTTTGCTAGGGTTTCTTCTTACTTGGAAACCCTAATCTTCAATCTCCTTCCTCCCACAACATTTTGATGGAGGATTAATATCTATGATGAATCGATTCCAAATCCATTACAAAAGTTTCCAATGTTGCATCAGGTGTCTCCAACATTGTATCAGGTCCTTCCATACTTAAAAAATGAAAACCCTAAGTGAGAGCTTCTTCCTCCTCTTCTTAGACTTCCTTTGATGAGCCATTTCAGATGTGTCGTATTGTTTCTGGTGTATCTCTACAATTGCATATCTACAGGGTCTGAAACTTCATCCTGTGGTATCTTGACTTGTCATATTTCCAACCCCATAGGTCTAAGATTCAATGGATTCTCCATGAGAGAGATATGTGAAGTGTCGCAACATGATCTGTTTATGGGATGAAACATCATAGCGAACTTGTACGGTGTGACACGTGTCACTATTTCAACTTCAGAATCTGAAACCTAGACCTATGAAACTACATTCTATTCATTACCTGTCAATTCTTATGAAATTTCATTTGGATCTTCCTATCCCGAGATATGAACTTTTTCCCTAGGTCACCTGTTTAGGACTGCATTCTGGAAGAGGCAGAAACCCTAACTTGTACAGATCATATATCACAAATTACAACAAATATGAGGCTGAAATTTGGATACAAGGTACATGACCATTTCATATTCGACCTGTAAAAGTTTCAGATCCTGAACCTTCACCAAAACTGAGTTATAGTGAAAGTGCCATGATGACTGGTTTTTGCTATACAAAACCTTAACTTTCAAATTGTCGCAAGTGAAGCAAGTGTCGTAAGTGCCATACATTGCCTTCTGTTGAGGCTGCGGATGTGCAGGGTGTGAAAGTTGCAGGAATGGGTTCCTAAGATCTCAACATAGGGTGACAACCTAGACTGAAAGGCTTCAAAAGACCCTATGCAAGGACAGTTCTATCCCCATCCTGTTTGGCATAGTAATCTCCTACGAATATTCGGCCTCCACTGGCACTCTATGATTTGGTAAGTTTTGATCCAAAGGATTAGTTTCCTAATGAAGAAAACTAAGTGTAAAAGGTCTGTAAAACATAAATCTATTTGTAAGAATCTAAAATAGATTAGATCTATCCTAAGAAAGTGTTTAAGATGAGTGCAGATCAGCTTGATGTGAAAATTAAATAAGTATTTATCATCAACTTAACATAAATGTTACAATATTTATTACTTATTTGCTCAAATTACCATTGATCAATACAAATTAACAAAGAACAAGTTGAGGGTTGTATGCATTCAAGACATGACCTGTAATTGATATGTTAATTGAAAAATTAACACCATTTGTAACTTACTGTAAAAACCATTTGCAGAAACCGATAAAAGTTTTAATAGAATAAACTCTTTAAAACTTCATGAGCACACAGATCATCAACAGAGAAAAATCAAAACCATAGATCAGTGTGCTCAATAAATTGCAAAGATTGAAACAGTATTCAGATAAGCAATTCAGAGTAAAATCACATTCATCAAATAAAATTGATAAATAAACAAAAGTAGATTTGAAAATAAATTTACTGTATTTAATGAGAGTCTGTAAGAAATTACAAGCTTGTATCAAAATAGAGCATCTCGAGCCTCTCCTGCAAATTTTGTCTCCAAATTCCATCATCCCTCTCTACGAGAGATCACCTCTTTTAAATAGGAGTTACAAAATAATAATACGAGGAGTAAATTCCCACAAACCGGGATTACAAAATAAAAAATAAACTAATGGCCTAGAAAAACTTGCAATTCGTCCCAAATATCTTACAACTCATCCACATTCGTATAGTTAGCCTACTCTAGCCCCAGCTGGGCATTACATTCGAATGTTTCCATCTCATTCTTAGCTAAATTATGCCAAATACGAATGTAGATGTAGATGTTCCTTCAATGCTGACCGGTTTTCTAATCAGTTGTTCCACATCATCAATATTGACCTGCCCAAGATGTTGAATATTCTCCTTGGCCTCTTCAAACCTGCGTTCGACTTTCTCAAGTTTCAAATTAGGCGGGCAAGAATCTTCAATGAGCTCCATATCATCAAACTGTATAATCTCCATGATGTTATCTGCTACATACCATCACTTGCTGCAGATAGCCTGGGCTTTCTTCAGAATATCTTCAACTGACTCATTCAAATCTTGCCAAGTGTTCAATGCAGCTCTGATTTCTTAAACTTAAAATTGTTAAGAATGGGGAAGCCTTCTGGCATGTCCTTGATATATGTCTGCCACTCACCAATGTTTTGACTTTCCTGAGAAGCTTGCATCCTTTTGGATTTCTTCTCTTCAAGGGCACCATACATCTTACAAAAACTTATATGAGTCTCCCTAATCTCATCCAGGGTGCAAAATAGCTTCTCTAGCAACTTATGATGTTCTTCATTGACCTAGAGGGCCAAATCCTTAAATTCCTGGGATGAAAAACTTAAACAAAGTAGAAGAGGCGGCACTTGTAGTTGCATCCTCACATCTCTTTTCCAGTAATGCTATCTTCTATGTATTGGCATAATTCTCAACTTGTAGCTCACGAAGTTCAACCTGCAGAGTGGTATTTCTTTGCTCCAAGTCTTCAAACCTGTCTCCCCATATCCTCCTAAGATCAACAACATAATTTTCATGTTCTTCTTTAGTCTTTACCAACTCCTCTTCAAGCCTTTCCAATTCCTCCTTCTTCTGATCAATCTCCTTATTCAGTATCTAGACTGAATCAAAGTTTGCACTAGCAAATTCTCCTAATGCTGTTGCTATTTCAATTGCTCCTTTTTGGGGGTCATTTGCTTGCTGAGTCCATACTATTTGATTAGGAACAGACACTTCTATTCCATCTTGATCCCTGCCTCTCTTCATACCCCTTTTTGTTACAACGTAATTTTCCACCTTGTGAGCATCAACACTCTTTGGCCTGCAGGATCCATTTCACTGACTCAAATCCACTTTATATCCTTCAGACACATTTTTTCCCTATTTTTTCCCCTGTACACTCGATGTATCACTTCAGTGGGCATACCCGTGAGCTACACCACTATAGCCCGCAGGTAGCATGTAAAATGGTAAAAATCACTAGTTAATTATGTTTTACTCCCAAAAAGCATTCTTAGGGTGACCTTTGGCCCTCCATTTGCCCCGAAATGCCTCGACGTGTCCTTTCACTTACCTTTGGGAGGAGTATATATTGAGCACATATGGCATATGGAAGGGAGGAGAAAGAGAGAGCAAAATAACTCTAGTGGAATTTTGTCTCATCTTGAGTCTACACTCATTGATCCTTGTTGTTGTGAACCTCTCATGTTCACCTTCCAAACTCCTATCATAGTTTGAGTTTTCCATTCCATGAAGGATTAAAGTGGTGGAGGAACAAGTGGAGAGACCCAATTCTCGGTTCATATTGGTTGCTGACAAGAGGTCGTATCACATTGTACTTCTTGTTATTTATTAATAGAAATACTCATATTCTCATCCATTAATGTTGTGAATGTTGTTTATATTACATTGGGTTGAATTTACTTATAATATCATGGACCATTGCTATTGATGATGTTAATGTCATTTACATATTACAAGTTCTTGTTGTATATTGGATGTCAAGACTAATTTGCAGGTTCAAGTACACAAGTTGAAAGCTCCAACGGGGATCTACATCAAACGTTTGGATCGAGGTTGGTTATATTCTTTATTATCTTAGCATTGTCATTTATATAGCATAGCATTGAGAATTGAGTTAATTTCTAGTATTCAACTGTCTATTGTGGTCCACCCCAAACCATAGGAAGTTTTCTCCGTAATAGAAATGGCGACTCTGCTGGGGAGAGCATCCATTTTTTGGGATTTTTAGGCTTTAGTCCTTGTTTAGAATTGTTGTGTGTCGAGTCTCTATGTCATTCATTGGCCGTTAGGATACACTATAGAAAACACCCTTTTTCTGATCCATTGGACTCTGTTTCTACTCATTTTCTTTTCCCTGTACACGGGTGAGCCTAGTTCTTCCCGCGTCTACCCGCTTCTGTCTACACTATAGCCCATGGGTACCCGCATTTTTTCCTTCGATAGTAGCATACAATTCCGGGGGTGATTGGTTTATGTCCTTTGGTTGTTGTTGGATTGGTTTTGAGTGTTCCTGAGTCTTCTTTGGCCTTGTTCTTGACTGTTCCAAGCCTTTTTCATGACCATAAGTCCTCTTTTCTCTTGGTTTTGAGCCTTGTTGGTTTTTACCCATTTTTTATTTTTTAGCTCATTACCTTGGCTGAGTCTTACTGTTTGGGATTTGCTAGGTTGTCTGATTGATTTCCCTTTCATTTATGCAACTGAATAGTGAGATTTTGCTTGCACTTTTCATTTCATTATATTGAAAAATACAAAAACATAGTTTTGCATTTTCCTTTTGCTTATAAGTGAAAATAGGAAGAAGAAAAAAATTACTTTTATGTACTGCATTTTGCATCTGAGTGCTTGTGCTTTCATTTAGGTTTTGCTTCTGCATTGAAAATATAAAAGAGTTTCATTTTTATTTCGAAACCGTTGGATTGATTTTCATTCTAGTGGCATTATTTTTATTGGATAGATGAGTCTAAAGTTTGATGATTTTGCATACTATTGATTCATATACATCACTAGTTTCACGACCATATCCTCTGAGTAACCACAACCATTAAAATTAATGCTTAATCTTAAAATTGATTAGAACGATTTTATTTATAGGGTACACCAACTAGCATAGGTTTAGAGTCTTGGAATAGATCATTGTGAGTAAATAATCCAAGACTACTAGACGAAACATTATTTGTTTGAACAGGGAGTGGTTAAATCCATGGTATACATTGGTGTTCTCAGGAAGATCTACTCAGACCGGAGTTAAGCACGAGGTCATGGGAGTTTGGTTGTGGAGATAGCCCTCCAATATTGGATGAACGTGGGAGATATTTCCACGATTTGTTCATATATGGGGGTACCGGAGGTTTGTCCTCTTGTGCTTTAGGCTTAGCTAACCTGCCCATATGACGGATCCCACTTGCGACTGTCCCCCTGAGCATTGGTTATATTGTGGTGACCATAGTTTCCTTACCTAGGTATCACATAGGGTGCTTGCAGTGGTTATGTTGTTTGTATCCTGATTCATATAGGGGTTGGATAGCATAGTTGTCGTTGTATAGGGACTTGACCCTGTACACGCAGTGAAGCCTGGGAACCTTTATAACTGATTCTGTTACCTCTGGCTATAGTTTGGGAGTCTCAAGCCTCTCCTAGGAGAGACATACTGACTCTAGTGTCAGGAGCTCATTTAGCCACTCTATTTGTCTGCTCTTGGTTGTAGTTTCTCTAGGTGTGTGCTCTTTATTTTCTATTTTTGATCGATAGTTTGGCCGTTAGGGGATGTTTTGATTTTATAGTCTCTCGAGAGATATCGTGGCATGGATTCTTTCTCTCCATCGATCTCGTTGATTGGCTGGTTTACCTACTGCCAAGATTTCACGCCATGTCGAGAGGGGACGCCGACGGGATCCCTCCGAGTCTTTGGATTCTTATGAAACATACGTCATTGACACTATGACTGTAGATTCTGGCACAGGAGAAATCCCTACTAGTCCATCAGGTGGAGTCGAACACACTTCAGACACCCCTACCCCTTGATAGCCGTGGGGGGTGATCCACTTGAGACCCAACCTAGTTTGTTTGGTCCGGATCCACCCGAGACTCAACCTAGTTTGTTTGGTCTAGATCCACCCGAGGACGACCCATTCGATCCTTTAGATCCACATGGTTTCCATTATGGGTGTTGCGCACTCTATATGTCAATTAATTAAAGCTAACACACAGAATGATCAATATAAATTGTCAAACCCAGGAAGGTCTTTTATTTCAAAGGAAATAAGCACAATCTATGCATAAACAGATTAATCAGTTGATTAATGAATGTAAATGATGATCCTACCTATGTGTCCAGCCAATTCCTCTCTTAAGAACACTAATCTAATTCACACATCTAAGAATCCAAATGAAACAACTTGCCTACAGAAATCAATCCAGCAGTTTAATGATCTAATGATGAAATAAAACTAGATTACTTTGCAAGAAGTTAAATCCTATAATTATCAATCTACAGCACTCAACCTTTACCAAAATGATCTATCCAGTAGCTACTGTAATTCTACCATTAATTGTCTAATCTCTAAGTGTAATTGAAGATACAACAACAACCAGAATTAAAACACCAGCTTGAACTCTAACTAATAATTACTAGAAATACTAGAAAGCATAAACAACTAGAAGATAATTGGAATGGAGCTTGGCTGTCATGGCTGATCAAAACACACATTCAAATTAAGTAAATTGTCCTACACAATCGACTGTCACACCACTGTGCTACAGCTATTCAAAATGCAAGTGATAAACTGCCAGAAGGGAGAGCTAATCTCTGTTATAGCTACCAGCAATAATTGCAATCATTCCACACCACACAACAAAAGTAAAACTGACTACTCTACCTACTTAAATCAGTTATCTCTATGAGAAGGTGGGCCCTTGCCTTTCAACAGAGACGTCAAGAGTCACAGCTAATTAAAACATAGAAGTGAAGAACTCTGCTCTCATATTATTAATGGAAGATCATGAGTCTCAATGCTCTGTTACAGCTGACACAAGTAATGATTGTCCAAACCCCAGGCTACCAGAGCCTTCTGGAATTTATACAAAAGAAAGACAGTTTCAGATCCACAAAAATCGCACAACAATGAAGATCTATGATCTTCATGCTGTGGATTTATAGCTACATGATACAACGTGCTGAACAGGGTTGTTACTTCTAAAAGATGTTGTTGTTCGACAACAGGATATGTTACAGTGGAAATCTATTACAGCTTGCATGGAGGATGCACTATCCCTTGGAATATGAGGAGCTGACACTTGAAGAGTCACAGCTGGCACTGCTGGGATGATACACCTGCGCTTTTAGACCTTGGCTAAATGAAGTCACACAAATTAGTATAAACCAAGGACTAAGATCCATAATCTTTAACAATATTAGGCATAAAAAAAATAAAGTAATAGCAAATTATACCTGTAAATGTTATAGATTGATCTAGAAAGAAATGGGTATAGCTCATGAAAATAGGATGGAATTAGGGCAAAAAGGTGTAATGGAGGTAGCCAAAAAGGGGCATTTCCTAGACCCAACATCTCCCCCCAACTATCCAATTGCATGTCCTCATGCTACAAACTCCCTTAGTCTAAATCTGAATCTGAGTGAAATCTGTGGAGATTTTTTATATTTTAAGCACATTCTAGTGCCTCTCCTCGAGGGACAAACCCATAGCAGTATACCCAATGCTCCCGCCAACTCTCTTCTTCTTCTAATGTTAGAGCATAACTGGTTCTGTAAGAATTGCTTATAGGAAACCAAATGAGGGGGAATTTAAATCTTAAACCAATCCACCAAGGTCCACACTTCTGCATGCACTGCACATATCTAGGCACCCTAGTCAAGGCTTGCCTAAAATTTTCAAAGCCATATGGATCCATTTCCTTCAAAGATGAGGATGAGTACAACCATCTGTATTCACTGCCTTCCAAGGCATCCTGCTGCATATTAAGAATCATTGGGAAACATGTAGTAAGGAGTTTATCTCGCAGGCTCCCAAAATATTGAGCAATTGAAGGAACCCTGAGGGATTTAGCATGACTGGCCATGACTGCTGGTGGATTCTGAGGTTCCTCCCTAATCTGAGTAGAATTCTCCTCATTCTTGAGGATGGTTTGGAAGGCATCCTTTCATCTTGCATGGTTAATGACAAAGGAGGACAATTCCCTCAGCTGAACATCCCCAAGAACAGGTAAAGGGTCAGATGGAACGGTAATATAGCAAGCCCTATCATGCAAATATAAATTACATAACAAATGTTGATCCTCAAAGTCACTCTTCAGAAAAGTCTCCAAAAATTGATCAGTTGTTTTCAACTCAAATGATCTTCCATCTTTGAGAGCCTTCAATTTAAATAAGGTTGTCTGCTCATAGAGGAAGACAGGATAAGAGGGGGATGGAGCTCTAGAACTCATCAGTTCTATAGAAAGATTATACATTTGGATTTTGTCTTGCTGTAGGGACTCAAGCTTCTTCAAACCTTCCAGTTTTTTTTTTCTTGGAGTTTCTCCCACCGAAGTTTCTGGAAGAATAGCTCCTCAGCCCATTTTTCTCTTAGTCCCTTAATGACATTCCTATGCTCCTGGAGAGAGATCATACCTTCTTTGAACTGTTCAATCCATTTAAGACATTTATCTAGTTCAAGGTTTAACCAGAGAACTTTCTTCTCCAGTTGCTGAATCTTTATGTCTTCTACCTCCTTTTCATCATCAGAATCTAGATGAATGACTTCCTTGTCTTGCCTTAGCACTGTGGCAGCTTCATCTTCTATTGGGATTGCAATGATCTATGCATGTAGTGCAGTATCAGCCATGGGGTCTAAGGATGCTGGTTCTTGTGTAACAACATTCTTCATTTCCATGTCCATCTCAGCTTCCTCAGTCAGTGTTACAGTCTCAGTCAATATTCTTAGGGCTGTTGGTTCTTGTGTAACAGCACCCGAGTCTTTCATTTCAAGCTCAGCCATCTCAGTTTGTGTTGCCACTGTAGCAAATGATTTTGGAAACACTGGTTCTTGTGTAATAGTGTTTCCCTCCTAATTCTCCACATCAAATGTTGCTATCTGAGTTGCAGATTTAAACATTCTCAAGGGTACTGGTTCTTATGTAACAGTCCCCTGTTCCTCAATTTCTTTAAACTGCTGAGATTGTCTCTGGTTTTTATTAGATTTTTATGACTAGTAAGATTGGTCCTGAAGGAGCTCAGCATCCCCTGATGGCTGGGACTGTACCATTTCATCCCCTAAATTCAAATCAGGGATTTCTTTCATTCTTGGCTCATTCTCCTCTATCAATTCGATCCCTGGCATTCCTTCTTTCACCTCCTTTATCTGTACATGACTCTGTGATGCAAGTCCCAACACAACAACTCTGTGTCCTGCTGAAGCAAATATATCTCTACATTATGGGAAAACAGTCTCCCCATACTTCTCGTTTTCAAATGCAAAAGATGGGTTTTACAGCAAATTTGCAATGTTCGCTAATGTATCCAAATTTTTCTTAGCTTGTCTTCTAGCTGCTCCCTTCCACTTTTCCAATTCCTTTCGTAATATCTGCACTTACTCCTTTAACAATTCATTTTCAAACAAGAGATTTTCGATTTGGGGTTCTTTCCTAGAGGGTTCCTGTGTAGCAGTAGACAATTTGGGGTTCAAAATAGGAATCTCTATATCTACCCCTACTGTATGTGCTTCTTCTAACGCAGGTGATCCCCTATTCCCTTTAGCTGCTTCTGTCATTTTTGATATGGGTGTTCCACTGTTACCCCCAATTGCATCCACTATATCAGTTTCTTTTGTTGTCCCTGTTAATTCTGCTGCTATTGCAGTTACTTCTGTTGCTGCCACTATCATTCCGCTGCTGCTGTTGACCGAGTTCTTCTTTTCCTCATCAATCCCACTGGGTGTTCCTCACCACTTGCTGCTATTGATTCTTTGGCAGTCCGACTCTTCTTCCTCTTTGCTGTAATGGGTGTATGACCCCTGTTTCTTGATTCTATTCTTCGTTTCTTAGACACAGGGGTGTTCACCTTGGTTTCTTCTTCTTCAATAATGGTGCCCCTTATTTCTGAAGAGGACTCAAGTTCCAAGACTTCCACAGTCCCTTCTGCTACTATTTCTGGCCGATATCCTTCCTTCTGAATCCCCACTTCTGCAATTGCAGCTTCAACAGCTGCTCCAGTTTCAGCCTCTTTTAATTGAATATTTTCTTCTGCAGTAACAGATTCTAACCCTTCTAACTCCTGCTCTAGGGTTTTCATCACATTTTCTCCAATTATAGGGTTTTCTGTTACTGTTGTACCTCCTTTACTTACTTCCCCTTCATTATTGGCCTGGATTTCTGTTACTCCAACCTCCCCCCCAACTGGGTTTGAGGAACTCCGGTCCTCACTATTCTCACCAGCACCTCCCTCTTCTAATACGGGTTGTATGATTGGCGCATCCCCAGCCAAAAATTTCTCCCAAGTTAAATGACGACTTGCAATGGTGATCCAGGTGGATATTGGTGGCCACCCACCTTTCCAACTGGCTCAAAACAGTTTTATGGCAATTTTGGTATTGTACTATTTTTAGCAGTTTTTCGGGTCCTGAACTTCCAGGGCCGTTTTGAGGCCCTAAACGACCTTTTTTGGAAATTCGGGGGGCCAAATGGTTGCCTTCGGCATGCATTTGGCCCCAGTCAAAAGTTGTAAATCTTGGATAGACCTTTCCAGCGGGCTACCGAGAGCCCCAAACGGAGATCGTATGCAAAAGTTACGACCCCGGGAAGTTGATGTACTAACTTACCCAAACAGGGCCCACATGACTTTTGGCGCTTCATCTCCTAGGGTTAGGTTTTTGGATGTCTAGGGTTTTTGACATTCCTGTTTATTGTAAAAGGCCTTGAGAGCCTCATTGTAACCATCTTCTTGCGAAATGAGCGCAGTCGTCACATCTCTTCTCAGAGATAAGCCGCCACCATTCCAGCAAGCTTGTTTTCCGCTGCATTTTACAGTTCTAGCTTATTTCCTTATTGAATAGAAAACCAGTTTTACTGTGTCTCTGTTATTTTGTGTTAAGCATCTGATAATAATCTGTATTCATTTCGTTCTGCTCATAAAATCCGGATCAGTGGTATCAGAGCGGTCTGCTCCTTGTCGTCTTAATGTATGTCCCCAACGAGGTCAGGGTACAAAGAATTGGGTCTCGAGCTTGTTTCTCTTGAGGACAAAAGCTCTCGCACGCCCAAGCGACCTCTCATGGCAGGAGAAAAGAAAGATGATGGGACAGGAGATCCTATCAAAATGTTGCTTGAGGAAGCCCAAAAAGTCTGCAAGGTACTCCCATGAATCCACTGAGATTACAAGGTCATCTAGAATTCCTTCAGGCTTGATCATTGATCTATCAGCAAGATCCAAAATAGTAGGGGTTGACCACAGATTAGTGAGTCCCAATTTCTTCACAGTCTCTATGGTCATAGCATTAATAGCTGTGCCCAAATCCACCAAGACATTTGGAATTCATGTGTTCCCTATGTGCATTGTAACAGTCGAGTTCCCAGGGTCATCATACTTCGCCATAGGGGCCTTTCCCATTACTAATTCTTAAAGTTTTCCCAGCACGTGGATAGTGGGAGGATCCCTGGGCCTTCTTCCTGGTTTCTTAACACACAAATCTTTAAATGTCTTAGCATAAATAGGCACATCATGAAGGGCCTGTAACAGTGGAATTTTAACATATAAATTTTTCAACTCTCCCATGAGATCAAATCGGGGATGTTCCACTGTCTTCTGCGGCTGCAATCGTTCAGGATATGGTGGTTCTTTGTTCAACTGTGTAAGTTGTGGCAGATCGTGTGTTGATTCTTGAGTTTCAGCTACTGCTTTAGTAGGAGTATCAGCATCCTCAATAATGGGGCTTGCTGGATAGTGTTGACTTACTCCAGTTCCAATCACTAGGGATGACACATCCTCAGTGATAATAGGCTCCACTACCCTCCCTGATCGTAATTGTATATCATTACAGGGAATCTGAGTAATGGAATAAGCAGGCATGTTGGCCGTCTCGAATTGATGGACTGCTTTATTGTTTGGTTTCGGGTTAGGTTGTGCAGGTAGCTGTGGTCGAAGTGGTGCATTCATAGGTGTGGCATTGTTCTGGAAAGGGAGCTCTAGTTGCTGATATTGTTGATGTTGATACTATTGAGGAGGGTATTGTTGATACTGAGTCTGGTGATGGGGAAATTTATTTCCTTGGTAATAGTTTCTCCAATTGGAATTCCAAGGAGCTTAGTTTGACTGCTATGGCCATGGTGTCCATGAATTAGGATTTTGCATTGGGTTATGAGATGGATGCTACTGGTTGTTGGAATAATGTGAAGGGAATTGTGTATTCATATTATGCATGTTGTTCATTCCATTCATATTATGCAAAAAAAATGTTGGATCTGGATTCATACCTTGGTTTCTAGGCTGCCATGGTTTCTTCTATGCCATAAAGTATGCTGGCTCTACATCAGGAATAGATTCCTGCAGGACTACTTTAACCTTAGGTAATGAAGGACACTCCTTAGTTTCATGCTCAAGTTCACATATCCTGCATACCTCTGCTTTGTCCAACGGGCACTCCTTCAGTGGATGCTTCTTTCTACATTTAGGACAGAATACTCCAAGTGTGAGATATTCTACTACTTGTTTCTGTTTTGCCTTCATGGCATCCAACTCTGAGGACAGGGAACTCATCATGTCTGTTTTAAAGTTATCCAGTAAGTTGCCTATTTCTTCCTAAGTGGCACCTCCACTAGCTGACTTCTGAGTCCTAGTAAAGACATCCTGGTCTCAGTCCTTATCTCATTTGCTGGTTCTGGAGGATCCCCTGGAATACCTTTGACATAATTCAACAATCTTTTCAAAAGGTTCCTTCGAGATATCCCCTTTTCCTAGCAGATTCAACATATCAAGGAAATCTTCCCTAATTCCTCTAAGTAAGATGATCCTGAGCACATCCTTGCCAATCTCAGCATGACCAGATCTTTGCAAATTATACAACAATCTCTCCACAAAGTCTTCCAAACTCTCTTCATCCTTCTGAACCATTTTGAACAATTCTTCTTTTCTATCTCTAGTTCTGCAATATTCTTGATATTTAGAAAGAAAGGTGTTCTTCATTTGGTCCCAGGTAGTAATGGTCTCACGACCCAAACTCATGAACCAGCGCAGAGCATTTCCTTTCAAGGTGGCTGGGAATAGCTTCAGCTTCTGAGCACTAGAAGTGTAATCATAGTTGCAACAGAGGATATCAAACTCAAAAAGAAACTCATCAGGATCCTCAGAGGACTTACCATGAAAATTAGGGAGCACTAATGGTGAAATATTCTTCATAGGAGCTGCTCCAGGTGTCTGAAGGATGGGGAATTATAATGTAGCCACAGTATTAACAGGCTGATTATTTTCTCCTTCTTCCTCCCGGCGGTCCTCATGTTCATTCTCACTCCCCTGTTCTTTACCAGCCATGGTTCTGGTCCAAAATTCAATAGTCTCTTTTATGCATTCTTCCTCTACGTTAGCTTCTTCCTCTTTTCTCCTCTCTTCTTCTTGCCTTATTTCCTCCTCTGCTATTCTGCGAGTCTCCAACCACGCCTCTTTAGTAAATCTGGTTCCGTTAATATGATAAATCTCCTCTCTATCTGGTGCACCTACAGCACTTCCCTTATCTTCAAGAGGTTTACTTTCTGCAATAGGAGTTGAAGGTCCCATTGTATTCTCCACTGTGGATGTTGAATGTTCAAGATTGGGAGGAACAAAATTTCCCCTGCCTTTAGAGTTCCACTGTAGTCTAGTGGAAGAATCAACTCTAGCAATTATCTCATCAATATATGTGTGTCTTCCCTGACCTGCATTACGACCTAGACCTCTTCCACCTACAATGTTAGTATTCAAAGGGGGTTCCCGATTTGTTTTTCTTGTATTCATGCATGCTGTAAAAATTGAACTAAAATAAAATCAAATGAAACCAACTACTAACTCTGTCTATATATTAGCATCCCCGTCAACGGCGCCAAAATGTTGGGCACTCTATATGCCAGTTAATTAAAGCTAACACACAGAATGATCAATATAAATTGTCAAACCCAGGAAGGTCTTTTATTTCAAAGGAAATAAGCACAATTTAAGCATAAACAGATTAAGCAGTTGAATAATGAATGTAAATGATGATCCTACCTATGTGTCCAGCCAATTCCTCCCTTAAGAACACTAATCTAATTCACACATCTAAGAATCCAAATGAAACAACTTCCCTACAGAAATCAATCCAGCAGTTTAATGATCTAATGATGAAATAAAACTAGATTACTTTTGCAAAAAGTTAAATCCTATAATTATCAAGCTACAACACTCAACCTTTACCAAAATGATCTATCCAGTAGCTACTGTAATTCTACCATTAATAGTCTAATCTCTAAGTGTAATTGAAGATACAACAACAACCATAATTAAAACACTAGCTTGAACTCTAACTGATAATTACTAGAAATCCTAGAAAGCATAAACAACTAGAAGAAGATAATTGGAATGGAGCTTGGTTGTCACGGCTGATCAAAACACACATGCAAATTAAGTAAATTGTCCTACACAGTCAACTGTCACACCACTCTACTACAACTATTCAAAATGCAAGTGATAAACTGCCAGAAGGGAGAGCTAATCTTTGTTACAACTACCAGCAATAATTGCAATCATTCCACACCACACAACAGAAGTAAAACTTACTACTCTACCTACTTAAATTGGTTATCTCTGTGAGAAGGCGGGCCCTGGCCTTCCAACAGAGACGCCAAGAGTCACAGCTAATTAAAACACATAAGTGAAGAACTCTGCTCTCATATTATTAATGGAAGATCGTGAGTCTCAATGCTCTGTTACAGCTTACACAAGTAATGATTGTCCAAACCCCAGGCTACTAGAGCCTTCTAGAATTTATACAAAAGAAAGACAGTTTCAGATCCACAAAAATCGCACAACAATGAAGATCTATGATCTTCATGCTGCGAAGTTACAGCTACATGATACAGCGTGTTGAACAGGGTTGTTACTTTTGAAAGATGTTGTTGTTCGACAATAATTAGATCAACAAACTCAGTAGCTAGAATGCCACCTATCTGTTGCAGCTAGGCTCTTCTTCAACGAGATCTGTTACAGTGGAAATCTATTACAGCTTGCGTGGAGGATGCGTTGTCCCTTGGAATATGAGGAGTTGATGCTTGAAGAGTCACAGCTGACACTGCTGGGCTGATACACATGCACTTTTAGACCTTGGCTAAATGAAGTCACACAAATTAGTATAAACCAAGGACTAAGATCCATAATCTTTAACAATCTTAGGCCTAAAAACAAATAAAGTAATAGCAAATTATACCTGTCAATGTTATAGATTGATCTGGAAAGACATGGGTATAGCTCATGAAAATAGGATGGAATTAGGGAAAAAAGGTGTAATAGAGGTAGCCAAAAAGGGGCATTTCCTGGACCCAACAATGGGATGCCATAGTTACATGATGACCCAAGTCCTATGGTCAACCCTACTGCGTTCTCTTATGGTATGCCGAATTACAACACAGTTGATCCTTCCACTGCTTTTGGTGGTCATGCTGGCACTAGTCATGGTGTTAGCAACACTTCACCCACTGGGGGTAATACCCTCGCGGGGCACCAATTTTTCCACTCACACACATAGTATGGGGACCGGTCGCATTCCTCCTAACAATGCAAATGTTGGAAGACGGCCGCCTCCTAGGACTACCCAACCTAATAGGAACACTGTTCGCAACACAACTCACCATCCACAACATACTACACAGGCCTCTACCCGTCAACCGAGGACCACTTTTGTGAATGTTAACATTCCTCCCAATCACAAAGGTGGACACATATAGTACACTTTTACGTCTGCCGCCGCTACTAATAATTCTAATGTAGGAGGTGGGAATATAGCTCATCCTCATGGTCACAATGCCACCATTCTTGCTACTAGTAACACCAATGTTGGGGTTGGGAATACATCTCATGCTTATGGTCACCACACAACTGCTCATGCTACTAATAATGCCGACGTACGGAGTGGGAGCATACCTTACCATCATGATCATTACAACATGGTTCATGCTACGAATAGTACGTATATGCCCCATAATTATGATGGCAACCCTTACTACAATACAGTCGGTGATGGTCATAAGTACAAACCACCTCAATATGGTGCTCAAAATGCGTATATACATGGTTACCCTCACATGGGTCAGGTTGGAGGAGGTTATCAACCTTATGGCCATGGTCAAGCTTATGGTCAGTCAAGCTCGTATAGTCAGCATTTTTATGGTCATGGTCAAGCTTATGGTCCTTCTTATCCATTAGGACCTTACAATCAACCTTTTATGGGAGCTTATAATCAAGCTTTCTAGCCACAGTTCCCATTCCTTACACGTTTGAATCTTCCAGATCTTTCAAAGATCACAAATGATCCAGTGTGTCACCATCCTATTTGGCCTCTGGTCCCTACCAAGCTCCCTTCAGACATTCCTAAGTTTGAGGGGAAGACTGGTGAGGATCCGGGTGACCATGTCACTACCTTTCACCTTTGGTGCTCTTCCAACTTGTTGAATCACGACTCCGTTCGATTGCAACTATTTCAACACACTCTCACGGGGGTAGCTGCGAAGTGGTATGTTGAGTTGCCTGGGGGAACTTATAGGGGTTTCAATGAGATCACTTTGGTTTTCTTGGATCATTTCCAGTTGTCGATTCGTTATGATACTGGTACTGAACTTTTTTCTACCTTCCGTCAAAATAAGGCCATGCGTGTTTCTGACCACGTTCAAGAGTGGCGTCAACGGAAGCGATTAGTGAAAGACAACATTCCTCCATATTTTTTGTTGGAATGGTTCCTCAAGTCTTTACTTCCATATATTACTAAGGATGTTTCGATGTCTGGTATTATGACTGAGGAACAAGCCATCTTAAAAGTCCAGTAGTTAGATTTACTATACTCTCAGTCTAGCATTTTGTATGACATTATTCCTGACACACTACGAACACAACATGAGCCCAAGTCAGTTCCTGGACCACATGCCGATGGCATTGTGGGATCCTCAAGTAATCATCCTATAGATTTGGTGGCTAATCAAAGGAAAAATTTGTTGCTTAGCTAGTCTACTCCCGAACAGGTTCATAGCTTGTCCACTTCCACCCCATCGTCCGATGTACACACTATGCAACGAACCCATCGAGTAACCAATAGCCTAGTGGTAAGAAGAAGGGGAGAAATAACCATAAGGGTGGAAACAATAATAGTAATCGAAATACCCCTCGTAAGGAGAATGCCAACCCTCCTTGGGAAGGAGAAAATGTTGGCGAGGAACATCAAATTAGGCTTAAGGTGAGATTCCCTTCCAAGCTTTGTGGGGAAGACCATCTTACTCACTTGTGTCCTCAAATTGAAGAAGCATCGAAGCATCTTGCACAGAGCCCAGATGTGTTGAAGGATCCCCTTCCTCATCATCAAAACATGGCTTTGCATGCTCTTGCTACTGGTTATGGACCTAATGAGACTACAACGTCTTCCTCCAATACTAGTGGCTATGGATGCATGAATATGGTCCAATCAGATGTTAGTGTTGCTACTCATCCACGCGATTATGGTGCACCACAACCTAATATGGGGAATGAGCCTCCCCCTCCTCCTAATAATTCCTTGCATATCGAGAAGCCCTCTATTATGCCGCGGATACCGAAAGGTGTTCTCAAGCGCTCTATGCATAACCCTAATGCTCGATCTGCCCATAACTACTCCATTGTAGAATATTTGGGACAAACTCCGTGTGCCATGTCGGCTCTTGAGGTTTTACAGGCATGTCCTTCTCAAAGGCATGCCCTTTTGAGTTCTTTAGGAGTTTAGGATGGGGGGAGTCCCAACCTTATCAAGTTCGACACTACTAATGTTCAACCTCACTTACCTTACCACGTGGCTTTTCAGATCCATGTGGAGTGCCTTCAGACTTTCGTCAAGAGAACAGTGGTTGACGAAGGTGCTTCCACGTTACCGATGTCTTTAGCTTGTTGGAAAGCTCTTGGATCTTCTCCTCTACTCACGTCTAGGACCATGCTCGCTGCATTTGACGCTTGGTCATTTAAACCGCATGGGATTATTCCTTCCCTTGTTGTCCGCTTGGGAGGTAAACCTGTGCCTATTGAAGTCGAGGTGGTTGATGCACCCATCAACTACAACCTTCTCCTAGGTAGGAATTGGATGTATGCTATGAAAGATGTTGTGTCTATTGTATTCAGAGTTATTTGATTTCCACACGAAGGCAATATTGTGACAATCGACCAGCTGGATTTCGTTAATCCTTCTCCCATGGCATCCACAGGATTAGTGGTCCCCCAAGTTAAATATTATCAGTCGGAAACTGGGAACATGGGTGTCGGATTATACCCCTCATTGATGGGATCTTAATATTTTCCTTCACCCATTAATTTTATTGGAACCATTTCTGACAATGCATCTCCTCCATTGCATAATGTATCGTTCCGGACTTCATATTTTGATGATCCATAGACCTTACCATCCATAAGTTCTACATTCATAGACATTGTGCATGTTGGGATGTCTATGCCACTGTTTGCTGCTGAGCTTGCTTATCAAGATATTCAACAAGCCACTGCAGAGCCGAATCTCCCCTCTTCTTGGATAGAAGAAGAAGATCCCGTTATACTTTCATTTTGGCAGCCGACTCATCTTGTTCGCACGATTTACTTGATGGTACTTGTTGGAGCATAGGCCGCAGCTATGGCAAAGCTACCAATTTTGAGGAAAAGCACCATTTTTGGCAGAAGTGAACAGTGTGCGGTACGGCGCCAGATGGACGAGCTCACCGCGGAGTGCGGACCAAAAATCATGGAGCTCGCATGCACGTCAAAGAAAAGAGTAAATAAGGTGGCTGAGTAGAAAGCTCAACCACCACAGTAAATGAAGGAAGTGACGGAATAGAGGGCTCAGCTACCCTCATTTAAGGAAAAGTAAATAAGTTATGGTTGCTCGGACCAAGGAAGAGCAATGGGCCGAAGCATTGAAGGAAAAGGACAAGGAGCAAAGAATGATGAAGCGGCGCCCATACCCGCGATCTGCGCCGAAAATCGCGGAGTCTGCAGGAAGCTGCGACGTGACTGCAAGGGGTGCCTACAGTACACCTAGCCGTGTCAATGGTTAGGGTTTTTGGGGATCACTGTTGGGGAAAGGCCCACAGTTTTGTAAAGGTGCGACCCTCAGGGTCACCTATATATATGTGTAATTGTAAAGGGAAAAAGGTTAGATGGGTTGGCTAGAAGGTAAGAGAGTTAGAGAGTTGGATAGCTGTAGAGCTAGTCACTGAGTTTACACAATATAAGTTGATGTCTGAGTCATTGTAATATCTGTAGAAGAAGAGAATAGATGTAAGAGAAGGGCTCCCAGCTGTGTGTGTGGAGTTTCCCAGAAAGATCTAAGGCTGCAGCTGTGTGCGCAGCGGAAATGTGTAATTCCCATCTCAAGATAATATAAGATACAGCTCCCATGGACATGATTTCCCCGTGGAGGCGAACCACATAATTCTTGTTGTTATGGTGATGTTTTGTGTGAATGTATGCTTATGTTTTACTATCTACGTTTACATGAATGTTTCGCTATCTTTATGAATGAGTATGTAAAGTAAGTCCTTGAAGCTCCCTTAGAAGTTATACTCGTGCACTATCGAAGGAGTCGGTAAGAGCACTATCGCCACAGCGCTTGAGGAGTGTGTTCCTCCGCTGTGGTGAGAAGGCAGAGATGATACATAGTGTATCGGATGAAGCGGGTAAACTCCTTGTGCGCATGTGTGGAGATACCGCGTAGCTAGGCTGGGAAGAGTGAGTCCCAGCGCAGTGGCACTATGAGGCCTGTAGCAGAGTAAGACACTCTTTTCAGAAGTTACTGTGTAAGAAGGGAAGAGAGAAGACGGTGGACTCCACACCACCTCAGTTAAGGAAACCTGATTCCTTAACCCCCCCATAGCCACTTCCGGTGAGACCTCAGGCTGCTGCGCAGCCCGTTGCCGAAAGGGACAGTACGCCAAGGGGTGTTTGTTGCTGCGCCTCCTGAAAACCCGGGTCTGTCTAGAAAGCAGCCAACAAATGGTTTTGTTTCCTTGAGACTAAGAAGCCAACAAATGGTTCCGTTGCCTTGAGACTTGTTATTCCGGCGACGTGCGAGATTGATGTGAAACCTAGAGAAAAGGGGAGCCAACAAATGGTTCCGCCGCCGGATTTAACCCTATTATTTTGAAGGCAATGTGGTGCTGGAATCCTACAGCTAAAGAAATTCAAGAGTGGTTTGATTCAAAGTCTAGAGAGTTCGTTGAACGTGAAAATAGAAGCCCTAGGCTTCAGACAGAAGACTGGTTGCAGAAGCATATTTATACTGACCTTCACGAAATCTTCTTTGTAAAATTTGCAATCGAGTTGCATGAGTGGGTATCCAAGCTAGTAGATACTGGACCCACTGTGCATGTTGATCAACCTATTGTTTGGACGCCTGAGCTAGTTAGCATTCTGAAGCGGGTAGACAATCCTGTGTCCCGCGCAGTAGACTTTTGGTTGAATAGTCTGCTGGAAGGCTTCATCACCGAGTTTGCGGTAGATACGAGAAAGAGCTTCGGCGAGGCTGAGAGGAGCTTCTTCAAAGCATACGGGGGTAAGTTCTTAAATTCTTTGAACCTGTCGATTAAAATGCTCTTATATGAAAAAGGAAAACTATGCATAGCTTCCGATGAATAGCATAGACAAGTAATGTCCGCAGATTCTGATAGTGATTTTGAAGCTATTGGTTGCACTCATAGTGGAAAACGGTATAAAGTAGGCCTCAACCAACATCCTTTTGAGTCTATCCCAGAAGATAGTTGAGCTCGTAGAGCGAACCATATAGAGAGACAAGGGAGTGTTCATATCCCTTATCACCCTTTTACACCGCAAAAGCCAGATGGGGCTCAGCATAACCCCGCAGTAACACCGTCTAGTAGCCCGCATGGTACTTCTAGTACCTCAGCTCCACCTTTGTTTAACCATCCCGGAGGCAGTACCACAGCACCTCCACGTCAACCTAGTGCAAGAAGGATGGGTGATGACATGAAGCTACCAACCTTTAGAGGAACAGGGCTAGAAGACCCTGAGCAGCACTAGTTTCTATGTGAAGCCATTTGGACGATTAAGCAAATTAATGATGATGCTGTTAAGATGGTTTAGTTAGCAACCACACTAAGAGAGTGAGCCTTAACTTGGTTTATGAAATACTCAGCAGCACAGAATAGGACACTTGTTGATGTAAGAAGTGCTATGCTTAAAGAATTCAAGAAACCTAAATCAGAGTCACAGTGCATAGCAGAACTTAAAGACATAAAACAGTTACCTACAGAATCAGTATGGGACTTTCACTAGAAGTTCAAAGCCTTGATATATCAAGTAAGCTTTGAGTTTGCACCGCATCAGCATAAGGAATGGTTCATTACTGCGCTGCTTCCTCATATTAGACTTCCTCTTATGCAACAGAATCTCACTACTCAAGAATAAGCTCTAGAGATGGCTATGAAACTAGAAGCTTCACCAATTGCTGGAACAAGCAACGATATTGCGCAGTTGTAGAACCAAATAGCAAACCTAACTTTGCAAGTACATGATATTAAGAAAGGAAAGGATGTTAAAGAAGAAATTTGGTGTACTAAGTGTAGAGCACAAGGACATTCAAAGGATCATTGTCCTGTTTTCATAGATTATATTGCAACTGGAGCACCTAACCCTTTACCACAGGCACAGGGGCCTTGGTGTGAAATCTGTAGAACTAGAGGCCATAGACCACAAGAGTGTCACTTGTTACAGAAATATGTACAAACTCCAAAGAATCTATATTGCAATTTCTGTAAATCAGTAGGCCATGATGAGAACAATTGTAGAGCATATGAGCTTCTTATAGAAAGAAAACATGATGTTTATAGAGTATAGTCAGAACCACAAGGACCCACAGCAGGTCCGCAGTATGACCAAGATCGCGAAGGCTGAGAAGGAAATTATAGGGGTCGTGGATGCACAGCAGGTTTTGGTCGAGGAAGAGGACAGATCACTTGTTATAACTGCGGAGCTGAAGGCCATTATGCAAGGGATTGCCAAAATCCTACAACCATCTGCAGATACTGTAAATCTTATGATCATGTCATTGAAGAATGCCCTCAGTTGATGGCCAAGATGCAAGAAAAGAAACCACAGGTTAACCAGAATATCCAGTTCATTGGAGCAGAAAAAAGAGAACTAGATCCTACAGTTAATATAGTGACGCGCAGTGGAGCAACCACTGGTGCGCCAGAGTCGGGAACTGGAAAGCCAGCGACACAATGGGTGCGCCGCGCTAATATTAAGTCATCACTGCTTGACCTACAGAAGCAAAAAGAAGCATTCAAGCAAGCTCAAGAGTATTTCTAAGATCCGCGAGCTTCAAGTTCTATCGCAATTCCGCATCATGATATCAGACCGCATGTGCCACATCAAGAAAACTGGGTACAAGAGCAAGCCACTACATCTGGAAGGCCTGATGAGGAGGATGCACTAGGCAGTGTTCATGCTTTCTTGAGAAACTGCTTAAAGTTGTTGTGTAATGAAAAAGCAACTATGGAACTCCAACACCTGTTGGATCAGTGTCAACAATCTGCTTCGATGAATACACTGCAGCGTGTTGTTCATCAGATTGGGAGTCATACTAGAACTGGAAGAGATATGAGACTCACAGTGCAGATTGGAGCATTTGAAATGGACGAAGTCATTTTGGATTTAGGCTCAGAAGTTAATGTTCTCACCATGCATACATGGGAACAGATGGGTAGCCCTCAGCTTGTCAGATCTCCTATCCATCTAAGACTAGCAAATCAGCAATGAGTCTCTCCATTGGGCAGATTACCCAATGTATCCATTGATATTGAGGGAGTAAGAAGTTCTACAGACTTCGAAGTAATAAAAATTCTGGATGACAATAGACCTTACCCAGCACTTTTAGGCATAGACTGGGCATTTGAAAATTTGGCTATCATTAATTTGAAGAAAAGACAGATGACCTTTGAGGATGAGCAGATCAAGGTCATTGCACCGCTTGATCCCCTTCAAGGACCACGGTATATTGAACCCATTTGAGCAGAAGAAGAAGTGCGCCACATGGAAAGTTTGTACTAGATGACTGCTAGTCATAATGATTATGTCAATCCCACAGTGGACGTCCATATCAACTGGCGATGCGATAGCTCGTGCACATCAGATTCGGACGCAGGACTGGAAAACTGGCAGAATCGCTTAGATGAGCTTTCTGCAAGGCGTTGTGCCACGATGACTAAATCCATTCGATGGATTGGCACAGAATTGAATAACACCCCAATATTTGATGGTTTAACTGGAGTAAGTGAATTCATACATGCATATGAACAAGAAATCCATGATGAGAAGCGCATACAAGCATTGGATGTAGCACTGCGCGCTACACCCGCGAGATGGTGGGGTGCGCATAAAGAAAATATCGACACATGGAAAGACTGTCGCAGGTTGATACTGCGCAGATTTCAAGAAACCACAGCAGGAGTTTTACGTAAATATGATGGACAGAGTGACCCCAGGTCACACATGAAAGCATGTATTAAGCAATGGTTAGATATTCCAGAGGATGAGTGGGCTCATCTATTCATCCACACATTAGATATAGTTCCAAGGAACTGGTACACTGAAACAGAGTTGCACAGAGGCACTATTACTTGGCCTCTCATGATTGAAAGTTTTCAACTAGCTTTCAGCTTTGAGTCAGAACATCCAAGCATTGATCAGGCTTTAAAGTGTATTAGAAAGAAGGTATTTGAACAATGTCTGTTACCGGAGTATTCTCAACCAGACTGGGTTGTCCAGATGGAACATGCCCTGGAATGCTATAATTTCGCCACTGGAGAAGAGGATGATGATCCTCGCAACATCAATATTCCAGAGTCAGAAGGGACGCATGAAGTTGAAGGCCCTCAGCTTGATATCCCTGCCATTACAGAACACATCAAGCTTAAAAAAATTAACATTGGTACAGAAGCCGAACCCAAGGTTGCCGCTATAGGAGATTATTGGGATGATGAAACTGTTGTCCATATCTCGCCTGCAAGCATGACACTCCCGGATCCTTTAGCTACACTGCAGGTAAGTGCGGTTGGCCCTGTTGAAATAAATTTGTCACTTATTTCGTTGGAAACTATCCATTTGGTTCAGGAGTAGGTTTCTACTGAGCTGAGAGCTAGGGAGCTCTCCACATTCCATGCCAATCAAAGACTGCAGAAGCAGGAAGTAGAGTTAAGGGCAGGCTATAAGGAGATCTCTCCGTAGCTTGAACTTCATGAAGCGCAAGATACTGGGCTAAGGAATGTCATTGATGAAATCGCCCAGGAGCTGCCAGCCTACCAGATTCAACCAGACCTTCCTTTAGTTGAGAAAGTGAAACGCATTGGCAGAAGGGCGCAAGCCCTAGAACAACAAGTAGTTGCTATGGATGAGGACCATAGAAAGTAGCTCACCGAGTTGGAAGCTTGTGTCGCAGTGCCTCCCATGGATGAGACACAAGTACAACTTGAAGCACTACGCATAGCTTCTATCCAGATGCAGCACAAAATAGACGAAGCCTAGCAGTTAATGACGCAAGCTATGGAAGCTTGGGCGGAGCTCGAGAAGCTCCCTTATAAAGTTTCCCTTGTAGAATAGGTTGAAGCAGCAGAACAATCCCTAACTGTTCTGAATGAAGAAGCTAAGTCCTTGGAAGGCTTAGCCAAAATGAGGAAGATGAGTGAAGTCCGTAAAGTCCAGCAAGAACTGCATCGGATCAGAAACAAAGATGCTACTCTTGCCAACATCATTCAGTCGTTTATGGATGAGTATGCTGAACTTGCTACCCAAGCAAAGGCCAAGGTCAAAGCATTTGTTGAGTCTCAAGAGTTGGTCGATGGCATAGAAGGAGAAGAAGCTACTGCAGACATGGTGCAGACAGCTGCGAAGTGCGTCGAAGACATGGACTCCGCTATTGCGCAGTGGAAGCAAGACTTCACTGTGACCCAAGCAAAGTCAGATGCACAACTAAAATGACCGCAAGCTAGTGCGGGTGGCTTGGGGATGAGCCACAAGTAAGTGTTAGGGGCTTGTTTGAGCATAGGCTGTAGCTATGGCAAAGCTGCCAATTTTGAGGAAAAGCACCATTTTTGGCAAAAGTGAACAGTGCGCGGTACGGCGCCAGATGGACGAGCTCACCATGGAGTGTGGACCGAAAATCACGGAGCTCACATGCACGTCAAAGAAAAGAGTAAATAAGGTGGCCGAGTAGAAAGCTCAACCACCACAGTAAATGAAGGAAGCGACGGAATAGAGGGCTCAACTACCCTCATTTAAGGCAAAGTACAAAAGTTATGGTTTCTTGGACCAAAGAAGAGCAACAGGCTGAAGCATTGAAGGCAAAGGACAAGGAGCAAAGAACGATGAAGCGGCGCCCATACCCACGATCTGCGTCGAAAATCGCGGAGTCTGCAGGAAGCTGCAACGTGACTGCAAGGGGCGCCTACAGTACACCTAGCCGTGTCAATGGTTAGGGTTTTTGGGGATCACTGTTGGGGAAAGGCCCACAGTTTTGTAAATGTGCGACCCTCAGGGCCACCTATATATATGTGTAATTGTAAAGGGAAAAAGGTTAGATGCGTTGGCTAGAAGGTAAGAGAGTTAGAGAGCTAGTCACTGAGTTTACACAGTCTAAGTTGATGTCTGAGTCATTGTAATCTCTGTAGAAGAAGAGAATAGATCTAAGAGAAGGGCTCCCAGTTGTGTGCGTGGATTTTCCCAAAAATATCTAAGGCTACGGCTGTGTGCACAGCGGAACTGTGTAATTCCCATCTCAAGATAATATAAGATACAGCTCCCGTGGACGTGATTTCCCCGTGGAGGAGAACCACATAATTCTTGTTGTTATGGTGATGTTTTGTGTGAATGTATGTTTATGTTTTACTATCTACATTTACATGAATGTTTCGCTATCTTTAGGAATGAGTATGTAAAGTAAGTCCTTGAAGCTCCCTTAGAAGTTATACTCGTGCACTGTCGAAGGAGTCAGTAAGAGCACTATCACCACAGCGCTTGAGGAGCGTGTTCCTCCGCTGTGGTGCTAAGGCAAAGACGATACATAGTGTATCAGACGAAGCGGGTAAACGCCTTGTGTGCAGGTGTGGAGATACCGCGCAGCTAGGATGGGAAGAGTGAGTCCCAGTGCAGTGGCACTGTGAGGCCTGTAGCAAAGTAAGACGCTCTGTTTAGAAGTTACTGCATAAGAAGGGAAGAGAGAATACTATGGAATCCACACCACCTCCGTTAAGGAAACCTGATTCCTTAATCCCCCCATAGCCACTTCGGGTGAGACCTCGGGCTGCTGCGCAGCCCCTTGCCGAAAGGGCCAGTTCTCCAAGGGGTGTTTGTTGCTGCGCCTCCTGAAAACCTAGGTCTATCAAGAAAGCAGACAACAGTACTTTTCCTTCATATGAAGCTATTATCGATGCCATGTGTGGTAGTGAGAGGCCTTGGGAGGATATGCATCATCACTCTTATTTCCTTCCCATCCTCGATCTCTCCGGGCAAGAAGATTTTAGGATAACTCTTGCCGAGATGGTTGGTCACCCTGTGGCTCTTTTGGCCTCACATGAGATTTATGCGGAGGGAAACATGGCTAATATTTTCCCAACTATACCGATCAACATCTCTTGCACTCCCAGAAATATTGAGAATGTTTACATCGCTAATGATTTCTCTTTTGAAGAGGTTTCCATTTACACTGAGTTGTTTAGAGAACTTCGGGAAGCTTTTGCATAGTCATATGAGAGATGCCAGGAATAGACCCGAGTATTGTCGAACACAAGATTAGAACGTATCCTCATGCTAAACTGGTTCAACAATGTCTTCATGTTGTTAACCATAGGAAGGCAGCTGCTATCAAGGAAGAGGTGGAGAAACTATTCAAGGATGGTTTTATCTACCCTGTTTCCCTTACCGAATGGGTGTCAAACCCCTTTCTTGTGGATAAGAAGCAGGGAATGGTTCACGTATGCACTGATTTTAGAGACCTAAATCATGCATGTCTGAAAGACAATTTCCCGACTCCATTCATTGATCAGATCTTGGAAGCCTGTGCGGGAAGTGAGATTTTTTCGGTCATGGACGACTTTTTGGGGTATAATCAGATCCAAATCAAACTTGAGGACCAACATAAAACTGATTTCATTTGTCCTTTGGGTACATTTGTGTACTGGAAAATGCCCTTCAGCCTTAAAAACATCAGAGCTATGTTTCAGCGTGATATGACCTATTCCTTTCACGACCTTAAACCTATAATGGAGGTTTTCTTGGATGATCTTGCTGGCCATTCTCGCAAGAGAGTGGACCACCCCAAGCACCTCCATTTGATTCTCAAATGATGTATACGCTACAAAATTCGATTGAATCCCAATAAATGCATCTTTGCTATAAGGACAGATTGCCTTTAGGATTCATAGTTTCAAAAGAGGGTATTAGAGTCGATCCTAATCTTAAAGTTGAGGCAATACTTGGGTTGCCTCCTACGCGCAATTTGTTTCAACTTCAGAGCCTCTAGGGGAGAGATACTTTTCTACGTCACTTTGTAGTCAATTATGCTAGTCTTACCAAAGGTTTTGCGTGCTTGTTGAAGAAAGACACACCGTTTATCTGGGATGAGCGAGCCCAACAGTCTTTCGATGCTATTAAGAAAGATTTGGTATCATCCCATGTGCTTATCCCACCTGACTTCGAACGATATTTTATACTTTATGTGGCTGCGTCTCAAGAGACGATTGGCATGGTCTTGGTTCAGGTTGATGATGTGCTCGTTGAGCATGTGATCTATTACCTTAGTCGAAATCTAGTAGATGTTGAACTGAGATATACTAACGTGGAAAAGTTGGCACTTGTGACTATTAATGAAGTCCAACGGTTACGACACTATATCATGCTTAGAACCACCACGTTTGTAGCACATATCAATCCATTTTAGTTCGTGCTATCATGATTTCTCATAGAGGGGAAGTGCAATAAATGCATTGTTATCCTTCAAGAGTTTGATCTCGATTTTGCTTCAGCGAAGTCAGTGAAATCCTTGGTCTTTGCTGAGCTCATGTTGGACCTTCTGAGACTTGATGAGGATGTCATTCATGAAGATTCCTTTGTGGATGAACACTTATTTCTTATCTCGCCAGAGGACCCTTGGTATGGGGATGTTATTGTACATCTCCAAACTTTGAAGTTTCCTTCGCATTATTCATGAGACGAGTGATGGAGTGTGAAACATCACGCTAAATATTATACTATTGTCGGCAACACTTTGTATCATCGAGGAAAGGATTCTATTCTCTGTCGTTGCTTGACTAACAAAGAAGCAAGGCATTTTCTTAATGACTTCCATGCTGGGGCGTGTGGCGGTCACTTATCCAGGCTTGCTACAACCCAACGCATTATGTGAGCTGGTTACTTTTGGCCTTCAATCTTTAAAGATTGTATAAACGTTGTGAATAGATGCCACCCTTGCCAAGTGTTTTCTCAGAATATACACTCATATCCAGAGCCCCTTCATCCGTTCATCACCGTCAGTCCCTTCATCAAGTGGGGGGTGGATTTCATGGACTGCAAACTAGCTTTGGCTAGGGGGCATCACCATATCATAGTGGTCGTGGACTACTTTTCCAAATGGGCTGAGGCCATGCCTAGCATAAAATTTGATGGTGCTACAGCAGCCCATTTCATGTTCAATCAGATTATTACTTTGTTTGGTATTCTGAAAGAGATTGTCACTTACCATGGCAGTGACTTTCAGAACAAAATGATGGAGGATTTGTCACTCAAGCTTGGGTTTCATCAAGAACATTCATCTTCTTACTATCCCCAAGTGAATGGTCAGGTAGAAGCAGTCAATAAGTCTTTAAATACCATTCTCCAATATACCATCCAACAAAGCAAGAACAACTGGCATATTATGTTATATCCTACTTTGTGGTCTTATCGAACCGCAGTCAAGATTGCCACCGGGTTCTCACTGTTCCAACTAGTACACGGTGTGGAGTCGATTTTACCGATTGAATGCGAAATCCCTTCGCTAAAACTGGCCATAGATCTCCTCCCTGATACGTCGGGTATTGAGCAATGTTTAATCCACCTTGAGTAGCTTTACAAGCAATGTCGAGATGTCGCCGTGGCTATAGATTCCAAAACACGTCATGTCAAGGTTCAGTACGACAGGTCTGTCCGTCCCCGGCAATATGTTGAAGGTGACTTGGTCCTCTTATATGACCAAGCTAAAGAACCCCTAGGGGAAGGCAAGTTTAACCCCATGTGGTACGGTCCTTACATAGTGAGGCGTCTGCTACAAAAAGGAGCCTATGAATTAGAGGATTATGAGGGGAACGTCTTGAAGGAGCCTAGAAATGGGATCTACCTCAAGCGGTATTACGCTTGAACTTCTAGTTCGAGCTAATACTTTTGTATACTATTGTATAGTTGCTTCTGTACATAGTTTAGTTTTATTTTGGTTTTCAGGACTGTTGATTCGCTTCTGTCTGATTGATAGATGTCAGCAGAATTTCCTACGTTCTTAGGATTCACGGATGGTGCTATCCATTATACGTAGCAGCTTGCTTTTGCTTCTTGGCTTATTTATTCACCTAACCACCTAGTTGTGTCTTCAGGAGGTACTTGTCTTGGTCCTACACCTAACAATGTGGTTGATTACAGTACTATCATTGAGCTACCTCAAGATGCTATTTCACATGGTATCCAGTCTTTAGAAGTCCGCTTGGATTCACAACTAGTTGTGTCTCAGTTGCACGGTCAGTACCGTGTGAGGGATCCTACTCTATTGCGGAAATTATTAAGGGTAAGACTCTTGGAACGACATTTTGTTTCTATTACATACATTCATGTTTCGAGAAGTTTTAATCATATATCTGATGCATATACTAACTATGTCCTAGATTGGCATTTGTCACATTCATAATGAAGCACACAAATAAAAGATACATTCATACATTTGTACATACACACATATAGTAGAACCGAAGAACCATAGTTTTTATAAATAATATATCCAAAATGGTAGTGTCATAATACAAAATGGATGCCCGTAGCTCCCAAAATCAGCAGTTGAACTCCAAGGTGAAAACTAACCACAAAACTCCAAAAGGGTGAATAGTAAAAATGAATTGTGAACTGTAAATTTTTATTACTATTTATAATTTTTGAATCCCACTTATCTATAGTTTTCACCATTATATGCGGTTTTGGACTAATATAATGTCTTGGAGTATCATTTTTTGACCATATTTCTTCGACGAGAGTTGTTTGTTATCGTTTCATGCCTATGGCAGGTATATTTCACACCTAGCATATAGGTTAGATGTCATTTTCACATGCATTATGCATTTGACCTTTTGACCATTTTCATAAACCCTAGGTGCAACCACGCTTCTTAACTGCCACGGAACCTTCAAACTGCTATAGAAGTGTCGTTATTTGGCGGTTGGGCATTTCCGAACATGGGTGCCCTAGTTAGAGCCTTTTTTTTCCTTTTGGCACCCATGTTGTTGTCTCTCTTTAGAATTGGCAGTCATTTGTAGTTACGCCATGACTTTGTGATAAAGACTCATACTCTACTTTGTCTTATGCTGGCCATCTCCCATAAGGAATCCCCTAGTTATATCAAGTTGTGATTGCATTGCATCATCCTGCTTTCCACTTGAGCCTTGTGCCAGCTCCGGCTTACTCAATTGTTAGCCTGGTGCCTGAGCACTTTTTCTTGTCAAGCCTTGTAGAGCTTCCATTTTCCCTTCACAATTTGATGACCTATTGACCCCGAGGGAGCACCCCCGAGTGTCCACATCCTACACATGCTTCCTTGCATTGATCATAGGTATGTTCCATTGCTTGGAACTAGTCTGCTCACTATTTGACATTCGTTCCCTCCATTGTGGTACTATAAGCAATTTTATTCTTTTTCAATCTTTTCCAAATATGAAAAAGACCAAAAAAAATCAAATATTCCAAAAGGATGGATGGGATTATGGTTACTACTTGTAGTTAGCGAGATGTTGTGTTTCCTTTGAACAGAGCATTCATTCCACTCCATACATTATTAGTTAGAACTATAGTTGGACCTTAGGATCTGTACTTGTTTTTCATTTTAATCCACCGATTGGTTAAGCTTCAACTCATTATGTAGCCCTTTCTTGATGCCTCCTGCATCGCACAGTTTATATCGAGTCTATGCTTCCTAAGTCTATCCATCTGCTCATGCTCTTGTTCAAAGGAAGTCCTGAAACCGGAGTCGGCTACCCCTCAGATCTCTTAACTATTGCATGTCATCCATCCTTATTGAGTCAGTCCATTTCACCTGATATCTTCCAAATCTTTCAGCATAGCTGGTGCCTTGTGTTGGTTGATGGGAGATGCCTTAATGCCATCCTTCCAGTGAGTCTCATTCTATCAACTTCAACCCATTTATTTCAGGACTTGAGGCTTAGAGTTCAGTTGAGTACCTTGAGGCTTGCAGTCATTAGTGGTAGTCTCTCTCGCCATCAACAGTTTTGGGAATACATCAATGTCCCTTGATCGATTGATTCATCTTAGTGTTCGACTTCACCACATATATTCAAACTTTGATGACTATACTCTGTGCCTTGATGCCCATTTTCATTATTGGTGGGTTATCTCGCATCTGTTAATAGTATACATCATTGACCAGTAATCAGATGAGGTCACATCAGGTTCGACCTCAACTCCTTTATTCACTTGATGGGACTTGCACTGTAGACGATTTGTGTAGAAGACCCTAGGAGATAGTGGAATTTAGTATGCTACTTATGATTATGACTTTACATCAGAGATATCACGTCTCAGATAACAGCAGTTTGTACCTCCAGTTTTCACCAGTTGTTTCCTTTTTTGCAAGAGACCATATCTTACTGTAGAGGGATCATGGCTATGATCACTTATGACAGACATTCATTATGTACTGCCTATTCATGGCCATTGTATCAGATTGTTGTACTATACCGGCATGTATTCAGAGATATTATTTTATTATGACGACCGAGCTGCTCCTTCCACTTGTGTCTCCATCACTCCACTTATGAGATTTATAATGTATTTCGGCCATCGTAGCACCATTCTTTGACCTCACACATTAGGGGGCATATGTTACAACATAATTTTCAACCTTGTGAGTATAAACACTATTTGGCCTACAGGATCCATTTCACTGACTCAGATCCACTTTATATCCTTTAGACACATTTTTTCCCTATTTTTCCCTTGTATGCTAGTTGTATCACTTAAGTGGGCATACCCACGAGCTGCACCACTATAGCCTGCGGGTAGCATGTATAATGGTAAAAATCACTAGTTAATTACTTTTTACTCCCAAAAAGCGGTCTTAGGGTGACCTTTGGCTCTCCATTTGGCCCGAAACACCTCGATGTGTCCTTTCACTTACCTTTGGGAGGACTATGTATTGAGCACATATGGCATATGGAAGGGAGGAGAAAGAGAGAGCAAGGTAACTCTAGTGTATTTTTGCCGCATCTTGAGTCTACACTCATTGATCCTTATTGTTGTGAATCTGTCATGTTCACCTTCCAAACTCCTACCATAGTTTGAGTTTGCCATTCCATGGAGGATTGAAGTGGTGGAGGCACAAGTGGAGAGATCCAGTTCTCAGTTCAGAGTGGTTGGTGAAAAGAGGTCGTATCACATTGTATTTCTTGTTATTTATTAATAGAAATACTCATATTCTCATCCATTAATGTTGTGAATGTTGTTTATATTACATTGGGTTGCATTTACTTATCATATCATGGACCATTGCTATTGATGATGTTAATGTCGTTTACATATTACATGCACTTGTTGTATATTGGCTGTCAAGACTAATTTGCAAGTTCAACTGCACAAGTTGAAAGCTCCAACGGGGATCTACATCAAACATTTGGATCGAGGTCTGTTATATTATTCATTATCTTAGCATTGTCATTTATATAGCATAGCATTAAGAATTGAGTTAATTTTTGGTAGTCAAATGTCTGTAGTGGTCCACCCCAAGCCATAGGAAGTTTTCTTCATAACACTTTTTACCACTACCTTATTTTCCTTACTATAGAAATAATGTCCAAGGGGAACTACCACATTATCTTCATATTTAGTTATCATTTAAGAAGTAATTGAGATGAAATTTTATGTTGAAATCAGTGAAGGAGTTTGAGTGACCATGGGATTGGGTATAGGCATGGTAACTTGAGGAATAGTCAAAGGGGTAGGAACAGTTTGAGGAATTGATGGGATAGTGGTTGGAGAATGGATTGAAGTGAAGGCTTCAGAAAGTGGAACTTGATCATCCTCAGCACTTGATGACAAGGAAGGATCTGAGGGTGGCTCCTCCAGAGTGGGTAATGATAAAGTAGGTGCTGGTAGTTACAGGGGGACAGTCGAAGACTGGACTTCTGTAATAATAGTTGGGGGAATTGAAAAAGGGACGGAGTTATCTAAAAATTGGGTGGATCTGGAAGTCAAAGTATGAAAGAGTTGTGATATATAAAATGGTGGGAGAAATCCTGGGTACAAAACAAGAAGATCATGAATAGATGACAACAATAGTGATGAAGTTGTGGTGTCAGGGGTAGTAGTCACCTCCAATACCTGTTGACCTGAAAAAGAATGATCCATCTCAATAGTCTCCATCAAATCTATGACTGCTTGTGAATCTTCAATTACCTGTTCAGTCACTTTCTCAATCACTTCTTGACTTACTCCTTCAGTTGCTCCTTCAGTCACTTCTTCAGTGATTAATACTAGAGGATTGGGTCCATCATCAACATCACTATCAATGAGATCAACAGTAAGAACCTGTGATGAAGGGATCTGAATCTTCTTTCTTTTGGCTGGTTTGACCTCAGTTATTATTAGGTCATCAGCTACCTATATAGGTGCAACGGTTACTTGAAGATCCACAATAAGCTTAGGAGGTTCAATAGTTTGAGTGCTCAATACTGAAGTTAGGTTTTCTAACTCCTACTGGAAATGACGAGAGGTCTGCAATAAAGATTTAACCTTCTCAGTTGTTTTCACCTGAGGAGGATTTACCATGGGAGCTTTACCTTTATCTCCATCTATATAAGTAAGCATTAGAGGGGCATTAGCCTACTGCAATTGTTTTTGTTCTTTATCTCTTCTCACTTGCTCAATCAGATTCATCTCCATTGTTCTTTGCCTGTAGACTTTAGTTTTAACTTCTTTCTGATATGCCTTAATCTGATGTTGTTCTTCTATGCTCTTGGCCCTAGCCATGACTTCAAAAAATGTGTTCACTCCTTGATAGATGGAGTCATTTGGGAGTTCTTCATGGACATAATCCATCTTCAGGTGATATTGTTTGAAATGTGCATCAAGGAACTTCTTCGGATCATGCTTCCTTTTGGGAGCTTTACCCAACTTCAAAGGAGCCATTTGATCACCAAGCACTATATCCCAAGTTGAGGTGGGGATAACTAATGTCCCAAGATTTAAAGAGAATTTAGGACAACCCCTCTTTTTAGGACCAGTGAGCTTCTTGTAGACACCATTAATGACAATCTGATAGGAAACTTCATGAATGACCAACCTGTCAGGCACTATTCTAAGCAGAAGGTGAACAATGTCACTTCCCCGGACTCTGCTATAGGAAAAGGACTCATAAACATACCAATCACCAATTGTATTGATGAAGGTCCTGGCCTCAACTGAGAAGGCAGGAGATTCCTATTTGAATATTTTGAAATAAAGAGTGCCCATGAAATGATCACAAATGTCATAGAGAAGGGGCACATAATTACTTTCCCACAGTGTAGCATGATATATATGAACTGGTGGAGCTCCAGGGGTCCAATTCCATCCCAAATTAGGATATTGGGACTCAGAGAAAAATACATCAAGGATGAAAGCTGACAAGAAGAAGTGTGTCTTTCTCAAGGTAGGGGCCTTCTGATAATCTTGGATTTATTTTTTAAGTTCTGAAGATAGGATAGATGCCCAAGGGAAGGATTCACCAATTGTGAACACATGATGAGATATTGGAGCCCATTCGGCATTGAAAACTGAACAAGTGGGAAGGCCAAAGAGCCTATAGAGCATAGCTTCCAATAAAGAGTAAGGATCTCTAAACCAAGCAATCGGATATAGGTTATCTACCTTCAGCACAAAGATGCTACATTTAATCATCCATGATTTCATCATTTCTTCGAAATTATACCTAGTTTTGGATGATGTTATGAATTCAGGGCTAAGGGTTTGTGCGGCCAGTTTAAGAGAAAAAGCCCTGATAAATACTTGGGGGAAAAAGGTTGTCAACTATGACCCTATGCTATCATTGAATGACTTGTCTACAGGGTTAGCATTTTCCACAATCCACTTAACCAGGTTAGTATAAGGAAGGACAACAGGCTAGGAAGCAATGGCATGGATTTGAGAAGCCCTAATCTTCTCCTATGAAGGTTTGTCTTCCTTAATGTTGGAAAATCCATCATTATTCAAAATTGAGTAGATTTTGGCCTGGTCCATTTGGTAGGTTTCAGTGACCCTCTCACTGGTGTTTGAGAAGATGTTGAAACTGGGGTCTTTGGTCAGTAAATCCTTGTGAAGTGTCTTAGACCGAGTATTTCGAGAGATTTTGGCGAGGCATGGAATTTCTGGTAAATAAATAAAATGATAATCAAAACTAAAGCATAAATAGGAAAATCGTAAATAGAAAATACAAATATAACAGAAAACCAACCTGAAAATGACTGCAAATTCGTGAGGATGACCCTGGTAAGAAATCGACAGTAAAATCCACATAGCAGAGTGAATTTTCGACATTGAAAAATGATAAAGAAAATAGGAAAAATCGTGTATTTATTAATTTCCGGTCAGATCAAACCTGGACTGTGGGATTAAAATAAAAGAACGGATGACATTACCCCTTGCGGGATGCGGGATCGGGTTCACGAATTTATTTTCAAACTTTATTCAAAATTCCCGCAATCCACAATCCGAAATTGCAGGTTGCGGGTTGCAGGATTACAAATTGCAAAACAACGAACAAACGTTTTTCCGAAATCCGTAACCCAAAATTTTGGGTTTTGGGAATGAAAACAATCGTTAAAAATGAAATAACTTTTTCCGCATCTCGCAATCCACAATTTGTGGGTTGTGAGCTTGGGAAACACACAATGCGATTTATTAACATAACGAGTTTCCGAAATTTGGAATTTCGGGTTTTGAGTTGCAGAATCAAAATTTCCAAAATAAAATTAACAAAGTCTTCCCGCAACCTACAATTTCGGGTTGGGGGTTTCGGGTTGACTAAACTCCAAAAGGGAGAACAAGCAATTCCCACAATCCGCAATGGCGGGATTGTGGTATTTCAGGATTGCGGAAATAAAATTATATTTTTATGAAAATTGAAGGCTTTCCGAAAACTAATAAAACAACCAAAACTCAAAAAATTTCAAAGGAAAAAAAAAAAGATAACTATACAAACCGTAAGCAAAGGTATGAGATCATACAAACACAGTTTAAAAACTCACCTAAATACCTTAGTATTTACAATAATGGGGCTCCCATGATCAAATGAATCATGGGATCTATTGTTCCTACAACAAATGGTGACTAGTTGGGAAGGACCAATTATCTCTGCAAACAAAATTTGGTCAAAGAAAGTATGTCATCCCACTAATTTTCAATTTGAAATCTTAGAAAATGTTCACAAAAGGTAAACCAATAAGCAGAATTACTCATGAGATTGATAAATTCCCATCCATGATCAATTTAAAGATAATGCAAATCTGATAAGGAGATCTAAGAAAAACAGGAACTCCTTTGCCATAATGTAATCATAGGAAGACAACTTTTAGATGAACGTGGAGGTAAGCTTCATAATACTCTGGATATCCAAATCATAAGTCCCCTTGAATTATTAAATGCTTTATTTGCATATAGATACATTATTACCAATCTATTTATTTTCTTATTCCTCTTTTTTTTTTAAATAAACATAAAATCTATGCATAAGACCTTGTTGACATAAGATCATTGCCCTGACTTGGTGATCAGATTTTGGCAATGCCATTCACAAACTTGATCTGGAAACTGAACAAGCTAGCTCAGTAATGAGACTCCTTGTCTTCCAGTTGTAACACTGAAAGCAATCATCATGGCTTGGTGACCATATAAATATAATTTCAGTCCAAAATCAAACCCATGATCATGGTAGGAATGGCTTGTGACAAGACCCCCCTGTCCTTACATGCAACACAGTCTTACAAGGAAAAATTAAAACATAAATTTTATTATGGTGTGAATTACAGGACACCACCATGGCTTGATGACCATTGATAATGGCGTTACTCACTATTTATTTGTAGATCATGAATGGACCGACCTGTGATAGGATATTCCACCTTTTAGTAAACTAAAATTCATCTTCCAAGTTTGGTGGCTTGGTGTGAAGATGTCATTCCACCTACATCTATGAACCTAATGGGAAGGCTTGTAATAAGACCCCCCATCCTGTAATCCACAATTATTAAGTAATATTTATTTTCAAGGTGACTGTGATAGGATCCAGAGCAGATAAAGGTAGACCAGGTTATTGAGATATGTTGTGCTACACTAATGAAACATAAGACAAGAGAGTTAGTCACTTTTCACAACCTCAATTAAACAAATAAAGCATGTATATGATGATGAGCATAATGGAAAGGTATCAACCAAATTTCTGCAATTAATGATTGTCTATTCTTTCTACAACAAATTTTGACATAGGTTGAAAACAACCAAGATTGACAGCGCATTCCAGAACTTCAGTTCAAATTATTTTGAGACAAGCTGACCATGAACCATTACCAAATGTGTGGAGTTCATTAAAAGAAAAACCAGTAAAAGAAAATTAATCAAAACAAGGAAACTACAAAGGACACCGAACCTATGTATAGAGTGCATCAAATTGTTTGGACAAAATACTTTTTAAGAAGAGAGATATTCACTGGATATGTGTCAATGACCCCTTCCGATGTCTGTAATCAAACAGTACTGGGACCAATATTTTCTGTAATAATGAAAGGTCCTAGCCAAAGGCACTGAAACTTGGTATAATCATTTTTATCCTTATGCTGCTTATCCCATCTCAATACCAAATCTCATACTAAAAACTCCCTGTCAGAAGAGTATTTCTCATCAAACCATCTCTTAACCATTTGCTGATGATGATATAATTTATTTTTATCCATTTCCCTGTCTTCCTCCAACTTAACAAGGTATCAATTCTTTGCTGAAGAGGAGAGGAATCATCCTCTTGAATGGATTGGGATAACTGTAATGAGGGAATGGTAAGGTTAGATGGTAGGATGGCTTCTTTTCCATAAACCAAACAATAGGGAGAGTTTACAATAGCTTCCTTTGGGGTGATTCGATCTACCCAAAGAGCATTGTAGAACTGTGTGTGCCAATCTTTGTGATAAGAGGATTCTAATTCTTCAAAATATTTATCAGGTTCTTGTTAGAAGATTCAACAAGCCCATTACCCTGTGGGTAATAATTGGCAGAAAATTTAGTTTGATCCCTTTTTCAAGGGCATACTATGTCAAATCAATCGAGGAAAAGTAGGATGCATTATCAAAGATAAGATACTATGGAGCACCAAACCTTGTAACTATCTGGCTATCAAGGAAATAAATTACTTGGTTTGTGTTGCACTACCTAAGAGGGACTACCTCCACCGATTGGGTAAAGTAGTATGTTGTTTTAAGGATATGCCTATGTTGAAGGGAGGAGGTGGGACTAATGGTCCAACAAAATCTAGTTCCCATTGCTGAAATGGAAACTGAATTGTTACTGGTTGTAGAGGAAAAGCAAGTTCTTCGAATTTCCCTACAAACTTTTTGTGAAAATCCTCACAGCAGATCTAAGAGATGATGTATCTCACAAGAGAATAATTATGATTAAGCAAGAAAATAGAAGAAGAGTGATACATGCAGTATAATGAGCAACAGAATAATATGGTACAGTAGAACTCAGATAGAAGCAATAATACTTCGGTCATCATATGTTATTAATCACAAATGGACATATAAATAATACAATGCATGAGGAATTCGAATGCCTAAGGTGGCAATTCGAATTAGCCTTCATGGAGTGATCAAAGGATCACTGGAGTGTCATCGGAGCACAACTAGGTGTCCTCATGATCATCGGAGCGCAACTGGAAGTCTTCATCATCATCAGTGGAGTCATCAATGCTCAAGTAACTGTCAACCATCAGTCAAACTAACTCTGGTAGGTGTAACTGAGTGTAACTCAATGTAACTGAGTGTAACTGAATGTAACTGAGTGTAACTCAATGTAACTCAATGTAACTGAGTGTAATTGAATGTAACTGACTGTAACTGAGTGTAACTAAGTGTAACTGAGTGTAACTGAGTGTAACTGAGTGTAACTGAGTGTAGCTGACTGTAACTGACTGTAACTGAGTGACAACTGGACTGGTAGGTGAAGAAGGGCGAGTTGCTCCCTAAACCCAAGGAAGAAGGGCGCATTAAGCAACTGGAGGGCTAAAACTGAATAGTGAGAAGCTCCTGGGGGCTGGCTAACTGAGGGCTAGGTGCTGGACTGATGACTGGGATGCATGCAAACCCTAGAATGCATGCAAACCCTAAAAGTGCATGCATGACTGAAAATGTAAAGGATCAAAATACTGGTGGGACTAGGATGGAGTATAGGAATATCCTAACACTTTTGACATGGTTCACACCTTCTAACATGAGCATAGGCATTCTTAAAAAGGGTAGGCCAATAATATCCATCTATGAGAATCTTTTGTGTTGTGTTTCACCTAAAAAATGGCCTCCAGTAGGCCATGCATGAAATTGAAAAAGAATATCATCCATCTCATTTTTTCCCAAACACCTAAGGAAAACTCCATCATAATTTTTTCTAAACAGAACTCCATTAATAAATTTATAAGGAACGGACTTTAATCTTAAAGCTATGCGTTTTTTGAAATCTAGGGTTTTAGGAGAAAACCCATGGTTTAGAAAAAATTTGATATGATCATACCAGTCTAATGTTGGAGTATCTATGGCATTGATAGAACCTATAGGAATGTTGTCTTTGTATTCCCACTTAGTTTGCTGCTGAACAGGATCATTCAACTGGGCAGTAAGCATGCACAAACCTTGCCCTTTTACAATCTTCGCTGGCCTAATTTCCAGGTCATATTCCTACAAAGCTGTCATGCAATGGGCTCTTTTCTTGCCTAATTCTTTTTGGAATAGAACATTTATGATAGAAGTGTATGGTACAATTACCTTCGTTCAAGATTTCAAGAAGTAGGGCCTGTAATGCTTCACAGACTTGTAAACTGCATAAGCATGCTTGTCAATTTGGAAGTATTTAAGTTTAGATCCCTTAAGCATTGAGCTCATGAATGAAATTGGAATCTCTCTATCACTGTCATGCTTCTGTGTTAAAACAGTTGCATAAGAAAAATCAGTAGCGAAAGTATATAAAATAAAATCTTTGTCAAAATATGGGAACATCAGAGCAGGAGCTTCTGCAATGGCCCTTCGAATTTCAACAAATGCATCTTTCTATTCCTACGACCAACAAAACTGTACATATTTTTTAACTAAATGTTGAAAAGGCTTAACAATCTGTGCAAAATTGGGAACAAACCTACGTACAAAATTGATCTTACCGAGGAATGATTGCATGGCTTTGCGGGAACCAGGCAAACCGATATTTGAAATAGCATCAGTGCATTCAGGATCAATTATCATACCTTCCTTAGAAACAATGAAACCCAAGAGCTTACCTTATGTCACTACAAAGATAGACTTCTTGGGGTTCAGATAAATTTCGTACTACCTACAACATTCAAAAACATGTTTCAAAGCAGATAAATGTTCATGTTGTTTTTTTTAATGTTACAACGTAATCTTCCACATTGTGAGAATCAACACTCTTTGGACTAGAGGATCCATTCCACTAACTCAAAACCATTGTATATCCTTCAGACACTATTTTTCCCTATTTTTTCCCTTATACATTTGCTGCATCATTACAGTATGCGTACCTGCAAGTTGCATCACTATAGCCCGCGGGTAGCATGTAAAATAGTAAAAATCACTAGTTTATTACTTTTTGCTCCCAAAAAGCGGTCATTGGGTGACCTTTGACTCTCCATCTGCCCAAGAAATGCCTCAATGTGTCCTTTCACTTACCTTTGCGAGGACTATATATTGAGCACATATGGCTTATGGATGGGAGGAGAAAGAAGAGTAAGAGAACTCTAGTGGATTTTTGCCCAATCTTGGGTCTACACTCATTGATCCTTGTAGTTGTGAACCCTTTATGTTCACCTTCCAAACTCCTATTCTAGTTTGATTTTTCCATTCCATGGAGGATTGAAGTGGTGGAGGCACAAGTGGATTGATCCAGATCTTGGTTCAAATTGGTTGTCGGCAAGATGTCGTATCACATTGTACTTCTTCTTGCTTATTAATAGAAATACTCATATTCTTGTCCATTAATGTTGTAAATGTTGTTTATCTTACATTGGGTTGCATTTACTTGTTATATCATGGGCCATTGCTATTGATGATGTTAATTCCATTTATATATTATGTATACTTATTGTATATTGGCTGTCAAGACTAATTTTCAGATTCGAGTGCATGGATTGAAAAGCTCCAACGGGGATCTATATCAAACGTTTGGATTGAGGTTGGTTATATTCTTCATTATATTAGCATTGTCATTTATATAGCATAATATTGATAATTGAGTTAATTTCTAGTAGTTCACTGTCTGTTGTGGTCTATTCGAAGCCATAGTGAGTTTTCTCCAACACAGAAATGGTGACTCCATTGGGGAAAACATCCATTTTTGGGGATTTTTGAGAATTAGTCCTTAATTAGAGTTGTTGTTCGTCGAATCTCTATGTTGCTTATTTTCTGTTGAGATACACTATCAAAAACTTGCTTTTTCTGAGCCATTGGAATCTTTGTTTTCCCATTTTCCTTTCCTTACCCACGGGCTAACTTAGCTTTGCCCGCTTACACCCACCTCTATTTACTCTACTGCTCGTGGGTACCCGCAGGTTTTCCTTCGACAGTAGCATACAACTCCGGCTTTGGTTGATTTATGACTTTTGGTTGTTGTTGGGTTGGCTTTGGATGATCCTGAGTCTTTGTTGGCCTATTTCTTGACTATTTCATGCCTTGGTTGTGACCAGAACTCTTCTTTTCTCTTGGTTGAGCCTTGCTGATTTTTTACCCATCTTTGGATTTAGCCTTGTTGGTTTTTTCCATTTGAGCTCATTCCAATAGCTGAGTCTTAATGTTTGGTATCTTTTGGGTTGTCTTAGTGATCTCCTTGGCATATCAGTGACTAGATAGTAGGATTTTGCTTTCATTTTTCATTTCCATATATTGAAAAATACAAAAATACACATAGTTTTGCATTTTCCTTTTGTTTATAAGAGAAAATACAAAAAAATTGCTTTTATGTACTACATCTTGCATTGAGTGCTTTTTGCCTTCATTTATATTATGATTGTGCATCGAAAAATATAAAAGGATTGCATATTTATTTCAAAATCGTTGGATTGATTTTGCATGTTAGTGGCATTGTTTTCATTGGATAGATGAGTCTAGGATTTGACAATTTTGCATACTATTGAGTCTTACACGTCACTAGTTTCACGATCATATCCCTTGAGTAATCACATCCATTAAAATGAATGCTTAATCATAAAATTGATTAGACCGATTCTATTTATAGGGTACACCAACTAGCATAGGTTTAGAGTCTTGGAATAGATCATTGTGAGTTAACAATCCAAGACTACTAGACGAAACATTAGTTGTCTGACCAGGGAGTGGAGGAACCCATGGTATATATCGGTGTTCTCAGGAATCTCTACTCAAGCCAGAGTTAAGCACGAGGTCACAGGAGGTTGGTTGAAGAGATATCCCTATGATACCGGCTGAACGTGGGAGATATTTCCAGGGTTTGTTTGTATTTGGGGGTACCGGAGGTTCGCCCTCTTGTGCTTTGAGCTTAGCTACCCTACCCATATGACGAATCCCACCTGCGACGGTCCCCCTAAGCATTGGTTATATTGCGGTGACCATAGTTTCCTTACCTAGGTATCACATAGGGTACTTGCAGTGGTTATGTTGTTTGTGTCCTGAGTCAGATAGGGGTCAGACAACACAGTTTTTGTTGTATAGGGACTTGACCTTGTGCACGCAGTGAAGTCTAGGGGCCGTTATAACTGATTCTATTACCTTCGGCTATAGTTTGGGAGTCTCAAGCCTCGCCTAGGAGAGACATACTGGCTGTAGTGTCGGGAGCTCATTTAGCCACTCTGTTTGTCTGCTCTTGGTTTTAGTTCTCTAGGTGTGTGCTTTTGATTTACTATTTTTGATTGATAGTTAGCCTTTAGGAGACGTTTTGATTTTATATTCTCTCTGGATATATCGTGGCATGGAGTCCTACTCTCCGCTGATCCTGTCGATTGGTTGGTTTAGAACCTATCGAGATTTCATGCCGCATTACTAAGGGACGTCGACGGGATCCCTATGAGTCTTCGGATTCTTACGAGACATACATCCTAGATATCATGACTGCTACACATTTTGATACTGAAGAAATAGCTATGACTCCATCGGGTAGAGTCGAACACACTTCAGACACCCCTACTCCTCATGAGGCCTAGGGGGGTGATCCACCTAAGACCCAACGTAGTTTGTTTGGTCCAGATCCACCCTGAGGACGACCCGTTCGATCCTTCGTTTCCACATAATTATATACACGGGATTCCTGAGTTACATGACGACACTAGTCCTATGGTCAACCCAACTGCATTCTCTTTTGGTATGCCTAATTATAGCACAGTTGATCCTTCCACTACGTTTGGTATTCATGCCAGCACTAGCCATGGTGTTCGCCACACAGCACCCATTGGGGGAAATACCCTCACCGAGGGCACCACGTTGTCCACTCACGCACATAGTATGGGGACTAGTCATATTCCTTCTAACAATGCTAATGTTGGAAGATGACTGCCTCCTAGGGCTACCCAACCTAATAGGAACACTATGCGCAACACGACTCGCCAGCCACCACCTAATACACATGCCTCTACTCGTTAACCCATGACTACTTTTGCACATGTTAATGCTCCTCCTAACCACGGGGCTGGACATATACCGCATACTTTTGCGTCCACTACCACCACTAGTAATGCCAATGTAGGAATTGGGAATATATCCTATCCACATGGACATAACGCCACCATCCCTGCTACTAGTAACACCAATTTTGGGGTTGGGAATACATCTAATGCTTATGGTCACCACACGACTACTCAAGCTGATCTAAATCTTGGGGGTGGGAACATACCATACCATTATGGTCATTACAACTCGGTTCCCGCTACGAATAGTACGTACATGCCCCATACTTATGGTGGAAATCCTTACTACAACTAGTACAACCCACCCCAATATGGTTCCCCAAACACATACATACCTGCTTACTCTCATATGGGTGAGGCAGGAGGAGGTTATCAACCCTATGTCCATGGGAAAGCTTATGGTCCGTCAGGTCCTCATTATCAGCAGTTTAATCAAGATTTCCAGCTGCAGCTCCCGTTCCTTGCACATTTGAACCTTCTGGACCTTTCGAAGCTCACAAATGATCCGGTGTGTCATGACCCTAATTGGCCTCCGGTCCCTACCAAGCTCCCTTCGGACATTCCTAAGTTTGAGGGGAAAGGTGGTGAGGATCCAGAAGATCATGTCACAACATTTCACCTTTGGTGTTCCTCCAACTCATTGAATCACGATTCCGTTAGATTGCGACTATTTCAACGCACCCTCATGGGGGCAGCCGCGAAGTGGTATGTCGAGTTACATGGAAACATTTATAGGGGTTTTAACGATATCGCTTTGGTTTTCTTGGATCATTTCCAGTTGTCAGTTCACTATGATACTGGTACTGAACTTTTATCTACCTTCTGTCAGAACAAAGCCACACATATTTCTGACCATGCTCAAGAGTGGTGTCGACGGAAGAGGTTAGTGAAAGCCAGCATTCCTCTAGAGTTCCTATTGGAATGGTTCCTCAAGTATCTACTCCCATACATTGCTAAGGATGTTTAGATGTCTAGCATTGTGACTGAGGAACAAGCTATCTTGAAAGTACAGCAGTTAGACTTACTATACTCTCAGTCTGGCATTTTGTATGACATTATTCCTGACGCACTGCATACACATCATGAGCCTCAGTTAGTTCCTAGACCGCATGTCGATGGCATCGTAGGATCCACAAGCACTCGCCTTGTATATTTGGTAGCTAATCAAATGCAAAATTTGTCGCTAAACCAATCTATTCCTGGATAGGTTCACACCTTGTCCACTTCAACCTCATTGTCTGATGTACACAATGTGCAATCGACGAACCAATCAGATAACCAGCAACTTGGTCATAAGAAAAAGGGGAGAAACAACTGTAGGGGTGGAAACAATGGGAATAACAATAATAGAAATCACAATACCCCTCGTAAGGAGAATGCCAACCCTCCTAGGGAAGGAGGAAATGTTGGTGAGGACCGTAAACCTAGGCATAATTTAAAGTTTCCCTGTAAGCTCTATGGGGAAGACCATCTTACTCACTTATGTCCTTGGACTGAAGAAGCATCGAAGCATTTGGCACAAATCCCAGCTGTGTTAAAGGATTCCCTACCTCATCATCAAAACATGGCTTCACATGCTCCCACCACCAATTATGGACCTACTGAGACGGCAATGTCTTCTTCCAATACTAGTAGTTATGGATGTGTGAATATGGTTCGATCAAAGGTTAGTGTTGCTACTCGTCAACGTGATTATGGTGCACCACAACCTAATATGGGGAGTGAGCCTCCCCCTCCTCCTGACAATTCCTTTCATATTGAGAAGCCCTCTAATATGCCACGGATACCGAAAGGTGTTCTCAAGCGCTCTATGCATAATCCTAATGCTCGAGCCACCCATAACTACTACATTGTAGAATATTTGGGCCAAACTCTGTGTGCCATGTCGGCTCTTGAATTTTTGCAGGCCTGTCCTTCTTAGAAGCATGCCCTTTTGAGTGCGCCAGGAATTCAGGATGGGGGAAATCCCAGTGTTATCAAGTTTGATACTACTGATGTTCAACCTCACTTACCTTACCATGTGGCTTTTCAAATCCAGGTGACATGCCTTCAAAAAAATTTCAAACGTACTATGGTTGATGAAGGTGCTTCTGCATCAGTAATGTCGTTATCTTGTTGGAAATATCTTGGCTCTCCTCTACTCGCGTCTAGAACCACACTCACTGCATTCGATGGTCGGGCATTTAAGCTGCATGGAATTATCTGTTCCCTTATTGTCTGCTTGGGAGGTAAATCTGTGCCTATTGAAGTTGAGGTGGTTGATGCGCCCATCAAATACAACCTTTTACTGGGTCGGAATTGGATGTACGTTATGAAGGCTATCACATCTACTGTATTTTGAGTTATATGATTTCCTCACGAAGGCAAGATTGTGACCATCGATCAACTGGATTTGATTAATTCCCCTTCCACAGCATCCACGGGATCCATAGTCCTGCAAGTTACTGATTCTCAGCCAGCAAATGGGAACATGGGTGTTGGTATGTACCCTTCATTGCTGGGAACTTATGATTTTCCTGCACCTGTGAATTTTATTGAAACCATTTCCGACGATGCATCTCCTCCTTTTCATAATGTACCATTCCAGACTTCATATTTTGATGATCCGTGGACTTTACCATCTACGAGTTCTACATCTAGAGACATTGCACACGTCGGGATGTCTATGCCACTGTCTATAGCTGAGCTTGCTTACCAGGATATTCAATAAGCCACTTCAGAGCCAGATCTCTCTTCTTCATTGACAGGGGAACAAGATCCCATTAAGTTTCACATGTGTGCAATCGACCGATCTTGTTCACATGATTGGCTCGATGATATTCTACCTTCAGATGAAATTTTTATCGAGGCCATGAATGGTAATGACAAGCCTTGGGAGGATTCTCATCATCAATTTTATTTCCTTCCTACCCTTGATCTTATTGAACGAGATGAGCTTCAAGTACAACCTTCCATGCATTTGGATTTTGATCCAGGCATAGTTTTGTCTAGCCTCGGTTTGACATTAAAGTGTAATCTCCCTAGTGATGAGTCTATAGACTCTCCTATAGATCCGCAAATGGGTGATCATGATGAGTTTGATTCTACTTCTAGAATTTCCAACTCTTGTGATGATGAATTTGCCACTGCAGATTCCTCCATGTTCTTCATCTTTCATTCTGAAGTTGATCATTTTGGTCCCTCGAGTGTTGGTACTATGGAACCTTCAGTGGTTAGCTCTCCCTGCATTATTTCTGAGGGTGATAATAGTGAAGTTGAAAATTTTTCTACCACAGTGACCTATATCATATTTTTCTTTACGTATGTTTTAGAGATGATCTTGGTACTTATGTTTCTTGGAGACAGGATTCTTAGATGGACTCATACTTGTTTACTGGTCCTTTTCAACATTTGCTTCAGTCATGGCAGGAATATTCAGAACCTTGCATATAGGTTTAGGCCTCCCCTTTGTTATGATGCACTTGTGTTATAGGTCAAAATTGCACCTCTCCGTCCGTGATCACCTTGAGCTATTGATCACACAAAAGGAAAACTGGGATGGAGGAGCATGTTGACCCTAGATGATACTTTGACTTACTCCATTTCCTGACATTACTGGAAAAACCATAAAAATATCATTATGAGATATGAGCGCTACTCTACCTCAATAAGACTAGCACCTATACGCTACTCCAGTATACAATAGTCGCACTCAAAGCCTTATGAGAGCCACTCCTTCTCAGCATAGTAGCGCTCAACATTTAAAATTTGATGAGCGCTAGTTGACAAGCACCATAGTAGCGCTCTAAACGCTACTTCACTGAAGAATAGTAGCGTACATCTTAAAATATGATTAAAAAATATTTAGTTTCACGAGGAGGATTAGTTGCTGGTAGTTTCTTAACTTCCTCCATAACCATATATCGACCTGAACTACTTCTCTGATCCTATAAATACAGAGAATGCTAAACAGAAAGGTTAGATGGATTAATGGAGAAACTTATAAACATAGATATCTAAAGAAGAAGCTTGCATTGGAGGAGTTGATGCTGAAGATATCCAAGCCAGAGAAGAGCAAGAGCCCAGAATCAACCTACAGGAGCCTATCTCAAAGTTAGGTATACTTGTACTTCATTTTACATTTGACAATAAAGGTTGAAGTGTCTTTCTTGTTCCAACTTGAATTTTTTATGAAATAACATCTTAATTTGGATCGATTTTGGTCAATATCGAATGTTAACCATTGTTTTTGTTTCTTTCAAGCTTTATATATTGTCCAAGATACGCTGAGAAAGGTGTTTGTCTTGCAGGTTTACTGAACAGAAGGTTGATTTGAGGACTGAGCGAGGGATCAAAAAAAAGCTAGGATCGAACGTCGGTTAAAAGGTATGTTCTCAAGGTCCAAAACTCATTTCTTTTCATAAACATTTCTGCAATACATTTAATACACTTACCTGTCACCCCATCCAAGTTGATAGCATTAGTTTCCTTGCTATAGGGTAGATTTGCGCTCCAACAACTTGAACCTATTACTATCTAAATTCCAAGACACCTCCTGAGTGTCCTTATCTTGCTCATGTTCCTTTCATTATGCACAACTTTGTACCATGCGCTTGGAAGCATGTCCCTGACACTTGTCTGCTCTCATTACAAGCATTCTTCCATATCTCCTTTGAGCTCGTTAAAAACAGTAAGGAGGTCACGAGTTTACTTTTTCGGGCTCGTTAAACCTTTACGAAAAATATTTTTATAAAGTCTTTTTTAAGCCCTTGTTAGACTTTTTCAAATCAAACAAGATTGTCGAGTATACTTGTCATTTTAGACTCATTAAAGGATTTGAAGCGACATTCACTTAGGTATAAGTTTACCCCTTTTCCGAACCTTTGTGGATTAATTATGAAAAAGGTATACTCTAGTCATACATGACTAGAAGAGTTCTTCTCTCATTGTTTTACACTTTTTCGGGTGAGGAGACTAACTTTACGAAAAAGGACTTCCCTTTTATGTCGAGTTGTGATTACATTGCATTATCCTGCTTGCCGCTTGAGCTTTGTGCCGGCTCCCACTTACTCACTTATTAGCCATGTGCCTAAGCACTTTACCTTCCGATCCAAGCAGAGCCTTAATTTATATTTCGCAGCTTGATGACCTTTTTGACCCTGAGGGAACACCCCCGGAGTGTCCACATCCTTCATATGCTTCCTTTCATTGATCATAGGTATGTTCCACTGCTTGGGACTAGTCTACTCGCTATGTGACACTCGTTCCCTCACTTGTTGTACTATAAGCAATTTTATTCTTTTTCAAGCTTTTCCCAAATATGAGAAAGACCAAAAAAATCAAATATTCCAAAAAGCCAGACGGGATTATGGTTACTACTTCTAGTTGGCAATTGTTGTGTCTCCTTTGAACAGAGCATTCATTCCACTCCGTACATTATGAGTCGGGACTATAGTTGGAACTTAGGAGCTATTCTTGTTTCTCATTTTTCTCCATCGATTGGTTAAGCTTCCAGTCATTATGGAGCCCTTTGTGGTGCCTCCTGCATCACACAATCTATATCGAGTCTATGCTTCATGAGTCTATCCATCTGCTTATGCTCTTGTTCAAAGGAAGTCCTGAAACTAGAGTCGGCCACTCCTTAGATCTCTTGACTATTACATGTCGACCATCCTTATTGAGTCAGTATGTTTCACTTGAGCTCTTCCAAATATTTCAGTATAGCTGGTACCTTGTGCTGGTTGATGGGGGATGCCTTAATGCCCTCCCTCCAGCGAGTCTCGTTACGTCGACTTCAACCCATTTATTCTGGGACTTTAGGCTTAGAGTTTAGTTGAGTACCTTGAGACTTGCAGTCATTAGTGGTAGGTTCTCTCGCCATCGACAATTTTGGGAATACATCAATGTCCCCTGATCGATGGATTCATCCTAGTGTTTGACATCAACACATATAGTCACACTCCGATGATTATACTCTGTGCCTTGATGCCCATTTTCATTATTGGTGGGTTATCTCGCATCTGTTAATGGTATACATCATTGACCGGTAATCAGACGATGTCACATCAGGTTTGACCCCATCTCCCTTATTCACTTGATGGGACTTGCACTGTCGAAGACTTGTAGAAGACCCCAGGTGATAATGGCATTCAATATGCTACTTATGACTATGAATTTACATCTGAGATATCACCTCTCAAATATCAACAGTTTGTACCTCCAGTTTGCACCAGATGTTTCCTTTTCAGCAGGAGACTATATCTTACTATATAGGGATCATGGCTATGATCACTTATGACATGTATTCATTATGTACTTCCTATTCATGTCCATTGTATCAGATTGTTGTACTACCGACATGTATTCAAGGACACTATTGTATTATGATGAGTGAGCTTCTCTTTCCACTTGTGTCTCCATCACTCCACTTCTAAGATTTATAATGTATTTTGGCCATCGTAGCATCAGTCTCTGACCTCATCCATTAGGGGGCATCTATTACAACGTAATCTTCCACCTTGTGAGAATCAGCACTCTTTGGCCTAGAGGATCCATTCCACTGACTCATAACCATTGTATATCCTTCAGACACTATTTTTCCCTATTTTTCCCTTGTACGCTTGCTGCATCATTACAGTATGCGTACCCACGAGTTGCATCACTATAGCCTGCAGGTAGCATGTAAAATAGTAAAAATCACTAGTTTATTACTTTTTACTCCCAAAAGCGGTCATTGGGTGACCTTTGACTCTCCATCTGCCCAAGAAATGCCTCGATGTGTCCTTTCAATTACCTTTGAGAGGACTATATATTGAGCACATATGGCTTATGGATGGGAGGAGAAAGAAGAGCAAGAGAACTCTAGTGGATTTTTGCCCAATCTTGGGTCTACACTCATTGATCCTTGTAGTTGTGAACCCTTTATGTTCATCTTCCAAAATCCTATTCTAGTTTGATTTTTCCATTCCATGGAGGATTGAAGTTGTGGAGGCACAAGTGGATTGATCCAGATCTTGGTTCAGATTGGTTTCCGACAAGAGGTCGTATCACATTGTACTTCTTCTTGCTTATTAATATAAATACTCATATTCTTGTCCATTAATGTTGTAAATTTTGTTTATCTTACATTGGGTTGCATTTACTTGTTTTATCATGGGCCATTTCTATTGATGATGTTAATTCTATTTATATATTATGTGTACTTGTTGTATATTGGCTATCAAGACTAATTTGCAGATTTGAGTGCGTGGATTGAAAAGCTCCAACGAGGATCTACATCAAATGTTTGGATTGAGGTTGGTTATATTCATCATTATCTTAGCATTGTCATTTATATAGCATAATTTTGAGAATTGAGTTAATTTTTGGTAGTTGGCTATCTGTTGTGGTCTACCCCAAGCCATAGTGAGTTTTATCCAACACATTGAATAGATAGTGATGTCATCTAGATATAATATGACATAATTATGCATTAAACCTTTGGAATCTATATCCATAGCTCTTTGAAATGTGGCTCCTGCATTAATCAGTCCGAAGGGCATTCTCCTATAGGCGAAGGTATCCCAGGGTGTTCTGAAAGTTGTTTTTAGTTGGTCATCAGGGGAAACCATGACTTGGTTGTATCCTGAAAAACCATCCAGGAGAGAGAACATCTCTGACTCAACTACCTTTTGTAGAATATGTTCCATTCGAGGAATAGGGTAGCTAACCTTTTCGGAGGCTCTGTTTAAATTCCTAAAATTAACACACAATCTGATTTCCCAATTCTTTTTCTGAACAGGTACCAAATTTGCTATCCAATGTGAGTGTCTGACAGGGAATATGATTCAAGTTGTCAGTAACTTTTCAGGCTCCTTTTTTATAGAGGGTTCCAAACTAGGATGCATCTTTCTCAGTTTCTATTGCTAAGGTTTCACTTCTGGTTTCATCGGTATGTTATGATGCGCTAGTATCAAAGGTTTTCAATTCGTCATAGGTCCATGCAAAAACATCCTTGTACTCTTTACACAATCTTATGAAAGCTCTTCTTTCTTCAACAGAGAAGTCAATTCCAAGGTTAATAAATCGGGGATCCTATTCAGTACCAAGGTTGACTAGCTCATAATTCATTGATGAACTCTGTGTCTTGCATTTGGTATTTTTTTTAAACTTATCTTGTAAGTCATAGAACGTTTCTAGATTGATCACTAATTTTGGAATAATGTTGGAGGGATCAGTCAAATATTTTTCATGCTCGTATCTTGAGCTGAGATAAAGTCTAGGATCTGTTGATCATCATCAAACACTTTCCAGCTTGTAACATTATCAGGGATAGAAGGCATGTACATAAGTTCTATTGAAAAGGTTTTAGGTGACAAGCCTTCTAGTGGAATCAGCCTAGATGCAGTATTTGCTAAAAGGTCAGCATCAAAGTTCTATGATCTAGGGACAGACTTGATGTTGAATGTAGTGAAATAATTGGTGAGTTCCCTTACCATCTTTTAATAATTACTTAAACGAGGAGACAGATAGTGTATCTTGTTCCTTACTTTCTTAACTATGATTTCTGAATCACCATAACATTCTATCACTTGTGCACCCATATCAATATCTTTTTTGAGTCCTTGCACCAGAGCCTCATATTTAGCTACATTATTTGTACATTCAAATTCAAGTCTACAAGAAATCATGGTCTTGGTTCCTTTGGGATCAATAAGGACACAACCTGCACTAGCTCCATCCTTGGATCTGGAGCCATCAAAGAATAAAGTCCATGTAATGGGATAAATCCTAAAATTTGTATTAACATTATAGACATTATGTACAATAGTTCCAAAGAATGGAAGAGTGGTAACATTAGCAATTTGAGATTCATTTTTCACATTCTCTGGTGAAGAATCATCTGGCAAATCTCCAAAAAAGGTATCAAATGTAAAATGTTCAATGTGTGAGCTGAAATAACAGGCAAGTTCACTTGAATCGTTAAGGTCAGTGACTGTTTGCTTCATGAATGGCTCCCTACTGATCTTAATCTTATTTGGTTTTCCATTGTAGGGTAACCATAGGTGAGACCAATCAGTGGAAAAGTAGCCCTTGATATTTTCTTACTAGTCTCTGCTCAGCCACATCCCAAAGGCTTCAGGAATGTCAGCTATAACAATATCAATTGTTTGATGAATCCAAGGATCAGCAGATAATGTCAACAACACATTTCTCAATCTCCCTACTACTCTTACTTTGGATATGTCAAGTTGGACAATCTGAGTAGGACAAGGTTCCCAAGTGGCATTAAGTTTTCTATAGACAGATAGGGGCATCACATTGGAAGAAGCACCAGAGTCTATCATGCAGTTGTGTACATTCCTGTTGAATATTTCAAATGTAAGAAAGAAAGGAGGTGTCCTCTTGCTTCCAGATTTCTAATATTCTGGTTTGGTGAAAGAGTCTAAGTATTTTTTTGTGGCTCCCTTTGTTGTTTAACTATCGTGCTCTTAGGAAGAGAATCCCTCATAGAAGGGATCTTCAGAAGTCCAAAAAAGGAAATATTTTCTTTAACTCTTTTCAAATCTTCATCCAAAATGTAATCCAATTTAGGGATGATTGTATCCTTTTGAGGAACAGTTTTGTTTTTGTTGGGAGATGTTGTTGAAGATGAAGGTTCCTGAGTAGGTTGTGGTCTTGATCTAGTATTGTAAGGATGTTGAACATTGAACACTGTCTCGAGTTCTTCTTCTTCTTCGTTCATTGGTAGTTCAGAGAAATAGCTAACAATATTAATATGTGGGTCTTCTTCTTCATCTCTGCCTCCTGGTAACTGTGAATCTTGGTTTGTTTGATCATCAAAAGGTTCAGAGGTGTTTTGTGATTCAGTGGTAAGAGATTTGAAAATGGAATAGATCTCTTCAGAAGTCAGTCCTTCATTAGGATTAAGAGGTGGTGTATTTTGGGGAGGTTGATAACGTCTCCTGAATGGTGGTCTTACAAAACCTCTGTTATTATGTTGATTCTCATTATTATTCTATTTTAGATCCACTATCTGATTTGACAGTTTCTAGAGAAACTTCTTGATGTCAATCATTTCAAAGGGATGTTTGTTTTGGGTAGTGGGCTTGGGATCATTATCAGTTTTCTTCCTGGATGTAGAAGGTTGTTCTTCTAAAGCTTCAGGATTGTCTTTTAGGCAATAGATATCCTTTTCAACCTGAATGGCTTCAACAGAAGCTTCAAACAGGTTTTCCTTGTGTGCCCTTTTCACCCACATTGCAATAGGTACAGATAGACCTTTTTCATAATAAGAAACCAAAAGTTGCTCTGCTGGAAGAATAGTAGCAGGGATCCTATTCTTTAGGTAAGAAAATATTTGATTGTAATCTTTAACCCTTTCTTTACCTTTCATTTTCATGGAAGATAACTCCAAAACCAAATCCTGTGGTGTCTTATCATCCCCAAACTTCTGGATAAATAATTTTTCAAATTCATCCCATGAAGTTATAGTTCTAGCTTCTAAGGAAAAATGCCATGTGGATGCCTTGACTTCAAATGTGTAAGGGAAGAGTCTGCAAACCACATCTTCATGAGAAACACTCCTAAGTCTAATGGCATGCATAAAGGTTTTAATGTGATCTGATGCAAGTGACTTGTCATTTGGGTTGAACTTGGGAAGCCACTTCTGAGGGTTTTTAGGCAATTTATGTTGATCCCCAAGTATGAATACAACATCTTGGTCAAGCCAAGGTCTGTTCTAGCCTTCCCCAGCCATAGGTTTTTCTTCTTCTTCTTCCGATGAAGAGTTGGAAGAATGCTCGCTTTCAGATGAGGAGGATGATGATGAAGGAGGAGAGGGTGGTGGTCCAACTGAAGCAATAGTGTGTGAGACTTGTTCTATTTCACTGAATAATAAATCAAGATTAAATTCAGGGGATTGTTATTGGTTTGATGAATTATTTTGCTCGATAATCTGTTCAACTAAATTTTGATTCTCTTGATTCTCTTGAATATTTTCCTGTGGATTAGTATTTTCTTGGTGAATTGCTGCTAATCCTTGATTTCTTTCTACATAGATCTTCTGTTGTAACCTAGCAGCACTATCACTAGAACTCTTGAGTATCTGTTCAAGTGAGATAGGTCCTCTAGTGGGTGATATAATGATGACATCCCCTATTCTAGGATCTTGGTGAGCTATAGGGATAGCAGAGATAGTATTAGGATGTTGCACTGGTTGCTCAACATAAGTATATGTTTGTGTGTGGCTACGGGTGACAATCAATATTCTTGTTGGAGGAGGTTTCTAAGTATTTTGTTTAGGCATAGCTTACTATTGGCCCTCCTTCTAGTGCCATTTGTTGAGGCCTCGGATGTGCAGGGTGTGCAAGGTGTTGGAATGGATTCCTAAACTCTCAATAGAGGGTGAAAACCTAGACTAAAAGGCTTCAAAAGGCCCTATGCAAGGATAGTTTTATCACCATCCTGTTTGGCATAGCAATCTCCCACAGATATTCGGCCTCTGCTGGCACTTTATGAGCTGGTAATTTTTTATCCAAAGGATCAGTTTCCTAATGAAGAAAACTAAGTGTAAAAGGTCTGTAAAACACAAATCTATTTGTAAGAATCTAAACTAGGTTATATCTATCCTAAGAAGGTGTTTAAGATGAGTGCAGATCAGCTTGATGTGAAAATTAAATAAGTATTTATCATCAACTTAACAGAAATGTTAAAAGATTTATTACTTATTTGCTCAAATTACCATTGATCAATAAAAATTAACAAACAACAAGTTGAGGGTTGTATGCATTCAAGACTTGACCTGTAATTGATATGTTAATTGAAAAATTAACACCATTTGTAACTTACAGTAAGAACCATTTGCAGAAACCGATAAAAGTCTTAATAAAATAAACTCTTTAAAACATCATGAGCACACAGATCATCAGCAGAGAAAAATCAGAAACATAGATCAATGTGCTTAATAAATTGCAAAGATTGAAATAGTATTCAGATAAGCAATTTGGAGTAAAATCACATTCATCAAATAAACTTGGTAAATAAACAAAAGTAGATCTAAAAATAACTTTACTATATTTAATGACAGTCTGTAATAAACTACAAGCTTGTATCAAAACAGAGCGTCTCTAGCCTCTCCTGGATATTTTGTCTCCAAATTCCATCATCCCTCTCTATGAGAGATCACCTCTTTTAAATAGGATTTATAGAATAATAATACGAGTAAATTGCGACAAACCAGGATTACAAAATAAAAAATAAACTATTGGCCTAGAAAAAACTTGCTATTTGTCCCAAATCTCTAACAACTTATCCACATTCAGATAGTTAGCTGACTCTATCCCCAGCTGGGCATTACATTCGAATGTTTTCATCTCATTCTTAGCTAACTTATGCCAAATACGAATGTAGATGTGGATTTTTCCTTCGATGCTGACCGTTTTCCTAATCAGTTGTTCCACATCATCAATATTGACCTACTCAAGATACTGAATTTTCTCCTCGGCCTCTTCAAACCTGTGTTCGACTTGCTCAAGTTTCAACTTAGGAGGGCAAGAATCTTCAATGAGATCCATAGAATCAAACTGTATAATATCCATGATGTTATCTGCTGCATACCATCACCTTCTGCATATAGCCTATGTTTTCTTCAGAATATCTTCAACTGACTCATTCAAATATTGCCAAGTGTTCAATGCAACTATGATTTTCTTAAACTGAAAACTGTTAAGAATGGGGAAGACTTCTGGCATGTCCTTGATATATCTCTGCCACTCACCAATATTTTTACTTGCCTGAGAAGCTTGCATCCTTTTGGCTTTTTGCTCTTCAAGGGAACCATACATCTTACCAAAAATTATATGAGTCTCCCTGATCTCATCCAGGGTGCAAAATAGCTTCTCCAGCAACTTGTGATGTTCTTCATTGACCTGGAGGGCCAAATCCTTAAATTCCTAGAATGAAAACTTAAATAAAGTAGAAGAGGATGCACTTGCATTTGCATCCTCACGTCTCTTTTCCAATAAGGCTATCTTCTATGTATTGTCAGAATTCTCAGCTTGTAGATCACAAAGTTCAACCTACAGAGAGGTATTGCTTCGCTCCAAGTCTTCTAACCTGTCTCCCCATTCCTCCTAAGATCAGAAACATAATTTCTATGTTCTTTTTAGTCTTTACCGGCTCCTCTTCAAGCCTTTCCAATTCCTCCTTCTTCTAATCAATCTCCTTATTTAGTATCTGGACTGAATCAAAGTTTGCACCAACAAATGCTCCTAAGGATGTTGTTGTTTCAATTGCTCCTTCCTAGGGCTCATTTGTTTGCCGAATCCATACTATTTGATTAGGAATAGATACTTCTAGTTCACCTTGATCCCTGCCTCTCTTCTTACCCCTTTTTACCACTGCCTTATTTTCCTTACTGTATAAATAATGTCCAAGGGGAACTACCACATCATCTTCATATTTAGTTATCATTTCAGAAGTAATTGAGATGACATTTTCTGTTGAAATTAGTGAAGGAGTTTGAGCGACCATGGGATTGGGTATAGGCATGGTAACTTGAGGAATAGTCAAAGGGGTAGGGACAATATGAGGAACTAATGGGACAGTGGTTGGAGAAGGGATTGAATTGAAGGCTTCAGAAAGTGGAACTTGATCATCCTCAACAGTTGATGACAAGGAAGGAATTGAGGGTGGCTCTTCTGCAATGGGTAATGACAACGTAGGTGTTGGTAGTTGCAGGGGGATAGTCGAATACTAGACTTCTGCAATAATAGATGGCGGAATTGAAAAAGGGATAGAGTTATATAAAAATGGGGTGGCTCTGGAATTGAAAGTATGAAAGAGTTGTGATATAGTAAATGGTGGGATAACTCCTGGGGACAAAACAAAAATATCATGAATAGATGACAACAACAATGATGAAGTTGTGGTGTCAGGGGTAGTAGTCACCTCCAATACCTATTGATATGAAAAGGAATGATCCATCTCAATAGTATCCTGCAAATCTGTGACTGCTTGTGAATCTTCAGTTACCTGTTCAATGACTTTCTCAATCACTTCTTTACTTACTCCTTCAGTTGCTCCTTCATTCACTTCTTGAGTGATTAATACTGAAGGATTAGGTCCATCATCAACATCACTGTCAATGAGATCAATAGTAGGAACTTGTGATGAAGGGATCTGAATCTTCTGTCTTTTGGTTGGGTTGACCTTAGTTATTATTAGGTCATAAGCTACCTGTATAGGTGCAGTAGTTACTTGAACATCCACAATAAGCTTAGGAGGTTCAACAGTTTGAGTGCTCAATACTGAATTTAGGTTTGCTAACTCCTGTTGGAAGTGACAAGAGATCTGCAATAAAGCTTTAACATGCTCAGCTGTTTTCACCTGAGGAGGATTTTCCATGGGAGATTTACCTTTATTTCCATTTGTATAAGTAAGCATTAGAGGGGCATTAGCCTACTGGAGTTGTTTTAGTTATTTATCTCTTCTCACTTGCTCAATTAGATTCATCTCCATTGTTCCTTTCCTGTAGACTTTAGTTTTAACTTCTTTCTGATATGCCATAATCTGATGTTGTTCTTCTATGCTCTTGGCCCTAGCCAGGACTTCAAAAAATGTGTTCACTCCTTGATAGATGGAGTCATCTGGGAGTTCTTCATGGAAATAATCCATCTTCATGTGATATTGTTTGAAATGTGCATCAAGGAACTTCTTCAGATCATGCTTCCTTTTGGGAGCTTTACCCAACTTCAAAGGATCCATCTAATCACCAAGCATTGTAGCCTAGGTTGAGATGGGGATAACTAATGGAACAAGATTTAAAGAGAATTTAGGAGAGCCCCTCTTTTTAGGATCAATGAGCTTCTTGTAGACACCATCAGTGACAGTCTGATAGGAAACTTCCTGAATGACCAACCTGGCAGGCACTATTCTAGGCAGAAGGTGAACAATGTCACTTCCCCAAACTCTGATATATGAAAAGCACTCATAAACATACCAATCACCAATTGTATTGATGAAGGTCTTGGCATCAACTGAAAAGGTAGGATCTTTCTGTTTGAATGTCTTGAAATAAATAGTGCCCATAAATGATCATAAATGTCATAAAGAAGGGGCACATAATTACTTTCCCACAATGCAGCATTATATATATGAACTGGTGGAGCTTTAGGGGTCCAATTCCATCCCAAGTTAGTATATTGGAACTATTAGAATAGTAATCCAATACTTAGTACCTTGGTTCATAACCTTAGTCAATTTAGTTGCCTTGTATGCATTATTGTACTATAGTTTGGACTAGGTATCTTTAATTGGTCAAAGAACCACTTTTGAGAGTGTTCACACTTATTTTGAGTAACCCAACTCATCCAAACTCTAGTTTTATCCACAAGTGTGCCCTCATTAAATGTTGGAGCACTCTCCCTCCTTGAAATGGGGAATGTCTGTTGACTTTGAGTGCTTGAGTGGATTTAGCCCATTTTTTGCTAGATTTGGAGCATTTAATGCCTCCTTGGACCTCCCACACACCTCTATTTGCTTACCCATGCATTCCTATGACTCATTTATGACCCAGCATGCTACAACCATGTTCACACCAAAATTCATGACTGTTTGGGATGATTAGGATTGAGTTGGACCCACCTAGGGGGGATTGAGGCCAACTTGGTCAATTAGCATTGTACACTCATTTTGGGATTCCTAATCCTCTCGAATTTCCCCAAAATGTAATATAAACCTATTCTAAACATTTTTACATGTTAGAGAGTTTGATAATGCCAAGTTTCAGTTCACATTGTGTGTAAATTTGTCTTCTTTTCAATATTTTTTTCTGGTTATTGCAAATTATTCGATTTTGTGAGGTTCTCTAATGCTCCTAGATCTTACTATGGATCAAAATACTCACAGGGTATCATATCCTTGTGGATTTTAGTGAGTTTCAGATCAATCTTGAGCATTTGAGCTACATTCTTAAGAGAATTTCAAGATAAAAATTGAGTGTTTTTGCAGGACTTTTAGTAGTTTTCCCACCATCAACTCAAGCAGAAATGGAAGCAAACCAAATGTTTCTCACTCCCTTCAATTTATTCGATTGGAAGGATGAAATGGTCATCAAACTGAGATCTAAGGGTCTCTATAGAGTCACCATGGGCACAGAAGTGGAGTCAAACTCTGTTGTGGAGAAAGCAAAGTACTACAATCGACTTGATGAAGCATATGGATTGCTATGCCTGAGCATTTCGAGGGAACTCTTATTTCGTACAAACAGTTTGACAACCCCAAATGAAGTCTGGGTTAAGCTAGAATCACTCTTCGGGAAAACTGATGACTAAGAGGCCACCATCTTGAAAATGAGCTCATTAGCTTGAGCCTAGCGCATTTTGAAACTATCCAGGAGTTATTCACTAAGTTCAAGTCTCTATTTCTTCAACAAAAAATAATGTGGAATTGTTAAGAAGTATGTTCAATTGATACTATCCATCCTTTCGAAGCTAGGGCCAGAATATTCAGTCTTTGTAAGCACGTTCCATTCTGCCAAAATGACCCTTCGAAATTGGAAAATTCCATCACTAGACACCTTCATGGAGTGTCTTACTCAGGAGAAATACAAGCTAGTTCAAATGGGCACCATCAAATCGAAAGATCAAGCCTTGGCCATGGGTTTTTCGAATGCCTCCAAGGGAAAGCAGAAGGAAAAGAGTTCGAAGCATCCAGAGAGGAGGAAGTCTGAAAAAACCAGATCTGCTGATAGGGATCCTTCCAAGGAAAAGGACAAGAAGGGAAAAGAGAAGACCAAATGCACCTATTGCCACAAGGGATGGCATCCAGAGAGCTCATGCATGAAGAAAACCATTGACACAATGGCGCAGCTATTGGAGAAGAACAACATCCCTGTCCCTAAGGGTGCAAAGAATAAAGATAGCACCTCAAATACTAACAAGAAGTTGAAATGTCATGCTTTGGTATTAGGTACTTCTAATTCCTCATCCTTAATGATTGATTCAGGGCTTCCAAGCACATGGTTTCATCTAGAGAGCTCTTCTCCTCTATGCATTCGAATAGTGGCCCAACAGTTCGAATGGGAGATGACTTTGAGATCCAAACCAAAGGGATTGGTAGGATTGATTTGGAGCATGGTTATTTCAGTGATGTGATCTATGTACTTTCATTGGGCACAAATTTTTTATCAGTGTATCAAATGACCCATACAGGAGAAGCTAAGAGAGTAACATTTACTTCTTATTTGGTATATATTTCAAAAATTTCTTCAAACCAAGTTTTGGCAGTTGGGTATGCAGACCACCAAGAGAGGATGTACAAGTTTTAGAATTTCCTCCCTGGTTCTAGTGACCAAGCACTCCAATCTCATGACAATGAGACCTCCAAGATATGGCATGAAATATTTGGCCACATGAACTACAAGTATCTCCAAACATTGCACAAAGATGAGATGGTGGAAGGGCTTCTTGAAATCAAATTTTCAAATGGAGCTTGCATTGGTTGTGTGATTGGGAAACATCCAGAATGCAGCTATGAGAAGGGAATGGAAAGGAGAGCCACTCAACCACTTGGATTGGTACATTTATACCTCATTGGTCATTTACCCACTCCATCCTATGGTGGATCAAGGTATGTACTCACATTCATAGATGACTACTCTCGATTCTACTGGGCTTACTTCCTAAAATTAAAATCTGAAGTGTTTGAGCAATTGAATATTTGGAAGGCCTTAGTGGAGAATCATAATGGTCATAAGATAAAAATCCTTAGGACTGGTAATGGAAAGGAGTATGTTAACAAAAACATTCAACACCTTTGTGAGGAATGTGGCATCCAATTGAAACTTTCAATCCCCTACACACCACAGCAAAATGGTTTGGCAGAGAGGAAAAATAGGTCTCTCAAAGAGATGGCTACATGCATGATTGAAGCTAGGGATCTAAGCCCTAAGCTATGAGTTGAAGCCATCAATTGTGCTACACATATTCAGAATAGAGAATTTCACAAATCAGTCGAAGGTAAGACACCCTATGAGGCATGGTTTGGCCAAAAACCAAATGTCTCAAATTTCAGGATTTTTGGATCTAGAGCATGGGCTCGAATTCCATCAGAAAATAGGAAGGATTTGTATCCACAGAGCAGAGAATATATCATGGTTGGTTATGGTGAAGACACAAAGGGATATAATCTCTTTGACACATACACACTCAAAACTTTCATTGAGAGAATCGTTAGAACATTATTACACCTATGTACATTAATCATTTATTAATTGATGGTTAATTAGTACCAAACAGCTTAATAATTGCATCCCCAAGTTGGTTAGTGAGTAAATGGTCATTTAGCTTGAAACAGTTGGCAATGTGGACAAAACTGAGCATTGCGCCAAGTCAAACTAGTTGTTGGGTGCACCCTCCCATTCATTTATTGCTTCCTGCATGCCTAGGGCGATCTTACTCCTTGTTTTGTGGGATTCTCTTTGACTAAGGGCGCACATGCTCGGAATGTGGACAAACTTGCCTCCTTTGCCCATTTTTAGCCAATTCTAGCTGCCTAACCTCTAACCAACTAGATTCTCCACATGTGTGATGCCACATGGTCCTATCTAGTCAATCCCAGCATTCACACAACAGTTTCAAACTAGTTTGGGATGGTTTGAGATATTTTGGTCAACCTAGGGGGGTTTGAGCTATTTCTAAGCTAGATCAGTGTGAACACTCCAGATGGATTCAAATTGTTCTAGATTTGTATAGATGGATGTTCTTAACCTATTTTAAGGTTAGACAATTAATAATATTTACATTATTCACCCATTTCATGTGTTAATTGTTCTTCATTTTACATATTTATGCTTAGTCTTGTAAATGTGTTGCAATATTTTCACTAGTGAGGAATCCATAGTAGCTAGGTTCTACTGTGATTCATATTTTACATGGTATCAAAGCTCTTGGAGCTACCATTTGAACCAGCAAGACTATTTTAGTGGCTTGCCAGAAGCAGTGGAGAAACCACATAATTCCTGAGGCCATTGCCTGAGTTCATTGGAGAAATATAGTGGCTCTTCTCAGGTGTGATGCTCTCCCGAATGCACCCACTATCAAACAAGGTTGGAATCTATTAGTGTAGATCCCTCCTGAGTGATTTGAGATTTTTTTGTAGGTATTGAAGATCAACATTGTCAGCAAGTGCGTGTGCAGCAGAGAAGAATGGAGCCATCTCACCCAAATGTGCTTACTCCCTTCAACTATTTTGATTGAAAGGCTGAAATGGTGATTTTGCTGAGATCTAAGGGTCTCTACAGAATTACGATGGGCACTGAGGTGGAGCCAAACTTAGCTATGGAGAAATCTACATTTTTTAACAGAATGGATGAGGCATTTGGCCTCCTTTGTCTCAGCATTTCAAGAGACCTCCTGTTTCATGTAGAAATTCTAGCTACTCCAAATGAAGTGTGGCTCAAGCTTGAGACCTTGTTTGGAAAGACTGATGAGATGAGAGGCCACCAACTCAAAAATGAGCTTGTTTCACTGAGCCCATGGAATTTCTATTCCATCCAGTACTTCTTCACCAAGTTCAAGAACTTGGTCTTGCAGATCAGACAATGTGGCATAGAGAAGAAAGAAGAACAGTTGGTGTTGTCCATTCTCTCCAAACTGGGTTCTAAATACTCATTTTTTGTGTCTTCCTTCAACTCCACAAGGCTCACAGTTAGAGTTTGTAAGATGCCACCTTTGGATGACTTCATGGAGATGCTAACTCAAGAGCAGGACAAGCTAGTCTTGATGGGCTCCATCAAGCAAAAAGACCAATTTCTTGCAGCTGGAGATTCGAAAAATGGAAGAGGCAAGCAAAAACCCAAGGGGCCGAAACCTCAAGAGCAGAAAAAGAAGGATGAGAGGCCCAAATCCTCTAAGGGGGTTTCGAATCCTATCAAGAACAAGGGAAAGAAGTCTAAGAAGAAAAAATGCAGCTACTGTCAAAGGGGTTTTCACCTAGAGAGTTCATTCATGATGAAAACCATAGACATGATGACCCATCTCCTACTGAAAAACAATATTCCTCTTCCTGAAAGTTCCAAGAAGAAGGAGTGTGTTTCTGAAGACAAGGAGAGTTTCCATGCTTCGGTGGCTTATACATCTCAGTCACCCTTGTTCATCATTGATTCAGGTTCCTAGAGGAACATGGATTCTTGAAGAGATTCATTTTCTGAACTTGCACCCTACATTGGTCTCTCCATTCGAATGGGAGATGACTCAGAAATCCCTACTCATGGCATTGGGAAAATCTCTATGGAGAATGGGTTCTTCTCTAATGTGTTGTATGTACCAAATATTGCACCAAACTTGCTCTTTGTATATCAAATGTCACATACTAGAGAAGCAAAGAAATTTGTCTTCACTCAGGATGATGTGGAGATATCAAAAATTTCCACCGGAAAATCTGTTGCAATGGGTGTTGCAGACCATGATATGAAGATGTACAAGTTCTCCCACTTTCTCGAGTTCTCTTCACCAAGTGTACTTCTGTCACATGGGAATGAGACCAGAAAACTATGGCATCAAAGGTATGGTCACCTAAACTATAGATATCTTCAAGCTTTGAGCAAACAAGAGATGGTAGAAGGGCTGCCGCAAATCAGTTTTTCCAATGGAACATGCAAGGGTTGCATGGTTGGGAAGCATCCTGAGAAGAAGTATGACAAAGGGAAGGAAAGGAGGGCTGATCAGCCACTTGGGATAGTGCATTCTGATATGATAGGTCCACTCCCCACTCCCTCCTATGGCTGCAGCAAATATGTGCTCACCTTCATCGATGATTACTCAAGGTACTGCTAGTTATTTTTCCTTAAGCAAAAATATGAAGTCTTTGAATGTTTCAAAATTTTCAAGAGTATGGTTGAGAACTTCAGTGGGAGGGCCATGAAGGTTTTGAGGACTGATAATGGTAGAGAGTATGTCAATAAGAATCTGTAGCATCTCTATCAATATCATGGCATTCAGATGCAACACTCAGTGCCCTACACACCACAACAAAATGGTGTTGCAAAGCACAAAAATAGAGCATTGAAAGAGATGGCAACTTGCATGTTGCAAGCAAGGGATTTGTCTCCTAAATTGTGGGCTGAAGCTATGAATTGTGCAGAATATGTTTAGAACAGAGAACCACACAAATCATTGCAAGGAATTACTCCATTTGAAGCATGGATGGGCCACAAACCCAATGTTTCACATTTCAAAAATTTTGGCTCAAGGGCTTGGGCCAGAATTCCACCGGAGAAGAGAAAGGCCTTGTAGCCCCAAAGAAAGGAGTCAATCATGGTTGAGTATGCAGAGGATTCCAAGGGCTACAAACTCTTTGATCCATCCACTCTCAAAACTTTCATCGAAAGAAGTGTCAAATTCGAAGAAGAAGAGTTTTTGCAAGCTAGTGAACAAGGTGATGGGGAATGCACATTTCCTCTTCTTGATGATGAAGTAAGTAGTGATTATTCTTCTAATATTTCTGATTCTGATATTGCTGAATATGATGTTGATATGGATTCTGATCATATCCCTCCATCAAGGCCCAATTGGGCAGAGAAAACAATTCAAAGTGTCAGAGAGCTTGTGGGTGATCCCCAAGATGCTAGGAAAACTAGATCTCAATTTCACAATTCCTTTGCATGTGATAATTCTGATCTGAGTGAGGAATGTTATTTGATGGTTGGATCTGATCCAAAGTCATATTCAGAAGCATGTACAGATCCAAGGTGGAAATCAGCCATGCAGGAAGAGATGAACTCACTCCATGAGAACAAAACTTGGGATTTGGTCCCTCTTCCTCCCAAGAGGAAACTAGTGCATTGCAAATGGGTTTATAGAACCAAAGTTGGATTTGATGGATCTGATATGAAGTATAAGGCCAGGTTGGTGGCTAAGGGTTACTCTCAGGTCCAAGGTGTGGACTGTATAGAGACATTTGCACCGGTGGCAAAGATGGACTCCGTAAGACTAGTTTTGGCCATTGGGGCTTCCAAGCGATGGGAGGCTCATCACATGGATGTAAAAAGTGCCTTTCTTCATGGAGATATGAATGAGGAGATATATATGCAACATCCTGAAGGTTTCATTTCTGATAGTACACTTGTTTACAGGTTGAACAAGTCACTCTATGGGCTCAAGCAAGCTCCTAGAGCATAGTATGCAAAAATGGACAATTTTCTGCTATCTTTGGGGTTTGAGAGGTGTAAGTCTGATCCAAATGTTTATATGCAGCATGTTAGTGACCTGATATTAATTATTGTACTCTATGTTGATGATATTTTGATCACTAGTAGCTGCACCAAAGAACTTGACTTAGTTAAGAGAGCATTGCACAGTGCATTCTCCATGACCGATCTAGGATTGCTAAAACAATTTATGGGTTTGGAGATAGGCCAAACTGTGAATGGAATTTCTATATTTCAGTCAAGGTATGCTTTAGATTTGCTGCAGAAATTTAAGATGGCTGAATGTAAGTCTGTAAAATTTCCATTTCTTTCAGGAGTTAAGCTAAATGAGTGGGGTTCTTCTCCACTAGTTGATAGCTCGTTGTATAGGAAGCTTGTTGGAAGCTTGCTATATCTTACTCATTCTAGACCAGATTTGTCATATGCTATTGGGGTTGTTGCTAGGCACATGAAAGAACCTCATGAGATCCATTGGAAGGCAGCCAAGAGGATCCTTCATTATATTCAGGGTACTAAGTCCTTTGGTATCCATTATGCTATCGGTTCATCCCTTGAACTAGTAGGATTTACAAATTCTGATTGGGATGGTGATTGTATTGATCGGAAATCAACTTCTGGTTATGTTTTTATGCTTGCACATGGACCTATTTGCTGGTCAAGCAAGAAACAAAATACTATTTCCTTATCTTCAGCTGAGGCCGAGTACAGGGGAATAGTTAATGCACCCACACAATGTGTTTGGTTGCAAGGTATTCTTGCCGAGTTCAGGATTGTTTTTTATTCACCCACTATTCTTTAGTGTGATAATCAAAGTACAATAAAGATTTCTACTAATCGAGTTCAAAGGAAAAGGACCAAGCACATAGAGATACACATGCATTACATTTGGGGTTTGGTGCATGACCGGACCATAGCATTGCAGTATTGCCCTTCCAGTGAGCAAACTGCTGATATCTTCACCAAGTGTTTTACTGAGAAGACCTTCACTCCCCTTAGATCTTTGCTTGGGGTGAGTGATGCATGGTGATGATTGGTGTATTATGATTTATGCCACATGTCCATTTTAGAGGGGAGGTTTTATTTCCCATGTGGTTTTCCTCCTTACCTTGGTTACATGGACAAATAAATTTTTATGTTGTAAAAGGTGACTTGAGGCTAGTTGCCAAGGCCTTATTTTTGATATTTCACTAAGTCTAGCTTAAGGGGGGGTGTTAGAACATTATTACACCTATGTACATTAATCATTTATTAATTGATGGTTAATTAATACCAAACAACTTAATAATTGCATCCCCAAGTTGGCTAGTGAGTAAATGGTCATTTAGCTTGAACCAGTTGGCAATGTGGACAAAATTGTGCCAAGTCAAACTAGTTGTTGGGTACGCCCTCCTAGTCATTTATTTCTTCATGCATGCATAGGGCTCTCTTGCTCCTTGTTTTGTGGGATTCTCTTTGACCAAGAGTGCACATGCTCAGAATGTGGACAAAGTTGCCTCCTTTGCCCATTTTTAGCCAATTCTAGCTGCCTAACCTCTAACCAACCAGATTCTCCACATGTGTGAGGTCACATGGGCCTGCCCAGTCATTCCCAGCATTCACACAGTAGTTTCGAACTAGTTTGGGATGGTTTGGGATATTTCGGTCAACCTAGGGGGGTTTGAGATATTTCTAAGCTAGATCAGTGTGAACACTCCAGATGGATTTGAATTGTTCAAGAATTGTATAAATGGATGTTCTTAACCTATTTTGACGTTGGACAGTTAATAATATTTACATTATTCACCCATTTCATGTGTTAATTGTTCTTCATTTTACAGATTTATGCTCATTCTTGTAAATGTGTTGCAATCTTTTCACTAGTGAGGAATCCATAGTAGCTAGGTTCCGTTGTGATTCAGATTTTACAAGAAGTGTGCAATTTGAAGAAGAACCAATTCCTGATTTTGAGCTTGCACTGGGGGAATGCTCTTCTCCTCCACACCTTAATGAAGTAAGTGATGATTCAAGCTCTAATTTTTCTGATATTGTTGATAATGACATGGTTGAATATGAAATTTATGTATATGATTCACCATCAAGGCCCAAGTGGGCTGAAAAAATGATACAAGCTGCAGGTGAATTGTCAGGCAATCCCCAAGAGCCTAGGAAGACTAGATCTCAAACAATCAATGCTTCCTTTGCAAATAAAAGTGCACTTGTTGATCACTGTCATATAATGATTGGATATGATCCAACATCATATCAGGAAGCTTACCATGATCCAAAGTGGATATCAGCAATGGAAGAAGAATTCCATTCTCTCCAAGAGAACAAAACATGGGATTTGGTGCCTCTTCCTCCCAAGAGAAAACTTGTGCAATGCAAGTGGATTTTTCGAACCAAACCTATTGCTGATGGTTCTGATATGAAGTATAAGGATAGGTTAGTGGCTAAGGGATACTCACAAAGCCATGGTGTGTATTATACCGAGACCTTTGCACCAGTTGCAAAGATGGACTCAATTAGACTAGCTCTAGCCATGGCAGCTAGTAAGGGTTGGCAAGTGCAACAAATGGATGTTAAAAGTGCATTTTTACATGGTGAGCTATAGGAAGATATCTATGTGCAGAAACCTGAAGGTTTCCAAGAGGATCCCTCACTTGTTTGCAGGTTGAAGAAATTAGTCTATGGACTCAAGCAAGCCCCCAGGGATTGGTATGCTAAAATGGATGCTTTTTTGCTCTCAATTGGTTTCATTCGACACAAGTCTGATCCAAATGTGTATTTGTAGAAATGTGATAATATTTTTCAGGTCATTGTACTTTATTTTGATGATATTTTAATTACAGGGATATGCAACAAACAAATTGGTTCAATTAAGGCATCTCTACACAATGAATTTTCCATGAGCGACCTAGGATTGCTAAGGCAATTTTTGGGTTTGGAAATTGAGCAATATGAAAGAGGCATCATGCTGAGTCAACCAAAGTATGCTTAAGACCTATTATCAAAGTTTAAAATGGATGAATATAAGTTAGCCAAGTGCCCATTCCTTTCAGGCATAAAACTAGGTGAATTTGATGACTCTCCATTGGTGGATTACACACTCTACAGGTAGCTAGTTGGTAGTTTGTTGTACCTTACACATACAAGACCTGATTTGTCTTATGTTGTAAGTGTTGTAGAAAGGTATATGAAGCAGCCACATGATATCCATTGGAAGGAAGCCAAAAATATCCTTCATTATGTCCAAGGAACAAAGAATTTTGGGGTACATTATGCAGTTGGTTCTTCGCTACAACTAGTTGGATTTTCTGATTCGGATTGGGCTGGAGATTTCATTGATAGAAAGTCCACTTCAGGTTTTGTTTTCATGTTTGCTTAAGGTCCCATTTGCTGGTCAAGTAAGAAACAACATACTATTTCACTTTCATCAGCAAAGGTTGAGTATAGGGCAGCGGTGAATGCAGCCACACAGTGTGTTTGGTTGCAAGGTATTCTTCAGGAATTTGGTGTTGCTATTGATTCTCCAAACAACATTTGGGTGGAAAATAAAAGTTCCATCAAGATATCTATTGATCTAGTTCAGAGGTAGAGAACAAAGCATATTGAATTCCATATGCACTACATTCGGGGCTTGGTGCATGACAGAGCGATTTCCTTGCAGTATTTCCCAAGCACCGAGCAAACTACTAATATTTTCACCAAGTGTTTTACTGAGAAGACCTTCACTCACTTGAGAGCTTTGCTTGGAGTGAGTGATGAATGGCGATTGCTGCAATTTTATTGCAGGTTCAGCCCCATGTCCATTTTAGAGGAAAGGTTTTCCTTCTTGTCCTCAATTTACATGGACAAATAAAATTTATGTTTTGTAATGAGGTGACTTGAGCCTTTGTTGCCAAGGCCTCCCACTTTAAATTCATGAGTTGTACTAAGTTATGGTTTGTGAAGCACCTGCAACAATTAATTAATAAGAATATGTGAAATAGCAAAAATGACAGAACTCAGAATCACTTTTATATTGATTGCAGGCCACTTCGAGGGGGAAACCTCCTTTGAGCAAGCTCAATACAAATAACTTCACGGTGCCTTCAATGACCTCAACACACATTTATATACTAAGTCTATGCCCAATACTATGAGTCAAAACCATGTGACATATAATACTACGGGATGACTTACAAAGCATATGCGTCCAATACTATGGGTCAATACTATGGGCTAATATAAACTATGGATCAACAAATACTATGGGACGACTTACAAAGCATATGCGTCCAAAAACAATATACTAACATAGTAAAGAGAAGGGTTGACACGGGTTCCTAACATCCCCTCTCCCTTAGAAAAATCTTTGTCCTCAAAACTTTGGTTGGAGAAATTGCTGCAGAATCTGAAGAAGTGGTTCCTCGGTAGCATCCTCGGGTTGCATTTCAGGCCAATGACTCCTTTGGAGTGTCAGGGAGGATTGCTTGGAAGGATGTAGATGAAGAAGAACCCTATCAACTGCATGGAAAATGCACTCAGAACGGTGTTGATCGGCTTGTTGTTTCAGGCGAATTTTGGCCATGTGAAGATTGTCCTATAGAATGAGAAGAATCTGATCGCGGTTTTGAAGAACCGAGTAAATGTTCTGAACTGGGGAGCTGCTAAGGGTGTATGGAAGAAGAACTGGCGGTGTCTGTCCATAGACTGCTTCATATAGTGTCCTTTGAGATGTGGTATTGTACCACCAGAGCCCTGCTAGGAAATCCATAGAAACAGTTGGCCAAAGCTGTGTAGGGATGGGCAAGGGTTTGAGAAATCCAAAAAGGAGTGTCGTTTCACCCTTGTTAACCTGGAAAGTATCAGAGTCAGCCACCATCTGTTGAATTGTCATTTTCAGTCCCTGCGAAAAGAATTTACATTGTTCCCGGTCATACATTTTGAAGAACCTAGAGTGCCCTGTTGATGAAGAAGCATGGAGTTCATAGAAGAGATAGACCTGTTAAACATATTGCAACCAATTTGGAACAAGCAGAGAAAGAGCTGTAAGAGAAACTAGGTCATCAATTGTGCGAGAAGGAGCATCTGCCACCATATTGTCCTTACCCTTCTTGTAAGTGATCACATAGGGATAACCCATGAGTTGGATAACCCATTTCAGGTGTGTTGGGGAGGAGACCCATTGTTCCAGAAAATTTTCTAGACTCTGGAGATCAGTCTTGATGCATAAATAATTCCCTAATAGGTATGGCTTCCACTTCTATACTGCATGCAAAATAGCCATCAGTTCCTGCTAAGAGATAGATGTGACTAAATTTTGACCGGAAACGTCTCTTGAAGGCGGCAAGCTCATTGGTTCAGCAAAGACACCTGCATATCTATCCAAGGAAGTAGTGGAGACCGTTGATGGGTGCATTTGAATGGAATGGAGCTGAGCGATGACGCCATGTGAATTCTTCTTAAGGATTTTTTCCAGGCGATGTAAACTGATGATGCGGAGAGACCCTGGTTGTAAGCCCATTAATTTGTGTTGTGCCCCATTGACTGAAAATTGCATCCAAAGTTCTACAAAATCCCATAAGATGGGGCCAAGTGTGCGTAACCATTGAATGCCCAAAACCACATCACATCCACCTAAGGACAAGGCAAACATGTCAGAGCGCAAGTTATAATCTTCCATAGAGATATGCACATTATGGCACTTCCCCTTGCAAGGTAAGGTGCCCCCATTGGCAACCATGATTTCAAAGTTGGAGCAAGGATGGATAAAACAATCATCCTGTTTGGCAATCCGAGGGTCAATGAAGTTATGAGTGCTACCAGAATCAATGAGTATGGTAAGAGGGATCTTCTTGAAGTATCCCCTGACTCGCATTGTTTGTGGGGTGGTGATGCCGGTTACAACATGGATATAGATCTCAGGTGGGTCGTCCTAAGATGGGGTGAATAGGCGGGTGTTGAATGTCGACCTGATCATCTACTGTATTTGGAGCTTCTTCATTAAGTTCTGAGGCAGGCGGAGAATCCACATCCAATAGATAGAGCTTTTGTTGAACACATCTATGTCCTCGAGTGAATTTCTCATCACAATTATAACAAAGCCCTTTTTCTTGGCATGCCTGCATCTTTGTTTCAGACAAATGCTTGATAGGAGTTGGTTGAGGAGCAGGCGCGATGGGAGGTCGTTGGGAACCCATATTTCTGAAGGGAACAAAGGTGGGTTTGGAGCATTGTTGAGCTGCGATCTTGTCCTCTACAAACTTATCCAACCCTAGGACTTCCATCATTGTGTTGGGACAGAACATTTTGACCTCTAAGCGTATTTCATCCTTGAGACCACTAATAAAACTACTCCTATAGAATTCATCAGACAATCTTTCTGTGTGATTGGCCAGTTTGTCAAATTTTGTCTGATACTCTTTGACTGTGCCAATTTGGTGAAGTTTAGTGAGTGCTCCTGTGAAGTCATCAAAATCACTAGGACCAAATCGTGGCAAAAGGAGTTGGCAAAAATCTGTCCAGTTTGGCATGGGACAAGCTTTGATGTACCAATGGTACCATTGAAGGGATTCTTGTTCCAAATGAAAGGAGGCAAGTGGAACTTTCTGAACATCAAAATTATTATGCATACTAAAATATTGTTCTGCTCGGTATATCCATCCAGTCGGATCGGTACCATTGAAGCAAGGAAAATCAAGCTTCGACCTGCGAAAATTGTTGGAAGAAGAGAACCCGGTGGCTGCAAAAGATTCTGGCTGTTGGTTATTGTTCATGGTTGAATGTTGAAGATGGAGGTTGAGAAATTTTTCATCTAGATCTTGGAGTTTGGTTTGGATGGCTGCAAGTGCTTCCTCCATGGTTTTTGCTCCTGCGCGAGTGACAACCACAACCAAGAGTTTTTTTTTGTTTTTAGAAATGGATAGAAAAACACAAACAAAAACTTATTGAGTAAAGGAAGATTTGGATTTGGGAAAAACTCGGATGGGTAATTGGACAGGGAAGCAAAAGATGGACAGGGAAGCAAAAAATGGATATTTCAGAAGCGGGGTGAAAGAATGAGAAAATTTGGTAGAGAGGGACAAAGAAGCAGAATTAGGAAAGGAACACGGTGGCAAAATTTGAAGGCATTTGGGTGAAAATTGAAGGAGTTATGGAAAACCCTAAAAATAGACAAATGTGGGATTTCTCATCTTGGGAAGTGGAATTTGGGATAGGGTCTTCAAGAATGAAATATGCAGAATGGGATTGTAGGGATGTCAGTGAACTTTCAGGGAAAACAGAGTTGAAACAAGGGAGATATGGCTGAAAAACATAATAATAATAATAATAATAATTATTATTATTATTTATTTATTTTTTTTTTTTTTTTTTTCAGAAATGGATTGACAATAGTGACGCGGAAGGGATCCACAATAGATGGGTCTGCAATGTCGTGGAAGGGATAAAACCTGGTTGGATCTGAAATGGCGACTGGATTTGGAACGACTTTCAGAATAGATCTGAAATTGTTGGATCTGGAGCGGAAGTGATCGGCAACAGTTCAGCTGAAAATAGATATGGACCCCAGGTATGTGCGACTTCCTATCGGTTCAGGGGATTCACTCCACCACCAATGCTATCTGACAGCTTGCGTATTGGGGAAGTACCCCTCACTCCACAACTCAGGTAAAACTGATAACTGCTTTGCCACAAACGACAGCTCCTGGTTTACCTCATGGGTGGGAACTAGTCAATCAGGTAGGGGTCGTTTCCCTTTTCGCTGGCAGGTCCTCTCAATGGGCCAGCTACTTTGGGGTTCCTGTGGTACTCCTCACAATGGGTTTTAGGGCTTATGCCCAAGTACTTCCCACAATTAAGCGGATAGGGGTTATCCCCAGATCCGAACTTGCAACACATGTGAAAAAACAAATTGGCAGAAATTCCACCCAACGAGCCCAAGAAAGTTCTCTAATACCAGATGTGAAGCACCTGCAACAATTAATTAATAAGAATATGCGAAATAGCAAAAATGACAGAACTCAGAATCACTTTTATATTGATCGCAGGCCACTTCGAGGGGGCAACCTCATTTGAGCAAGCTCAATACAAATAACTTCATGGTGGCTTCAATGACCTCAACACACACTTATATACTAAGTCTATGCCCAATACTATGAGTCAAATCCATGGGACATATAATACTACGGGACGACTTACAAAGCATATGCGTCCAATACTATGGGTCAATACTATGGGCTAATATAAACTATGGATCAACAAATACTATGGGATGACTTACAAAGCATATGTGTCCAACAACAATATACTAACATAGTAAAGAGAAGGGTTGACACGGGTTCCTAACATGGTTAATGGAGGGTGTTAGAATAGTAATCCAATACTTAGTACCTTGGTTCATAACCTTAGTCAATTTAATTGTCTTGTATGCATTATTACACTATAGTTTGGACTAGGTATCTTTAATTGGTCAAATAACAACTTTCGAGAGTGTTCACACCTATTTTGAGTAACCCAGCTCATCCAAACTCCAGTTTTGTCCACAAGTGAGCCCTCATTAAATGCTGGAGCGCTCTCCCTCCTTGAAATGGGGAAAGTTTGTTGACTTTGAGTGCTTGAGTGGATTTAGCCCATTTTTTGCTAGATTTGGAGCATTTAATGCCCCTCCTTGGACCTCCCACACACCTCTATTTGCTCACCCATATATGCCTATGACTCATTTATGACCCAGCATGCTTCAGCCAATTTATCAAGGAAAAATAGGAAAAATCATGTATTTATCAATTTCCGATCGAATCAAACCTGGACCATCGGATTAAAAGAAAAGAACGGCTGAGATTACCCCTTGCGGGATGTGGGATCGGGTTCATGAATTTATTTTCAAACTTTATTCAAAATTACTGCAATCTGCAATCCGAAATTGTGGGTTGCGAGATGCAGGTTTACAAATTGCAAAACAACAAACAAATGTTTTCCGAAATCCATAACCCAAAATTTTGGGTTTCGGGTTTCGGGTTTTGGGAACGAAAACAATCATTAAAAAATTAATTAACTTTTTCCACATCCCGTAATACGCAATTTGTAGGTTGCGGGTTTCACAAACACACAACACGATTTATTGACATAACGAGTTTCCGCAATCCGAAATACAGAATTTCGGGTTTTGGGTTTCGGGTTGCAGAATCAAAATTTCCAAAACAAAATTAACAAAGTCTTCCCGCAACCTACACTTTTAGGTTGCGGGTTTCAGGTTCACTAAACTCCAAAAGGAAGAACAAGTAATTCCCGCAATCTGCAATTGCGGGATTGTGGGATTTCGAGATTGCGAAAAGAAAATTACATTTTTATGAAAATTGAAGGCTTTCCACAAACTAAGAAAACAACCAAAACTCAGAAATTTTCAAAGGAAGAAAAATGATAACTGTACAAACCATAAGAAAATGTATGAGATCATACAAACAAAGTTTAAAAACTCACCTAAATACCTTATTATTTACAATAATGGGGCTCCCATGATCAAATGAAGCATGGGATCTATTGTACCTACAACACCTTCCTTCAGGCCAGCTCTGATACCATGTTAAGATTCAATATGCTAAGATAGATAACATTAGTATTCCATTAGATTTCACAACAATAGCATATATAGGATCACTGAAAGAACAACAAGCACAACATAAACACAAGAGACACAATTTATCCTAGGAAACCCTCATGGGGTAGAAAACCCAGCAAAGCTTCCTCAATATAGATGACCAACAAATACAAAGATGTAATCCCCAAACATGAGCTCCTTCTCCTCCTTTTCAGATCTCTCTCTCCCCTATGCGAGTTTCACAATTGAGTGTGTTAAATGAGGAACACACCTCCTCTATTTATACACTACTTCACTTGTCTTTTAACCTTAACTAAGTCGGCCCCAACTTAACCACTCAATGTAATGTTGAGTGGGACGACCCCACTAGGGGACTTAAACACCCCATACAACTAACTCTGAACCGACCCCACTAGGGAATTCTAATAACCCAAGTTTGTTAATTTTTCGATAATTTCATTCCATTATCATTAGGATCTCTAAGAGAATAACATGTACAACATATCTACAACATATCAATCATAGACACAATAGCAATCACACAAGAGACACAGAGTTTCACCGAGGAAAACCAAGAAGGTGAAAAACCCCACAACTTTCTCAAAGATAGAATAATCCCCAATACAAGATCACAAAGATCAAACCCAATAAGATGTCTCTAGCAGATGATCCTCCTCCTCCACATGTGCGCCACTTTCTGTCTTAGTTATGTGAGCTTGAGAAGTGAGTGAATGAATCAAATGAGAGACATAACCTCTCTATTTATACATTGACTTGACCTGCCAATAACCCAACAAGGCTGACTTGCTAATCAAGTATAATAACCCAACCACATGACCTAACTAGGGCCAACCCCACACTGGTGGTCTAATAACCCATCAATACAAATGACGACACTTACAATGTGACTTGCGACACTTGCAAATACAAATGATGACACTTCCAATCAGAGGAATAATACATCTATGTTGGATATACAATAAAGTACAAATGTAATATAAAAGTGAATATCTTCTGAAGTTACAAATACATCAACACTCCCTCTTAACTAGGAAGGTATTCTCTAGACACGGGTTGTTGAAATATTGTAACTTTCAAGAATATTATATTTGTACTTTATTATTCTGGAGATGTTTCATTCCTCTGTGAAGACCTTATTGTATATCCATAGATGTTTATTCCTCTGTCGGAATGTAATAACTTGGGTTATTAGAATTCCCTAGTGGGGTCGGCCCAGCATTAGTTGTAATGGGGTGTTTAACCCAGTGGTTAAAGTTGGGGCCAACCTAGTTAGTGTAAAAGTCAAGTCGGAGTTGTGTATAAATAGAGGAGGTGTGTTCATCATTTAACACACATTCACTCACTTGTGATTAGCGCCTAAGTGAGAGAGAGATCTACTATGGAGGAGAAGGAGCTCATGGTTGTGGATTACATCTTTGTATTTGTTGGTCATCTATATTGAGGAAGCTTTGCTAGGTTTTCTACCCCATGAGGGTTTCCCAAGATAAATTTGTGTCTCTTGTGTTTATGTTGTGCTTGTTGTTCTTTCAGTGATCCTGTATATGCTATTGTTGTGAAATGGAATGTAATACTGATATTTTCTATCATAGAATATTGAATCTTAACATGGTATCAAAGCTAACCTGAAGGAAGGCAATGTATGGCACTTACGACACTTGCTTCACTTGCGACAATTCGAAGGTTAGGGTTTTGTATAGAAAAAACTATTCATCGTGGAACTTTCTCTATAAATCCATTCTGGCGAAGGTTCAGGATCGGAAACCTTTACAGGTTGTAGATAACATCCCCTTGTACCTTGTATCCAAAGGATAGCCTCTAATTCATTGTACTTTGTGATTTATGATCAATACAAGTTAGGGTTTCTGCCTCTTCCAGATCTCGGTCATAAACAGGTGACCTAGGAAAAAAGGTCACAACTTGGGCTAGGAAACTACAAATGAAATTTCATAAAAAGTGACAGGTAGGGAAAGGACTGCACTTTCACAATAAAATTTTTAGAGGCTGAAGTTGAACCAGTGACATGTGGCATGCCGTAAAAGTTTGCTCTCACGTTTTATACCATTAATAGGTCACGTTGCGACACTTGGCATAAATCTCTCTCAAAAAATCAAATTGAGGTCAGACCTATGGGGTTGGAAAGATGACATCTCAGGCTACCAAAGGCCAAGGTTTCAGACCCTTTGAATTTGTGATTTCATAGATGCACCAGAAACAATTAGGTGCATATTTCTGTCAAAACAAAATTGTTTTATGAGCACCTTCATTCTTGGCTTATCACTGCTGTGAGAATTTAGGGCTTCGACAAAAGTTGGAATTTTTGGAATCACAGTTCACGGATGAATTATACTCATCAAAATAAAAATTTAGAGACCAAGATCAAAGTTTTTGGTTTGGCAGAAGGCCGGGCTTGATCAAACCCTAGTTCCGGATTTTGATCGGAAAGGTGGAAAATTAGGGCTTCTGCAAAAGTTGGAATTTTTTAAGTCTGTGACCACGGCTATAAGATCCTCAGAAAAATCAGAGTTTAGAGATTTCGATCGAACCTTTTGATTGGGAAGAAGGATGGGCTTCATCAAACCGTAGTTCGAGATCTTGTCTAGAAGATCCAGAAGTTTCAAAGGCAATTTTGAGGGGTAAAATTTTGGAGATTTCAAAATTGAAGTATGCTAGCTTGATCAGCTCAGTAAGGCACATCTTTCCATCCTTTTAGAAGATTGAATTCACAGTTTGAATTTTTAGGGTTTCTCTGACAAACCCTAATCCAACTCCAGATCCAATTTCAGCAAATCAAAGTGGATTGGGTTAAAATCAATCTTGACAGGTACGACTTGAGGAGATACAAGTATGTGTTGAAATATGTTCATGATTAAGTTTATGATTGTCTTCATATTATTTAGGTTAGTACAATCTTGATTAATGTTAGACTTGTCTTATTACCCTAGTAAAATTATGAATGCATTGGAATGATAGAATACATTTATTGATTAGGGTTATGACACTTATGATTGTGCTAATGCACTGTGGTATTGTATGAGGATGATGGTGTCTGCTAACAAGATACAGGTACATCAAGAAAGACAAATCAAGTTCTATGACCATGATGACATAAGGACAAAGACTCATCCATAGTATTTGACCACATAGATTATCTAGTTACGAGGTATGTATGACCTTGCTCTACTATGCTTAACCCATGAGATATGCAGGTTCTATCTAGCACAAGGTCTCTAAATCATTGAATAGAACAAAGAAGATATTATGTTAAGAAATAACCAAGATTGATAATCCAGGTATGTTTTCCTATATCAAGTTAGAATCCTACTTTGTTAGGATCTTAGGTAAGTATACCTATGTATGAAATGATCATGACCATACATACTTAAGATTATTTAGAATCATAATGTTTTGATAGTATTAAGACTATACTAATGAATGTACGATTATGTACGAGATCATGATGATGACACTAGTGCACACTTAAGCATGCATAGTGGTCCAGGATGGATAGAAGTTCAAAGACATATAATCGTGAAGGGAAAATAGAGATCCATTTGGGAGGCAACCACACAAACATTAAAGATAAGTATTTAAGTTGTGATTGGAATTACTTCTTGAATCTCTAAATAGTAAATGATATTGCTCGTAATAGTTGTATGCATTCCTAGAATATATCATGTTGAGTGTAAACATTCATATAGCATTGAAAAGTATACTACTAATATGCATATGATTGGTAAGTTGGACAAAACATTCCATTATTGCTTGTCTAGAATGAAACCTCTTTGCTGACATGCTGAGAGCTGTGCAGGCTCTCGATAGTATGTTCTGGTAGAGATGGAAGGCATCTAGATAGCCACTGTATGCATACAAGATATGGAAAAGTGTTGTGTCAAAGTAGTGGTCAAGATAGTTGCATAACTATGTGAATCATATTTGTATGCATAATAGGTTATCATGTCAAACATGATTTGATGATTATGAAGTATTACTAATCATGTAATTAACTTTGATTTGTAGAAAAGATCATGAAGAACGATGAACATTGAACAAGTGATGGATGTTCAACAATAAGATTTACAAATCAAACATACTATAGAAGGCTCGTGGCTAGAAGATTCTCTTAGAAAGAGGAAGAGGATCATGACGAGATGTTTTATCCAAGTGGATATACCATTCTCTTAATGGTGTAATTAAAGAAGAAGTGAAAATCGAGAAAACTCCCAGGATTCAATTGAAGAAATCTCTGTATGGGTTCAATAGGTACCCAGGATTGATAGTCATTTGATGAGCTTAATGATAACCATGGGTGATGTGGATTTCAACCTTTGCTACAAGGTTGAAGATGGTATCTATATACAGATAACATTCAAGAAGGAACTCACCATAGATTTCGAATGATCTTAAGGCGCATATCAGTAGACCCATCTAACGAGAGATGGCACGGATAGGTATGCAGAAGATCACTCAATGCAGAGTGTGAATGATGTTCAGTTACAGAGGGAGAATTGATAGCTTCTTGAAAAGCTTTGGCTTTACCAAAAGTAAAGCTGATCCGTTATGGATGATGAACCTATCACACTATTACTGTATGTGGATGATCTCTTTTTGACAGGGAATGAGAAACATATCATGGCAAGAAAGAAGAAGATGGCTATAGAATTTGAGATGAAAGATCTTAGATTGATGCATTACTTCCTAGGTCTGGAAAAATGGCAAGGCTCAGAAGGAATATTTCTCAACCAGGGAAAGTATGCTACGGAAATCTTGAGAAGATTTGATATGTTGGAATGTACAACCATTGCCACTCTCATGGGTTCTGGCTTGAAGTTGTTAGCTGATGACTCTTCAGAGTTAGTGGATGTAACTCTGTACAGACAAATTATTGGGTCATTGATGTATCTGACGAATACAAGGCCAGATAAATGCTTTGTTGTGAACACCTTGACTCAGTATCTAGTGGAACCTAGGTATGTTCACCTGATAGCTGCAAAGCATGTGATGAAGTACCTAAAGGGTATGATAGACTTTGGTCTATGGTATCTTGGAGATCATGACTTCAGATTGTATGGCTACACAGATGCTGATTGGGTAGGAAGTGTACATCGGGTGGATGTTATTGTATGGGATCTGCCATGATCTCATGGATTAGCAGGAAGCAGTATAGTGTGGCTCTCAGTACAACTAAAGCGGAATATATAGCTGCTTGCTCTACTAGTTGTGAAGCGCTATGGATTCAAAAGTTGTTATAAGGATTGTTTGACTTAGATATGGACTCCACAGTGATCCTATGTGACAACCAGAGTTGTATCAAGATGACAGAGAATCCAGTATTCCATGATAAGTCAAAGCACATAGAGATCTGATATTTCTATATACGGGATATGGTGCAAAAAGGAGCTGTCAAGCTCGAATATGTGAGCACTGACGAACAAGTTGCTGATGTATTGACCAAACCTCTATCTTGAGTAAAGGTTGAGTATTTCTGAGACAAGCTTGGTGTCATTCAGAAGGACCTTCCTCGAAAGGGAGAGCAATGTGGTCGATCATGAGATTGCCTATATTGAAGGCAAGGTCAATTATCAGGATACCTATGTTGATATGGATACGTGTATCGATGACGAGGATACTTGTGTCGATGATGTGGATACTGTATTGATGAGGATACTATATCGTTGATGTGGATATTGTATTGATGAGGATACTGTATTGATGATGTGGATATTGTATTGATGTGGATACTTGTATCGATGATGAGGTTACCTGTTCCGACGATGAGTTCGATGATGAGGTCGATGCATGGTACTTAGAATTTTTCTAAGTGGACGAGGAGGGATTGCATCATCCCTGAACTTAGGTCCCTGAACAGATCCATAGACTCTTTTATTCGAGAAAGATGTTGGTGAATGATGTAATGTGCGCTCCTGGACTACTCAGCATAGCAGTAGGTGATCATTTACAAAACTTGTAATGATGTAATGTTCACTCCTGGATTAGCGGGTGATAATTCACAGGTTGTAAATCCTAGATCTAATCTAGGTCACACCCTAGTTTAAATAGTACTGGCTCTGTGGTTGAATGGAATAATGCAATGTTCACTCCTAGACTACTCAATGCAACAGCAGGTGATCACTCACAGGTGATAAAATCCTAGATTTAATCTAGGTCACATCCAGCATGAAAAAGGAATGGCACTGTGGTTGGGGTTGCATCATCCCTGAATGCTTGGTTCAAAATGTACGTGATGGGAATTGCATCATCCCAAAACCACTAGTTCAAAATGTACAAGATGGGGATTGCATCATCCCTGAACCACTAGTTCAAAATGTATGTGATGGGGATTGCATCATCCCCGGACTTCGGTGCCTGAATCAATCCGTAGACATATGTCTCTGAGAAGTGGTACCTAGTGGATGAGAGGGGATTGCATCATCCCTGGACTTTGGTTCCTGAATTGATTCGTAGACATATGTCTTTGAGAAGTGGTCCCTAGTGGACGAGAGGGGATTTCATCATCCCCAAACTTCGGTCCCTGAATTGATCCATAGACATATGTCTCCGAGAAGTGGTCCCTAGTGGACGAGAGGGGATTGCATCATCCCCAGACTTCGGTCCCTGAATTGATCCATAGACATATGTCTCTGAGAAGTGGTCCCTAGTGGACAAGAGGGGATTACATGATCCCCAAACTTCAGTCCTTGAATTGATCCATAGACATATGTCTTCGAAAAATAGGTCCTTAGATTCTGTCTAAGTTGACGAGTGGATTGCATCGTCCCTAGACATGTTATGGTGTCTTAAATCGATCATGTGTATTGCAGGGTATGCTGCTATGATACTGTTGATCGTGATGATCTAGATGACGATGATGTTGATCATGATGATCTAGATAATGATGTTGTTGATCGTGATGATCTAGATGATGATGTTGTTGATCGTGATGATCTAGATGATGATGATGTTGATCGTGATGATCTAGATGACAATGCTGCTGATCATGATGGTCTATATGACGATGTTGTTGATCGTGATGCTCTAGATGATGATACTACTGATCGTGATGGTCTAGATGATGATGCTGTCGATTGTGGTGTTCTAGATGATGATGTTCCTAATCGTGATGGTCTAGATGACGATGTTGTTGATCGTGATGGTCTAGATGACGATGCTATTGATCGTGATGATCTAAATGACAATACTGTTGATCAAGAGATCCATATGATGATGTTGATTGGTAGATCCAGACGATGAGGTTGTCGATCAAGTGATCCAGATGATGATGATTTTACTGTAGTTGTTCAAGTGTTGCAAAATATGAAGACTTAGTACTGAAGATGTTGATGTTCCAGTATTGAATATCTTGAAGATGTTCCAGTAACTGTTTGAGTTACTGATGATGTATGAAGACAGCTTCCAATTATTTATAGATGTATCATGTATCATGTAGTTGATGACTCCTTTCTCCTGCAGATGTTGTTATAATATCCTTCTCGTTAAGGGGGGTGTTGAAATATTGTAACTTCTAAGAATATTATATTTGTACTTTATTATTCCATAGATGTTTCATTCCTCCGTGAAGACCTTATTGTATATCCAAAGGTGTTTATTCCTCCGTCGAAATGTGGTAACTTGGGTTATTAGACTTCCCTAGTGGGTTCGGCCCAGAGTCAGTTGTAATGGGGTGTTTAACCCAGTGGTTAAAGTTGGGGCCGACCTAGTTAGTGTAAAAGTCAAGTTGGAGTTGTGTATAAATAGAGGAGGTGTGTTCCTTATTTAACACACATTCACTCACTTGTGATTAGCGAATAAGTGAGAGAGAGATCTATTGTGGAGGAGAAGGAGCTCATGGTTGTGGATTACATCTTTGTAATTGCTGGTCATCTATATTGACAAATCTTTGCTGGGTTTTCTACCTCATGAGAGTTTCTCGGGATAAATCTGTGTCTCTTGTGTTTATGTTGTGCCTGTTGTTCTTTCAGTGATCCTGTATATGCTATTGTTTTGAAATGGAATGTAATGCTAATATTTTCTATCATAGCATATTCAATATTAACATATGTCATCAAACATATTGGCACAAGTATTCAATTTTAGAGCTGGATCATCATCACTGGATCATGGAGCATCATCATCATCACTGGGCTATCTCATGATTCTTCTCGTCATAGGAATTTCTTAAGAGCCATCCCTTTTTCATGTTGGATGTAGGTCCACCACCTGTAGGTCTTCATCAACACTGGCCATACTGTGGAATCCTCAAGACTTATTACGTGCGTCACAAAACCTCAAAAGAGTATCCTAGGATCCTTTATGTGCCTAAGCACGACTGGTAAGATCTCCCATGTCGCTATTACATGTGATCGCACCACAAAACCTCGAAAGAGTATCCTAGGACCGATTATGAGCATACTGCTCAACCTATCAGATCTCCCAGGGTGCTATTACATGTGGTCACCAAAAAACCTTGAAAGAGCATCCCAGGACTAATTACGAGCATATTGCTCAACCTATTGGATATCCCAGGTAGAGATTAAATGTGGTCATGGAAAAAACTTGAAAGAGCATCCCAGGATTGATTACGAGTGTACTGCTCAACCTATCGGATCTCCCAGGGCGCTATTATATGCCATAGGACAAAACCTCTAAATAGAATTTATGAGATATCCTAGGGCGCTATTATAAGCCATAGGAAAAACCTCAAAAAAGTATCTGCAAATCTCCCAGGGCGTTATTATATATTTCCTCCCAAGAAAAACCTCGAAAGAGCATTTTCCAGATATCCCAGGGCACTATTATATGCCATAGGAAAAACCTTGAAAGAGTATCTGCAAATCTCCCAGGTCGCTATTATATGCTTATCTGCACAACCTGTCCACGGCCATGGAGTATCAACCTGATACTCACCATACATCATCCTGATGTATATCATCACATGATCATCCTGATCATTGTCACTGCATCATCCTGATGCATATCATCATCGCATGATCATCCTGATCATCGTCCTGATGCATATCATCATCGCATGATCATCCTGATCATCGTCATGATGCATATCATCATCGCATGATCATCCTGATCATCGTCACTGCATCGTCCTGATGCATATCATCACACATGATCCAACTGATCATTCAAAGTATCCAACTGATGCATACCAACATACATGATCGAACTGATCATACAAAGAATCCAACTGATGCATACCAACATACATGATCCAACTGATCATACAAAGCATCCAAGTGATGCATATCAGCATACATGATCCAACTAATCATGCAAAGCATCCAACTGATGCATGTCCAAAGCAGTAACTTGAGCATCGTCCTAATGCTCATCACACACTGCTTACATCCAAAGCCATGGGAAGGATCCTCCTATCACCATTCTTGGAATGGCTCTTGCAAATGTGTCCCATCACTTCTTCCTCGAAGTATCTTCAATCTGAAGAACACCAAGCCTCTCTCTGAAGTACTCAAACTTCACTTTGGCCAGTGGTTTCATCAACACATCTACAACCTGCTCATCTGTCGCAACATACAGGAGCTTCACTACTCCTCTCTACACCATACCCCTGATATAGTGATATTTGATCTCGATGTGACTCGACCTGTCATGGAACACCGGGTTCTCTAAAAAATTCACGCAACTCTGGTTATAAAAAAAGATACCAGTAGCATCCAACGCGATATCAAATAACTCAGACAGTAGATTTCTCATCCATACTGCCTCACAACTAGCCAAACAAGTTGCGACATACTCTGCTTCGGCTATACTCAGTGCTACATAGGACTGCTTCCTGCTAAACCAAGAGATCACACCTGATCCCATACTGAAGTAGCACCCCAAAGTGCTCTTCCTATCTGCAGCACTGCCTACCCAATCTAAATCAACATAATCCTTTAGGATAACCTTTTGATTCGCATCATACTTGAGCCCATAATCAACCATACCCTTTAGGTACCTCAAAATATGCTTTACAACAACCATGTCAACACTTCTCTGATCTGTCAGGAACTAGCTCAATGTGTTCACCACAAAGCGAATATCTGGTCTCTTGTTCATCAGGTACATCAAGGACACAATCATCTGATGATACACAGTGACATCAACCGGCTCATATGAAGCATCACATAGAAGCTTAAAGTTTGATGCCATAGGTGTGGCCATGGCCTTGCAATCCATCATCCCGAACCTCTTCAAGATCTCTACTGCATACTTCCTTTGTCCAAGGAAGATCCCATCTGCACTCTGCCACACCTCCATGTCTAGAAAGTAATGCATCATCCCCAAGTCCTTCATCTCGAACCCAGCAGCAAGCTTCCTCTTGGTGTTGGCAATCAACCCATCCTCACTTGTAACAAACAAGTCATCCACATATAGTAGTAGTATCACAGGATTTTCTTCCTCAACCTTGTAGTAAAGGTTGGAATCCGCTTTACTCTTAGTGAAGCCCAAACTAGATAGCAAATTGTCCATCCTACCATACCAAGTCCTAGGATCTTGTTTCAAGCCATACAAGGCTTTCTTCAACCTGCACACATATGACTCCCTGTCATGTGTCTCAAAACCAAGTGGATGCTCCACATACACTTCCTCTTCGACTACACCATTCAAGAAAGTTGTCTTGACATCCATCTGGTGTATCTTCCACTTCATCACTACAACCAAAGCAAGTACTATTTTGATGGAAGTGTATCTAGCTATGGGAGAAAAGGTCTCTTCATAATCTATTACCTCTTTCTAGGAGAAGCCATGAGTTACAAACCTCGCCTTGTACTTCTCTATGCTACCATCTGTAGCATGCTTGACCTTATAGATCCATTTGGAAGTCACAACAGACTTCTTTTCAGGTCTTGGGACCACATCCCAAACATCATTCTTCATGATCGACTGGTACTCCTCGATCATGGCATCCTTCCATTCTTTCTTTTCCGTTGCTTCTTCATAACTGGAAGGTTCTTTGTTAATAATATCACAGACCAAGGCAAAATAACTGGTATGTGATCTAGTTCTCTTCCTTTCTTTGTGTTCTTCTTCTGGAATGCCATACCTTTCTGCATCTTGGATGAGCTCTCTAGCCCATGCAGGTTTCCTCTCATGAGATTTCTTCTCACGGGGTAGATCTCAGGTTCTTGTGGATCTTCAATTTCACGAACTTCTTTTGGAATTGCTTCTTTCATAGTGGTGTCTTGAAATCTGATTACCTTGGTTCTTCATGGTCTTCAACAAGTGTCTTCAACTAGTGTCTTCCTCGATTTGCTGTATGCTGAGTCTTCATCAAATGTTACATCCTTGCTGATGTCAATCTTCTTGAACACTGGAAATTAGATTTGGTAAGCCTTCGAGCTTTCACTATAACCCACAAAGATGCCCTTCTTTCCTGAAGGATCTATCTTTGTCCTATTTCCTTTGGAATGTGTGTGTATACTGGACAGCCAAATATCCTAAGATGGCTAACTTTAGGTTTCTTACCAGAGAAAGCTTCTTCTGGTGTCTTGTTGTCAAGTATCTTGTGAGGTGTTCTGTTCTGCACATATACAACTGTCCTAGCTGCTTCTTCCCATAGATGCATAGGCAGATCTTGGTCATGAAGCATTTCCCATGCTACTTCCATGATAGTCCTATTCTTCCTTTCTACAACTCCATTTTGTTGTGGATTGTAGGGAGCGTTCAACTCCCTCTTAATCCTTGAATCACTGCATAGCTTCTTGAAATCAACTGAAGTGAATTCTCCGCCATTGTCGGATCTGAAGGTCTTGATCTTCTTATCAGTTTGATTTTCGATCAAGGCTTTGAATTCCTTGAACTTATCAAACAATTCATCTTTATTCTTCAAGAAATAAACCCAAGTCTTCCTAGAGAAATCATCAATGAAAGAAACATAGTATACATACCCACTTAGAGAATTGGATGACATTGGACCGCATACATCGGAGTGGATAATTTCCAAGATTCCTTTTGCTTTGCTTTCATTACTTGCAAATGCTTTCTTTGTGTTCTTTCCTTTTTCACATCCTTTGCAAATTCCATCATGCTTTGACTGGATTTTAGGAAGACCTTCTACTACTTTGCTTGCAATTGGTATTTCTCTATAGTGCATGTGTGCAAGCCTTCTGTGCCAAAGTTTACTTGGCTCCATGGACTCATGTACTATGGCATGTTCAGGTTGTCCCTTAAAATTGTACAATCCTCCCTCTAACTCTCCAATCACTACTGCATCATCTATGGTCTTACCCTTTGGCCACATGAGTACTTGGCCATCCGCAAATGCAACTCTAATTCCCTTTGCATCCAAGGATGATATGGAAAGTAGATTCTTCTTGGGCCCAAGTACATATAGAACATCTTTCATCTTCAAAGACTTCCCAGAGTCTAGTTTGTAGGAGGCTTCACCACTTCCTTTGATAGGATATTGATAGTCATCCCCAAGTTTCACTTTATGAGGTGACTCGTGTTCAGATAGATCTACAAAGGATTCTTTAAACCCAGTCATGTGTTTGGAAGCCCCATTATCAATAAGCCAATCATCACATCCATGAGAGATAGTACCTGTGAGAGTAGATATTAGAACATATTCATCTTCACTTGATGAGTCATCACTTTCTGCTCTAGTCTTCTTCCTAGGAGGTTCATCATCCTCAGCAACATGAGCATGATATCTCTTCTTGTTGTTCTTCTTCTTGTTGTTGTTCTTCTTTTTTTTCTTAGGACAATTTGAGGAAAAATGTCCCTTCTCATTACATGTAAAGCATCTCAGATATTTCTTGTCTCTATGATAATGGTGGTGTGAAGATATCTTGTTATGAGATGGCTCCCTCCTAAACTTACTCTTCTTGGTATGTGATGTGAGAGCTTGATCTGCATTCCCCATCTTTTCTTCTTGGGCTACAAGCCTAGCTTCTTCTTGTGAACATTCCTCCCACATTCTACTAAAAGAGATCAATTTCCTTCTTGCACAGATTCCTTGGATGAAGGAGTCCCATGACCTAGGTAGGCCATTCAATGTGGTCATTACAATTTCACCATTCTCCACTACTTCATCCACAACTTCAAGTTGTTCCTTGATTTGAGAAACTTTAGAAAAATATGATTGAATGGTCTCTCCATTCTAAAGCTTTACCCCTTTCAATTGGTTCCGTAGAGTCATCTTCCGATTTATGTTATTTCCTTCAAACAACTTGGTCAAGGAGTCAAACATCTCCTTAGGTGTCTTTAGGGAAGACATATGAGGTATGAGATGGTCTTTGATAGAATCAAAAATGATTCTCTTAGCCTTGACCAAGTTCTTCTTGTGTAAGGCTTTAGCCTCTTCTCCCTCTGGGACAGGAACCTCTTCACTTATGTAAGTGTCCAACTCATTCTCTTCTAGGATTAACCCAATTCTATACTTCCAGGATCGGAAGTTATCAACCCCTTCAAGCTTATCCTCAAGCTTGGAGTAGTGAGACATCTTAAAGAGTACTTCAAATGGAAATAGAACAACAACAACTTCAAGTGAGTGAATGAATCAAATGAGAGAAAGTGGTCATGACAATTTCTCCATTCTCCACTACTTCATCCACAGCTTCAAGTTGTTCTTTGATTTGAGAGACCTTGGTAAAGTAGGATTGGATGGTCTCTCCATTCTAGAACTTAACTCCTTTCAATTGATTCCGCAGAGTCATTTTCTGATTTATATTCTTTCCTTCAAACAACTTAGTCAGGGATTCAAACATCTCCTTAGGTTTTCTTAGAGAAGACACATGGGGTTGAGATGGTCTTTTATAGAATCAACAATGATTCTCTTGGCCTTGACCAAGTTCTTCTTGTGTAAGGCCTTAGCCTTATCTCCCTCTCGAACTAGAACCTCTTCTTTTATGTAGGTGTCCAAATCATTCTCTTCTAGGATTAACCCAATCCTATACTTCCATGCTCGGAAGTTGTCAGCTCCTTCAACCTTATCCTCAAGCTTGGTGTGGTGAGACATCTTAATGAGAAACTCAAATGGAAATAAAAGATTTAGGTCTTACCACTTGATTTGCTGAAAACTGGATCTGGAGCTGGATTAGGGTTTGTCAGAGACACCCTAAAATTCAAAATTTGAATTTCAAATTTCTAAAAGGATAAAAAGATGCACCTACTGAGCTAGTTAAGCCGGTATACTCAGATTCTGAATTCTGCAAAGTTTCACCCCTCAAAATTGCTTCTGAAACTTTTAGATTCACTAGACAGGAACCTGAATTAGGGTTTGATTTTCCCAGAGCTTCACCCAACTAAAAATTTCGATCCAAAGCTATAAACTTCAATTTTTTAGAGGAGCTTCTAGCTGGGGTCTCGAATTTCAGAAATTCCAACTTTTGCAGAAACCCTAATTTTTAGGTCAAAAACTGAAAATGCTCATAATTGAATTCTGTCTCGACAGAAAGATGTTCCCTTGCTAGGAGAGTCAATCTAGCCTCCTGCATTTGATGATCTGTGGAGAGAAACCCAAATATTAAGAAGCCCTAGCTTCCGCAGCTGCACAGTTCCTTCTTCTTAGTTTAGCTCTAATACCATGTTAATTTTTCAATAATTTCATTCCATTATCATTAGGATCTCTAATAGAATAAAATGTGAAACATATCTATAGCATATCAATCATAGACACAATAGAAATCACACAAGAGACACAGATTTTCACAGGGGAAAACCAAGAAGGTGAAAAACCCCGCAACTTCCTCAAAGATAGAATAAGCCCCAATACAACATCACAAAGATCAAACCCAATAAGATGTGTTTAGCATATGCTACTCCTCCTCCATATGTGTGCCACTTTATCTCTTAGCTATGCGAGCTTGAGAAGTGAGTGAATGAATCAAATGAGAGACGCAACCTCTCTACTTATACACTGACTTGACTTGCCAATAACCCAACCGGGTCGACTTGCTAATCAATTCTAATAACCCAACCAGATGACCTAAGTAGGGCCGACCCCACACTGGTGGTCTAATAACCCATCAATACAAATGACAACACTTACAATGTAACTTGAAACACTTGCAAATGCAAATGATGACACTTCCAATTAGAGGAATAATACATCTCTGTTGGATATACAATAAAATACAAATGTAATATACAAGTGAATATCTTCTGAAGTTACAAACACATCAACAAAGTTACCACATTCCATCGGAAGAATAAACATCTCTAAATATACAATAAGATCTCTACAGAGGAATGAAACATCTCCGGAATAATAAAGTATAAATATAATATTCTTAGAAGTTACAATATTTCAACAGTAGTTCACCATTTGATCGTGTGATGTAGCTTCCCGGTTGTTGATTTCATCACTTGCTGCAATATGAGTGCGATGCACCATAACCATCGACAACATGTTGAAGTCTATGTTGATCAAGTCATGCCCTCACAATGTGGCATCCATGTATTTTTTCGCCGGTAGTGATGGAATTAGGTAGTATTTGTACTATCCTCTGCTTCGTGTTGATTTCCACCTCAAATCTACTTGTTGACACACTTGGCACCAATTCTCCTTGTGGTAGCCTTTTTTCTGTGATTGCATTGGTAAGCATCTGTAGCAGGTATGATACCTAATGGAAAAACTCATTTGAATGTTGTGTGACTTTCACGCGGTTTTCTTCTACAACCATCATTATCATATCCATTATCTTGTTCATTTGTTCATTAGGGAGACAATCAGTTGCACTCCCATCGCCTCTCTCAAACCTATGCTTTGTCCTTGCTTCCTCTCGATGTGCTTCTAGTTCTGAATATGTCGGGGTTGCATATGATGTTGTATCATGACTTGCAGTGTGCGAATGTTCTTCCGCACATTCCCCTTCATCCTCGAATTCTTTGGTTTCTTCTGGTGCCTTCAACCCAACCATCAGCTACCCATCCTCCAAGTCGAACAGTTGGTCTTCCAGTACTGGAACCTTCCACTCTTCTGGCCATTCTTCTACTATTGCATCCAGTTCTACATCTGTAACCACTGCTTATGTGGGTCTATGCACACTTGAATGAATATCGTTTGGGGCTCTACCTAAAACCTTGCGACTCTTCTATACTTCTTCGATGCTTCTTCAATTAGTCGTGGAATTGCTTCCATATCTATTTTCAACATTTCTAAATAAATAAAGAATTGAATGTTATTACCTGTTTGTCTTTCTTTGTCATTTAAGGCCCATAGGTTCTTGTACGATTCCCCTTGGCACACCCTTTCTAATTCTATTTCCATCCCTTGATAATGCGATGGTTCCCTCCATCCAACCAACACGATTAATATTAGCATCCAAGCCTGTATGTGAATGGATTCCCTCTCTCCTGCACTGCTACCCCTTCCTCCATCAACTCGTTCAAAAAAAATAGCGACCAGTTCATTTGAACTCTCGCTGCACACTGCTTTGCGGATGTAATCACTCTTGATGTACATTGGTTTGGTCGATTCTTCCTTACTAGCTTGATTTCCATCAACTTTGTTGTGATCTTAACCACATGATCATTGATTGTATTGATCAGATATCCTCTAGTGTCCTTCTCTACCCCATATTTCGTCTTCAGCTTTGCAGCAAGCTTCTTGTCATTATCCTTTCCCTAGAAATATTGCTAAGGATCTACCCCAGCTTTGGGTAATTTTGTGATCCGCAAAATAGTGTCGACTGTGATTGGAATCTTTGTTTCCAACCACAAATATCCACCATGAAATCAGTCCGGTAGCTACTTTACGTATGCATTCACTTCTGTCGATCTCCCGAAGTGTGGCATGTGAATGATGGATAAAATTCTTGATTGCTCCAGCCCCAATGCCCACTTTGTTGGATCTCTTATGATCGAACCTCCTTCTCCATGTGCTATATGAACATGTGTGTCCTTAGTGCACTCTGGATATGCCAGAACATCATGGTCGATGTACTACAACTTTTGCAATCGCTGGACTATGTTCCCAGCGGTATGGATTCCCTGTGGTATCGTCGGCTCCTTGATGGTATATTTCGCGTTCTTCCCCAACTGGATTATAGGTGCCCCTTCCTTCTACAACAACACATACCCTGGTATGTCCACTATTGTTGGGCCATGGTTCCCTCCTCTTGCTTTCCTTTCTTCTTCTGTGGCACCTAATGTGCCCGCTTCTCCTATCGCAACCCGTGCCAAACTAAGGGTCTCCCTCTTCGCCCTTTGGTCGATATCCATCGGCCGACTAGCACTTCTCTTTTTCCTGAATGACCGTGCTAATGCAATCTCTGGTTGTTCCTGGAAGATGCTTGCCCTCGCCCTTGGTGCATCTTGTGTACTCATGTTGGATATGGAATGTGCCATCGGAACTGCCTAGCTTCATTGTTAATCTTTGCTCTAACTCTTGTTCTATAGCTCTCAAATTTCACAATGGATTGAACTACTTGCTTCAGCATGCTTTTATAGATTCTTATTTCCCAGTCTGCATCCATCGAATTGCTTTCGAAAACTGATTGTCGAATCCTCCGTCAATTTACCAAATCCTCCATCGATTTACTGAATCTTGCGCACTCATTGGTCATTAATTGCATCTTCATCCACTTGCACTGTCCTCTGCCACAATTATTGGTCATTAAATGCATCTTCCTCCCATTGTGTCATTGTTCGTTGTGCCTTAACTGCTACATTTATTGCCTGATTTGACGCGTTCACACTTCGTCGGATACAAACCTTGTCGTCGTTTCAAACTTTGTCTCTATTCCATCGACAGTGATAGTGTTGTTGACCGACTCCCAAAATTCACTGTATACATGTTTCATTTATCAATTTTTTTATTTTTATTTTTATTTTTTATTTTTTACTTTTTTATGTCATGATTATATTTCTCAATCGATAAGCGTCGGGATATCCTGATAGGGCTTTAGCCGGCTCCCATTCACTAAATTTGTCAATAGTGTTCCATCTAGATTTTGCAGCTGCATTGCACCTCCATTAGTAATGAAATTGATAATGTATGGACCTAGCCAATGCATTTGGAGCTTAACTGGGTGCTTCGCAAAATTACTATTGTATACAAGAACCATGTCTCCACATTGAAAGTGTTTTTCTTTTACATGGTGATAACGCTAGGCCTTCTGTCTATATTTTTCTACCTGCTGATGGAAACCTATGATAAAGATATCTTCTTTGAGTTGTAGTACTTATGTCAATATTTCTTCAATGGCTTCGTCATCGCTCACTCCTATCACTATTGCAATGCACATACTAGGGACAATGTATTCCATCGGCATCACTGCTTCTTTTATGTATACTAGCTTGAATGGATTCTGGCCTGCCAACCTTTTACATGTCGTTCTGTAGGCCCAAAGTACCGTTGGAACCTCAAGTCCCCGTCGTCACGGTTTGTATTACACACCTTGGTGAGCGCATGTTCCAATATCTTGTTCAACTCCTCAACTGCGCCATTTTCTTGTGGGTGATATGGGGTACTCATTCAATGCTAAGTTTGAAATTCCTTTGTCATAGCTCAGATGGTTTGATTGAAAAAATTGTTGAATATTGTAACTTCTAAGAATATTATATTTGTATATTATTTATTCCGGAGATGTTCCATACCTCCGATGTGATTATACTATGAATCCAGAGATGTTTATTCCTCCGGATTGGTTGTGGTAACTAGGGTTATTAGACCCACCATGTGGGGGTCGGCCCAGTCAGTTATAATAGGGTATTTAACCTAATGGTTAAATACGAGCCTACATGTACTTGTGTAAAATACATGTCAGTGTAGTGTATAAATAGAGGAGGTATGTTCCTCATTTGACACACTCACTCACTTGTGAAAGATAGCGCACTTGTCTGGGAGATTTGCTAAGGAGACAAAGTAGGAGGGAGCACATCTTGTATTTTGGTTGATCATCTTATTGAGGAAAGCTTTGCTGGGGTTTTCTACCCCATGAGGGTTTCCCAAGGTATATTCTGTGTCTATCTTTTGATTATGTTTCTTTCAATGATCTTGATAGTCTATTTGGTTTAAACTTAACATGGTATCAGAGCTAGACTGAATAGGACATCTTTCACAATGTAAGAATACCTCTCTCTCTCTCCGGTGAAAGTTAGGGTTTCAGCGAAAAGTTGGTATTATTGAATTTTGGTTACATGGATGGCTAGCCCTCTTTAATACCTTTCTTTTAAGCCCTAGATCGAACTTTTTGGTTGGGTAGAACTCCGGGAAAGTCAAACCCTAATTCTACCAAAAGTGCGATAAATCAGAATTTGGGTTCAGACAAAAGTTGGCATTTTTGAATTCTGATTACATGGTTGGATAGCCCTTCTCAATACCATTCTTTTGAGCCCTAGATCGAACTTTTTGGTTGGGTAGAACTCCGGGAAAGTCAAACCCTAATTCTACCAAAAGTGCGATAAAATTTTGTTCCAGATTCTGGAAAAGTGAAAAGTAACATTTCCAGGTAAGTCTACTCTGTCTCTTGGACTCCCCCAAGAGAAGATGGCTCCAAACACTAAGCTTGAATACAAGCTAGAAGGTATAGAGAATTTTCGGGCATGAAAATACAGAATTGGTCTCATTCTTGAAGAGAATGATCTTACTCATTATATCAAGGAAGAAGTTGCAGAACCAGAAGGAGATGAAGCCAAAGAAAAGCACAGGAAGGATTTGATTAGGGAAAAGAGAATCATAGCTGATTCTATTAAAGACCACTTGATTCCCCAAGTGGCCTCCAAGAAGACTCCAAAGGAAATGTATGATGCCCTAGGAAGAATGTATGAAGGAAAGAACATCAATAGGAAGATGAATCTAAGGACTCAATTGAAGAGTACCAAGATGCACAAAGGAGAATCCATTCAAGACTACTTCTCAAGGGTTTCACAAATCAAGGAACAACTAGATGCAATTGGTGATACTCTTGATGAGGATGAACTTGTGATGACTGCTCTCAATGGTCTCACTAGACCTTGGGAATCCTTCATACAAACTATGTGTGCCAGGAAAGAGAGCATGAAGTTTGATATAGTATGGGAGGATTGTGTTCAAGAAGAAGCTAGGGTAGCCAACAGAGAAGCTCTTCTCAAAGAGGATGACCAAGCTTTGGCAACCCATACCAAAAGAAGAAGAATAGGTCATCTCAAGAAAGTTGACCACAAAGGATCTCAACACTTCTCTAGACCTAAAAAGAGAAAAGGACCATTTCCAGTAAGAGATCTTTCCACAGTCAAATGCTACAACTGTGATAAGCTAGGACACATCTCCAGATTTTGTCCTTCACAAAAGAAGAAGTTTGTCCACAAAAGACACCATGCACATATGGCAGAAAATGATAGTGAAGAAGAAGAAGAGGACGAAGATGAAGAAGAAGAAGAGGTAGAGGTAAGGCCTAAAAGGAAAAGATATAAGGTGAAGAAAGAAGATCTAGAAGAATATGTTCTATTCTCTGCACTCTCTGGATCTGTATCTCCTGGAGAAGATACATGGCTCATTGACAGTGGTGCTTCTAAGCACATGACAGGTCAAAGGAAGACCTTCTCAAATCTTGAAGAAAAGTCTTCTACACAAAAGGTATCTCTAGGAGATGACTACCAATATCCCATCAAAGTAATTGGTGAAGCTAGCTATAACCTAGATTCAGGAACACCCTTGAAGATGAAAGACATCTTATATGTACCAGGTTTAAAGAAGAACCTTCTCTCTATCTCAACACTAGATAAGAAAGGTTTTAGTGTAGCTTTCATAGATGGACAAGTACTCATGTGGTCCAAAGGAAAGACAATTAAAGATTTAATTGTTATTGGTGAAGAAGAAGGAGGTCTCTATAAGCTCAAGGGCCATCCAGAAGCTGCCCTTGCTCATGAGATCTCTAGCCCCAGTGAGCTATGGCATAGAAGATTAGCTCACATCAACTATAAAGCCTTACCCTATGTAAGCAAGGTAGTAATAGGATTACCAGATTTGAAAGCTGATCATGATGGCTCATGTAAAGGGTGTAAGAAAGGGAAAAATATCAAGAACCCCTTTCCAAAGAGTGAAACAAAGACTAAGAACAATTTAGAGCTAATACACTCAGATGTATGTGGACCAATGCCCACCACTTCTCTAAGTGGGTTTGAATACTATATTTCATTCTGTGATGACCATTCAAGGAAAACTTGGATATACTTCCTGAAAGGTAAGAATGAAGTCTTTGAAAAATTCAAACAGTTCAAGGCTCTAATAGAAAATCTATCAGATAAGAGAATCAAAATTCTCAGAACAGATAATGGCGGAGAATTTACCTCAAAGGAATTTGAAGACTTTTGTAAAGAAGTTGGAATTAAAAGGGAACTAACTACTCCATACAATCCCCAACAAAATGGGGTGGCTAAAAGGAAAAATAGAACAATCATGGAAGTTGTAAAGACCATGATACATGACCAAGATCTTCCCATGTATCTATGGGCTGAAGCAGCCAAGATAGCAGTATATGTGCAAAATAGATTATCTCATAGTGCTCTTGATTTCAAAACTCCAGAAGAAGTGTTTACAGGTAAGAAGCCTGAGGTAAGTCATCTTAAAATATTTGGGTGTCCTGTGTACATCCACATTCCAAAAGAAAAGAGAACCAAGTTGGACCCTTCGGTAAGAAGGGGATTTTTGTTGGTTATTGTGAATCATCCAAAGCCTTCAGAATTTACATTCCAGGTTTTCATCACATAGAAATAAGTAGAGATGCAACGTTTGATGAAGAAGCAGCTCTCAAGAAATCTAGGAAGTGCCAACTTGAAGAAATCTATGAAGAAGACACTTCTCCCAGAATCACAGAGGCTGTGCCCATTCCTGAAGATGATTCTCCAGAGGATCATGATATGTTGGAACCACAAGAGCCTCCTATTTCAGACTTATCTAAGAAAAGAAGGCCAGTATGGGCTAGAGATATTATTCAAGGGGCTGAAAGATATGGAGCTCCTGAAGGCTCCACTAGAGAAAGAAAGAAACCAAAGCTAGTGTCCAACTGCATGGCTTTAATGTGTGATCTTGTGGATCAACTACCTACCAGCTATGAAGAGGTAGCTCAGAAGAAGGAATGGGTAGAAGCAATGACAGAAGAATATCAGTCAATAATGAAAAATGATGTTTGGGATATAGTCCCCAAACCAAAAGATAAAAGTGTGGTTTCTTCCAAATGGATCTTCAAGATAAAACATGCTGTAGATGGTAGCATTGAAAAATACAAGGCAAGATTTGTAGCCAGAGGATTCTCTCAAAAGGAGGGAATTGACTATGAAGAAACATTTGCACCAGTTGCCAGGTATACTTCAATTAGAACTATCATGGCACTTGCATCCATGATGAAGTGGAAATTACACCAAATGGATGTTAAGACAGCTTTTCTAAATGGTGTAATTGAGGAAGAAGTATACATAGAGCAACCACAAGGGTTTGAGGTTAATGACGGAAGGACTCATGTATGCAAACTGAAGAAGGCATTATATGGGTTGAAACAAGCTCCCAGGGCTTGGTACGGAAGGATTGACAATTTCTTAACTAGCATGGGCTTTACCAAAAGTAAAGTTGACCCCAATCTTTATCTCAAGGTGATGGATGATGAACCAGTTATATTGTTGTTATATGTAGATGATCTATTTATAACTGGAAATGAGAAACAAATTATTGAAAGCAAGAAGAAGCTTTCTTCAGAATTCAAGATGAAAGATCTCGGATTAATGCACTACTTCTTAGGCTTAGAAGTATGGCAAGAACCAAAACGAATCTTTCTAAATCAAGGTAAGTATACTATGGATATTCTCAAAAGATTTGATATGTTGGAGTGTAAAGCCATGGCCACTCCCATGGACTCCAACTTGAAGTTGTTAGTTAATGATTCATCAGAATTAGTGGACATAACCCTATACAGACAAATCATTGGATCATTGATGTACTTAACTAATACTAGGCCTGATATATGCTTTGCTGTAAATACCCTAAGTCAGTATCTAGTAGAACCTAGAAAGGTCCACTTAATAGATCCAAAGCATGTAATGAGATACCTAAAAGGTACATTAGATTTTGGCCTATATTATCTTGGAGGTCATGAACTCAGGTTATATGTTTACTCAGATTCTGACTGGGCAGGTAGTGTCTCAGACAGAAAAAGTACTTCAGGTGGATGTTATGGTCTTGGATTTTCCATGATTTCCTAGTTCAGCAAGAAATAATCTAGTGTGGCTCTCAGTACTGCTGAAGCAGAATATATAGCTGCCTGCTCTGCCAGCTGTGAAGCAGTATGGATTCGGAAACTTTTATCTGGAGTGTTTGACTTAGAAATGGATCCCACTGTGATTATGTGTGATAATCAAAGCTGCATCAAGATGACTGAAAATCCTGTGTTTCACGATAAGTCAAAACACATAGAGATCCGATACTTTTATATACGAGATATGGTACAGAGAGGAGCTATCAAGCTCGAGTATATAAGCACTGAGGATCAAATTGATGATATCTTGACCAAACCTCTGTCTCGAGTAAAGTTTGAACACTTCTGAGACAAGCTTGGTGTAGTTCAAAAGGGACCCTCCTCGAAAGGGGGAGTAGCATAGTATCTAATAACTAGTCTGTCTCATCAATGATGAGGATACCTTTTTACTGCACTTAGTTACTTAGAATTATTTAGACTTAGGACTCTTATATTTTTTTGATGATGATGATGATACATGTTTTGATATACATGTTTGATGATGATGATACATGTTTTGATATACATGTTTGATGATGATGATGATACATGTTTTGATATACATGTTTGATGATGATGATGATACATGTTTGATGATGATGATGATACATGTTTGATGATGATGATGATACTTGTTTTGATATACATGTTTGATGATGATGATACATGTTTGATGATGATGATGATACATGTTTTGATATACATGCTTGATGATGATGATGATACATGTTTTGATATACATGTTTGATGATGATAATGATACATGTTTTGATATACATGTTTGATGATGATGATGATACATGTCTTGATATACATGTTTGATGATGATGATACATTTTTTGGTTATACATGTTTTGATGATGAGAATACATGTTTTGTTACACATGTTGTGAGGGGATTGGATCATCCCTGGACTTCAGTCCTAAAGTTGAGTCGTAGACATGAGGTCTCTGATAACTAAATGATAGGACTGGATCGTCCCTGGACCTCGGTTCAAAAGGTACACGATAGGACTGGATCGTCCCTGGACTTCGGTTCAAAAGGTACACGATAGGACTGGATCATCCCTGGACCTCGGTTCAAAAGGTACACGATAGGACTGGATCATCCCTGGACCTCGGTTCAAAAGGTACACGATAGGACTGGATCATCCCTGGACTTCGGTTCAAAAGGTACATGATAGGACTGGATCATCCCTAGACCTCGGTTCAAAAAGTACACGATAGGACTGGATCGTCCCTGGACCTCGGTTCAAAAGGTACACGATAGGACTGGATCGTCTCTAGACTTCGGTTCAAAAGGAACATGATAGGACTGGATCGTCCCTGGACCTCAGTTCAAAATGTACGTGACAAATCCTAGAATTGCTCTAGGTTACATCCAGCATGAAACAGGGTTGGCTCTGTAGATGTGATACATCCAGCATGAAACAGGATTGGTTCTATAGATGTGATACATCCAACATGAAACAGGGTTGGCTCTGTAGATGTGATACATCCAGCATGAAACAGGGCTAGCTCTGTAGATGTGATACATCCAGCATGAAACAGGGCTAGCTCTGTAGATGTGATACATCCAGCATGAAACAGGGTTGGCTCTGTAGATGTGATACATCCAGCATGAAACAGGGCTGGCTCTGTAGATGTGATACATCCAGCATGAAACAGGGCTGGCTCTGTAGATGTGATACATCCAGCATGAAACAGGGTTGGCTCTGTAGATGTGATACATCCAGCATGAAACAGGGCTGGCTCTGTAGATGTGATACATCTAGCATGAAACAGGGCTGGCTCTGTAGATGTGACACATCCAGTATGAAAGAGGACTGGCTCTGTGGCGGTAAATCCTAGATCTGATCTAGGTCACATCCAGTATGAAAAAGGACTGGCACTGTGGTTGGGATTAGATCATCCCTAGACATGAGACTTGTCTTAAAGAGATAAGGATTGATCATCCTGGAACTTGATCTGGATTGTATCATCCATGGACCTATGTCCTAAAGAGAGCAGGATTGATCATCCTGTAATATGATCGTGTGATGACGATGCTGATGATCATGTGATGACGATGTTGATCGTGTGATGACGATGCTGATGATCATGTGATGACGATGCTGATCGTGTGATGTCGATGCTGATGATCGTGTGATGACGATGTTGATCATGTGATGGCGATGCTGATGATCGTGTGATGACGATGCTGATGATCGTGTGATGACGATGCTGATCATGTGATGACGATGCTGATGATCGAGTGATGTCGATGTTCCAGTAACTAGTTGAGTCACTGATGATGATGAATTGAAGAAAGCTTCCGATGATATATAGATGTATCATGTATGATGTATGACTCGTTGCTCCTGCGGATGCTGTTATAATATCCTTCTCGTTAAGGGGGAGTGTTGAATATTGTAACTTCTAAGAATATTATATTTGTATATTATTTATTCCGGAGATGTTCCATACCTCCGATGTGATTATACTATGAATCCGGAGATGTTTATTCCTCCGGATTGGTTGTGGTAACTAGGGTTATTAGACCCACCATGTGGGGGTCGGCCCAGTCAGTTATAATAGGGTATTTAACCTAATGGTTAAATATGAGCCTACATGTACTTGTGTAAAATACATGTCAGTGTAGTGTATAAATAGAGGAGGTATGTTCCTCATTTGACACACTCACTCACTTGTGAAAGATAGCGCACTTGTCTGGGAGATTTGCTAAGGAGACAAAGTAGGAGGGAGCACATCTTGTATTTTGGTTGATCATCTTATTGAGGAAAGCTTTGCTGGGTTTTCTACCCCATGAGGGTTTCTCGGGGTATATTCTGTGTCTATCTTGTGATTATGTTTCTTTCAGTGATCTTGATAGTCTATTTGGTTTAAACTTAACAAAAATGTGTGCCTTGATCGCTCATCAATATATTTGGACACCCGAATCTAGTGACCACATTGTCGAAGAGAAACCATGTTGTTGTCACAGCTATGCAATCCTTTATCGGTGCTACTTCATCCCATTTGGTTAAGTAGTTAGTCACAGTAATAATGTGTCTCGCACCTTTTCTTCTTCTTGGTGGGTTAATGGGTCCCACGAAATATACTGCCCATTTTTCTAAGGCTTGTAACATCAACTAAGGTACTAGTGGCATTTCATCCCTTCACAATAGTTTCCCTGTCCTTTGACATAAGTCACAGCTCTTAGCATAGTCTCTAGCATCACCATGCACTGTTGGCCACCATAGTCCAGCCCTAAGTATCTTCCTGGCAGTCGCGTGCACTTCATAATGGCCTCTTGTGATCCCATCATGAGTTTCCTCCAATACTCTTTCTTGTTCATGCAGAAGGACACATCGATGAAAAACTTCATCTGGTCCCATCTTGTAGAGTTGTCCTACAGTTAGTTGAAAATTAGTAGCCCTGGCGACCAACTGATTATTCTGACTTGTAGTGAATTCGTAAGGTGCTCTTCCCATGGCCAAGAACTGAATAATCTGTTCATAATGGTCATCGACCATTCCAATCCATAAATGCACATCAAGAAAGCCTCCATCAATGCTTCTGGGTTCTTCGCCCGATTCAATCCTTGATAGGTGATCAGGTCCTTTATTCAATCGCCCTGGTTTCACAATGATTTCAAAATCAAACTCCTGGAATAGAAGCAAGCATCGAGAGATATCCCCCCCAACAGAAGATTATTGACCAAGTACTTTAATGCGGACTGGTCAGTAAACATTTTGAAATGTCCTTCAAGCAAGTAGTGTCGGAATTTCTGTAGCACATATACCATCGCCAGGCCTTCTCTCTTTTTCATCGTATAATTCTTCTCTGTGGTAGACAACTTCCTTCTCGCAAATGCGATCGGATGGTCAATCAAACCTTCTCCCGAATGGGCCAATATCACTCCCAGCGCTACCGATGATGCATCCACATGGACATGGAATTCTTTCTTCCAACCGAGGAAGACTAATATCGATGTTGCGACCATCTTCTCCTTCTATATGTCGAGGCTCTTCTGGCATTCATCGTTCCACTCAAACTTTGCATCCTTCTTTAACAGCTTTTCCATCGGTGCAGTAATCATTGCATATCCCCTAATGAACTTCTTGTAATATCCAATATGTCATCTCTGGTGCTTCGACATCACGGCTTCCTTCCGAATATGGGACATAGATGGCTATGGGTTCTTCTTTGTCATCAGGTTCTCCCAACACATTATAGAATTCCATCATCATTTCAGGTGCCGCAATCCATTTTAGTCTGATTAGTCTCTCTGTCGGAACTATTTTAAGTACCTTTTTGTGGATCTCCTACAATGCACTATGGATGAAAGGATTCTCATCAACGAAGATGAAAGTATGACTAAAACTAATTGTCAATCCTTCCCATGTAGTTGTTCCTCGTCACAATTCTAATGCGATGTACCAACTCTACGGCACTTCAAATAGTGTACGGATGAACGCGTGAACCCATTCCTTCTTTGGTCTTATTCCCCATGCGCTTTGACACTCTCCCAGATGATCTCTTGGATCACCTCTTCCATTGTATTTTTTTCCATAGTAGCATTCCTTCTCCCAAAATATGACTTCCATCAATTGTCAACATAGTTGTAAGCTTGTGATTGATGACTTATCCGTTTCCCACCACCTTTCTAGTGTGGCCTTCAGTGCTTCTTCTAACGCCAACAGTCGTTGAGGTTTTGATACCTTTTCTTCGAATTTGGCGATGAAGATAGATAGATTAGGTAATCCTTCATATGTCATCAAATCACATACCTATGTTGCTACCCATCTCAATGATGGAGTAATTCGTGTGCACTTTCTAAATGACACCTCATGCAATCGATTATGCCAGTTTTCTAGCTCCTTGTTAGAGACCGACAAGGCGCTAGAAAACTGGGAGAATCGATTGCATGAGGTGTCATTCAGACACTTTGCCACCCTAATTTCCCTTCGGTAGTGGGATTGATGTAATCCTTTGAAACATTGTATAAATTGTCCCATCCTTCTATAAACTCATCCCTCATTGGTTCGACATACCTTTTCCCTTCCAATGGATCAAGCGGGGTGATTACCCTCATGTCGCAGTTTTCAAAGGACATCGTCCTTTTCTTAAAATTGATGACATCCTGATTCTCCATCACCCAGTCTATTCTCAACAGTACCAGATATGGGATTGTGTTGTCAACTATCTCTATGAAATCGAAGTTTGCATAAGTCTTCAGTCCTTTTACTTCGACAGGAAGGTGAGATAATCGACCAATTGGTGTGAGCTTGCTCTAATTTTCCAGTTGAAGCTGCACATGTGACCATACAAACTGTGGTTTCCCCATCATTTCCCATGTTTTCTTAGTCATGATGTTTACATTCGATCCTATATCCAAAATGATATAATCTACATCGTATGCACCAATATGGGTGTTCATCCTCATCTCTCTTTGCGTCTTCTTCTTATGCAATTGGTTCACTATTCGATTCTATCGTCCTCCCTCCCGTCAATACAAGAGGTTGGCTATCTCTATCAGGGCATATTGGTCCTTTGATAATGTCAAGCAACTTTACAGAAAATTTCTTAGAGTTATACTCTTCCCTGGTGACCTCTAGGAATTTATCCTATCAAAAATCGGCGGCATATGATAGACAGGCTCTTTCTAACCTATAGGCAGCGACTTCACATTGTTCTTGATCATTACATCTCATGCTTCCAAAAAGAATTATTTTTCATCCTCGACATCAAATCTGTTGGAATATGTAAACCCATCCATTTCAATTAATACCTTAGAATAGCATTATTGATCATTTTTTATTAATTCTTAGGTGTTAGACTAGGTAGTTGGCTAAATTATACATTGTGTGGACCACAAGTCATCATTGTGTGGACCACAAGCTTCCTAGAGTCACTTGGGCACATTTATGAAGATTATGGATAAGATATTATTTGATTCTGGTTGATTTTATCTAATCTTGGAATAGAAAGGTGCCTTACTGTTTTTTACTACTTTTTACCACTTTTTGGTGAAAGGTGAAAAGTTAGTTGACTACTCTTACTATTTTTTGGCCAACTCATCCTCCATGATGTTTATTCCTTCCAAATTATGGATTTAGCATGATTTTCCATCCAACATCACCATCTGATCACTCATTCACAAATTCATGAGCCTTTGAGGTGACTTGGAAAGCACACTTTCCACCTAGGGGGGTTTTGCATATTTTTAGTAAGCCTACTTTTGTGAGGATTCGAATGGAATCCTTATGCATTCAAACCTCTAATGTAATTTTATATATTTGCAGCCTATTATTTTCCCAAGGTTGGATGATTTACTATGATTCATGAGAGTAATTCCGTTTGCATCATACTTGACTGTTTTTGAGTGTTCTTGACTAGTTGTGTGAGATAACTTGTGAGAGAGTGTAATTTCTTGATCAGATATTGGTTTGAAATCAATTTTAAATGGTATCAGAGCTATTAAGATATTCTTTTCTCCTTCTAATATTTTGTAGGATCCAACCATTCTCAAGGAGTGTGCATTCAGTCATCCACAGGGTGCAATCACTCACCCAAAGGGCACAACTGAGCATCTACGGGCAGACCCAAACCACTCCAAAATATATTTCATAGCTGCCATGGATCAGTCACATCAGATCATCCTCACTCCATTCAATTATTTTGACTGGAAATCATAGATGGAGATCATGTTGAGGAGCAAATGCCTCTACAGGGTGACTATGGCAACTGAAACTGAGCCAACCTTGGCAATTGAGAAGGAAAAGTGGCACAATCGAAGAGATGAAGCCTCCTCTTGTGTCGCACCACATACAGGGATATTTTATTCCATCTAGATGGTCTCACCGCTCTAAATGAAGTCTGGGAGAAGCCCCAATATTTGTTTGGCAAGATAGATGAATTAAGAGGCCACCAACTGGACAATGAAATCGTTTCACTGGTCCACGGAATTTCGAGAACCTTTCAGACTTCTTCTCAAAGTTAAAGTCACTTGTTCTTCAATTTAAGCAATGTGTAATTGATAAAAAGGATGAGCAATTGATCTTGGTCATTCTCTCCAAGCTTGGCCCAAATTATTTAGTCTTTGTTTCGACCTTCCATGCCACAACGAAGGTAGTTTGAAACTGGAAGAGTCCTACTATGTCATAATTCATGGAATCTCTTACACAAGAACAAGACAATTTGGTCTTGATGGGAGCAATCAAAAATCCATAAAGATATCATTGTTTGACCACTGGATATTCAAAGATTTTGAAAGGAAAGAAGAAGGGAAATTTCAAGAAACCCACTGATCAGAAGAAAGAGAAACAAAAAGTTCATGAAGACTCCTCCAACTTCAAGAGGAATCCAAATAAGAAGCAAGAGAAGGAAAAGTGCACCTATTGTGATAGGGGCTTTCATCCTGAGATATCCTACGTGAAGAAAACCATTGATCAAATGGCTCAACTCCTGGAGAAAGAAAATATTCCTCTTCTTGAGAGCACAAGAAGGAAGGATGGAGGACATAATTCTGAAGACAAGGAGCGAGTGCATGCCTTGATGGAAATCACATCCAAACCTGTCTCTTTCATCATAGATTCTGGAGCTTCAAGGCACATGGTGTCTACAAGAGAGATATTTTCCTCTCTTGATTCTTCTAGTGGCCCAACCATTGTGTTGGGTGATGATTCAGAAACTTCAAGGAAAGGTAAAGGAAGTATTGATCTAGATTTTGGTTCATTCACTAATGTGTTGTATGTTCTAGGAGTTGCTACTAACAATTTTTCAGTATACCAGATGACTCACACTTGATCTCCCAAAATCATGATATTCACACCTAATGATGTTGAAATATGTGAAATGTCAACAGGCCGAATTGTTGCCTTAGGTTTTGTTGACCATAGCTCAAAAATCTATAGATTCTCTCATGTTGTGCCTTTCTCGTCACCTTCTGCTCTACTTACTCATGCCAATGAGTCAAGTAAATTATGGCATGAAATATTTGGTCACCTAAACTACAAATATATTTTCCAACTCCATGATAAATAAATGGTCATAGGGCTTCCCAATATCAAGTTTTCTAAAGGTGTCTGTCAAAGCTGCATCCTAGGAAAGCACCCTGAGCATAAGTTTGAAATTGCCAAAACTAAGTGAACCTCAGCACCCCTGGAGCTTATTCACAATGACATATCAGGTCCATTCCCCCACGAGTCCTTGAACCATGCCAAATGCATCCTCACCTTCATAGATGAATTTTCCATATATTGTTGGATCTATTTCCTCAAGTTAAAGTCAGAAGTGTTCAGTTTGTTCAAGCTTTTCAAAGCCTTAGTTGAGAACCAGTCTGGTAGACATATCAAGATCCTTAGATCTGATAATGGTGGGGAATACATTAAATCTGAGTTTCATCAATTTTGTGCCTCTTCTGGCATACAAATGCAACACATTGTTCCCTACACACCTTAGCAGAATGGTGTTCTTGAGAGGAATAACGGATTTCTTAAGGAGATGGCCACATGCATGCTTGAGGCCAATTCTTTGTCTCCAAGACTTCGGGATGAGGTAATAAATTATGCATCATGCATACAAAATATATTTCCTCACAAATCATTAAAAGGAATCACTTATTTTGAAGCTTGGACTGGGCATAAACCTAATGTTTCTCATTTCAATATTTTTGGCTCCAAGGCGTGGGCTAGAATTCCAATTGAGAAGAGGAGGGATATGCAGCCCCAAAGCCAACCATGTACTTTTGTTGTCTATTCAGGAGAATCCAAGGGCTACAATTTTCTAAGCATGCCTTCTCAAAAATCCTTCATTGAGAGGAGTGTTCAATTCGAAGAAGAGCCCTCACAGAGTGTTGAAATTGAAGAACCCTCCATATCACCACCTAAAGATGTAAGTGAAGTTCCTTTTGAATTTTCTAATTCTGACATTTTTGATGATAAAGGCCATTTTATTACAAATCCTAATTCACCAACAAGGCCTAAGTGGTCTTCTAAGACTCTTCAAGCAGCTGGTGAACTAGTGGGAAATCCTTAGGATACTAGGAGGACTAGATCACAATTTGAGAATGCTTTCAATGTGAATGATCCCTGCCTATATGAGAGATATTATTTGATGGTGGATTCTGATCATCAGACATATTAGGAAGCCTCACATGACCCAAGATGGCAATCTTCCATGGATGAGGAGTTTCATTCACTACAAAAGAATGAGACATGGGAGCCAATCAACCTCCCCTGAGGTAGAAAATTGGTAAGGTGTAAGTGGATATTCAAAACTAAATGTGCATTTGATGGTGCAGCAGTGAAATATAAGGCTAGGATAGTGGAAAAGGGCTTCTCCCAAGTCCATGGCCTTACTACAATGAGAATTTTGCACCAATTGCAAAGAAGGATTCGATACGACTAGTTCTGGCAATTTCTACATCCAAGCACTGGGAAGTGCATCACATGGATTTCAAAAGTGCCTTCCTCCATGGAGATATTGAGGAAGAGATATATATGCATCATACAGAAGGATATACATCTGATCCTAACTATGTTTGCAAGTTGAGGAAGTCCTTGTAAGGGCTTAAGCAAGCCCCGAGGGCTTGGTATGCAAAAATGGACAACTTTATCTTGTCACAATCTTTTCCTAGATGCAAATATGATCCAAATTTTTACATGAAGCTGATTGATGGCTCAATTCTTATTATTTTGTTATATTTTGATGACCTACTAATCACAAGTATCTCTACTGATCAAATAGCTTCATAAAAGACTGCTTTGCATCAAGATTTTTCCACGACTGACTTGGGAATTCTTAAGCAATTTTTGGGGCTTGAGATTTCTCAAACTAAGAATGGAACTAAGGTATCTCAGTCCAAATATGAATCTAACCTGCTAAATAAGTTCAATATGGCTAATTTAAAGCCTTCAAAGACTCCCTTCCTTTCAGGAGTCATACTTGAAGAAGCAGATTCTACACCATCAGTGGATAGCACCTTGTATAGGCATCTAGTTGGCAACTTGTTGTTCTTGACTCATACTCAACCTGATATTGCATATGGAGTGAGTGTGGCCTCATGATACATGGATCAGCCACATGATATTCATTGGAGGGATGCAAAAATAATATTACATTATGTGCAAGGCATCAAGTCTATTGGATTCACTATGTTGCAGATTCTAGCCTAGATCTTCTTGGCTTTACTCACTCAGATTGGGCTAGTGATAGCCTTGATAGAAAATCCACTTCTGGATTTGTTTTCATGCTTGGTAGTGGCCCTGTTTTCTGGTCTAGTAAGAAACATATTGCAATTGCACTATCTTTAGCACGGGCCGAGTACATAGGAGCAATGAATGTTGCTACTCAGTGTGTGTGGTTGCAGGGTATTCTTTCAGAGTTTGAGATTTCCTTTAGTACTCCCACAGTCATCTTTTGTGACAATCAGATTGATATAAGGGTATCAAGTGATCTAGTTCATAGGTATAGGACCAATCATATAGAGATCCATATGCACTACATCAGAATCTTAGTGCATGATCACATCATTGATCTGCAGTATTTCTCAACAGCTGAGCAAACTGCACACATCTTCACCAAAGCTTTTACTGAGAAAACTTTCAGCTATCTGAGATCACTACTTGGCATGGTTTAACATGTGGTGGAGTGAAGGATTGATCAACAATATTTCAATTTTGATTATGTCCATTTTTTAGGGGAGTTTTTTCCCATGAGGTTTTCCTTCTTTCCTTGTTTCGTGGACAAGGAAGTATGTTAAAGGGTGACCATGTCTTGTTACTGGGCCCTATTTTATTTCTGATTTTTAGCACATAAATTCAGGCTTAAGGGGGTGTGTTGGAATATTTAAACCCGTCCATGTCATTTAATACCTTAGGATAGCATTATTGATAATTTTTTATTAATTCCTAGGTGTTTGACTAGGTAGTTGGCTAAATTATACATTGTGTGGACCACAAGTCATCATTGTGTGGAACACAAGCTTCCCAAAGTCACTTGGGCGCATTTTTGAATATTCTGCATAATATATCATTTGATTCTCGTTTATTTTATCTAATCCTGGAATAGAAAGGCACCTTACTATTTTTTATTGCTTTTTAACATTTTTTGGTGAAAAGTGAAAAGCTAGTTGACTAGTCTTACTTTTTTTGTCGAACTCATCCTCCATGATGTTTATTCCTTCCAAATTATGGATTTAGAATGATTTTCAATCCTACATCACCATCTGATCACTCATTCAAAAATTCGTGATCATTTGAGGTGACTTGGAAAGGACACTTTCCACCTGGGGGGGTTTGCATATTTTTAGTAAGCCTACTTTTGTGAGGATTTGAATGGAATCCTTATGCATTCTAATATCTAATGTAATGTTATATATTTGCATCATATTATTTTCCAAGGTTGGCTGATGTATTCTGATTCATGAGAGTAATTTTGTTTGCATCATACTTGACTGTTTTCCGGTGTTCTTGACTAGTTGTGTGAGATAACTTGTCACAGAGTGTAATTTCTTGATCAGATCTTGGTGTGAAATAAATATCACAAAATCGCACATGTTTCTAAGTTGTAGGTCGAACAATAGGCGACGAACTATCTTGTCCTATCACATATCGTCCTCTAGTTACCACTGCAACATTTACTGGTCGACTTCTGATATCGGCTAAGATCTTCTGTATATTTGGATTCATGTTCTGATTTTGATTCACATTCAGATTTGGTTGTGGTTGTGGTGCATTCTTATTCTTCCACTTCACAATCAACTGAGGACAATCCATTGGGTTCGTTGCACTGCAATAGGTACACTACGGAGTTGGATTCAGACAATCCGTCTAATAATGTCCAATATGGCCACAATTATAGCATGTAACTAGCCCTCGACCTCGACCAAAGGTTCCTCCATGACCAAAACCTCCACCACAACATCCGGGGAATCCTCCTCTGAATTTTCCTCACAGCTAATTATACGGCTGCTGGTTATATTGTGGTGGATGATACTATGGTTGTGAATGATTGTACTGTGGTTGATTAATCTATGGTTGTGATTGATTATACTATGGCTACGGTAGATTATACTATGGTTGCAGTTGTACAATGGACTTCTCCTCTCCCTTCATAAAAAATGTATCTGCAGTTCTTTCTTGGAGTAAATCATATGCTCTACAATCCTTCTCCTCATGACCGACCGATCTACAGAAGTTACAAAAACGGTTTGTCGGATTTGACACAATCTTTTATAAGTATACACATTCTTTTGAGTGATTTCCCCTCGTTTGAAAAATTTGACACTAGGGTATTCATCCTTGACAGAGTGGGTTTGGTGTGTCAGACTGTAAATTTTCATGCAATTCATGACACTCATCCTTATACTGTCCTTCAGACTTGCATCGACTGCACCATATTTCTTCACAAACTTCCTTCCCCTTCTTGATATCATGTAGTTGGATAGTTAAGTTCGCTAGTTGCACTTTTATGTGGCTCATGCCAATCCCTGTTTTGCCAACCGGCGAAGCCTCGAGCTTCATCGCAATTTCCAATGCCTCCGCCTGGGATACAATCTTCTGCTGCATCAGCGACATCTGAATGTGCGGTATCATTCCTGCAATAAACCATTCTTTATGTTGCATGTTGCTCATGCCAAAACTTACTTTGGCCATTAGATTCTTGTACCTCTTATCAAATTCCCAACCTGATTCATTATGAAATTGCTTTATTTCCTTCAACTCTATGATATATTTCGATTCTGATTTCAATTTCCTAAATTTGTCAATCAATCCTACTTTGATTTGTGCCAAGGTTTTCTGTGGACTCCCTATAGGTACTTGTACAAAATTCATAAACCAATCTAGTGCACGGCCCCTAAAGGTCATCACTAATTGTCCCTTCTTAATATCATCATCCTGAACTTGTTTCACTGTACCCACCGCTTAGCAGATTGAAATAGTATTGTTCGGGATCCTCGATCCCATTACCCTGAAAAAGAGGCATCTTTACGTCATTGCCTTCCATCCTTGGTTTTCTACTGGTGTTTGTAGATTCTCTACTCTTACTATTGTTATGGTACGCAAAACAACACTGTGAAGAGCTTATATTTCTTTGGTTCTATCCTTCCTTGGGTTCAGGGGTAGCCTGATTTTCCTCTTCATCATAGTAGGGTCACTTAGTCCCTTGTGGTATCGTTTCACAATTCTCTGTTTCGGTCACGCTAGGAAAATCTCTCTCTATCTCTATCCTCCTCTTATTCTCTGGCTAGAACCTCACCCCACTTCTCAGGAGACCACAGCCTTCTGCAGCTTCCCTCAAAATTTCGTCGTATCCCATATCCATCTACCCCGCATCATTCTATCAGACTCGCATCTGCGTGGTACCCATAGCCTCTGCACACCCAAACTTTACTCGTCGGAGTTCATCTTTAATATTCCCTTTCCACAAATGAGCATCTTGATCCACAATTTTAGATACAATAGGTACATTCCTCTGGGACCCTTGAAAAAATTTATTTTTGCGTCATTGTATGACTTAATTGTGTCAACAAAAAATTCAGTGATGTTTCCTTCCAAAATATTGTCTACCCAAACCTCGACATCCCTTGAAGCTTTGTTGTTCACCTGTCCCAACTACTAGATCAGTTCTGGGGTCCAGTTTTCAATCTCACCTCCTTGGAAATTGTTTTTCTGAAAAGTTAACTGCGCCAACCATTCATATAGCAGTATAGGAAACTCACAGAAGAATACTTCGTAGATATGAGAGTTGATGTACTTTTGTAGCCAATCGATTTTTGACCATCTAGGGTTCTGATTTTCTTCCTCAGCAAATTCTCGCATCTTCTTGTGGAACCATTCTGTGATCTCCATATTTTTCGGATGCCACAACATGTCCTCTCTCCTTTCACACTAGGGCCCCGACAACAAAACCATTTGTTGACACAGTTCTGTCGGAAGGGGTTCACTTCACACTGCTGTCAACAAACATCCACACAGAATCCCTTAAACATCATCCCAGAAAGGTTTTACCCTTTCTAGCAACACCTGCAGAGCGAGTGAAGTCTCACCCGATATGTCTAAGGGGGCTACATGAACCAGGTTTTTACAGTTCTAAGAATACATGCATTATCATACACTCATTCGCAACATAAACCAGAGATTCACATTTGCATCAGAACATCACATTATTGACCTATCAACCAAATCTACTTAAACATGATCTTCATTCGCATCAAAACATTATGATCTCATAGTTGACAGATTAAACAAATTATCAAAGCATTCTTAAGGAATATGCGCTACATAACATAACTATGATTTCATTGAAATATCAAACACTACGATACTTGAATTCAATCATACTGCAACAAGACAAAGAGAGAAAAATATATAGCACTATCGATCATTCTCATTATCCATCAAATTGTTCCATACATCGCAGGACTCTCCAGAATATGCATCGCAAAACTAATACAAACTCAGAACAGAAGATGCGATTCTGAAAAATCAACAAGACTAGCTCTGAAAGACACTAGACCTATCATGCAAAAGGTACCAAAATCATATGTCAAAATATGCCCTTAGGCTTACAATCATACTCCTATTTATAGGCTCACTTGGCCATTACAAAAATGGTCCAAATGACCCATTACTAAGTAACTTAACCAAATATTCTGCATTTGTCGGCTCTTTAACACTTCGCAACTGGTAATTTGTTCTTATCGATGACCCTTTCATCTCCTGGCGGTACCACACTTGTAGACTCTTGAGCCATGCCAACAACACAGTCCCTCGGGATTCCCTTCCCTCTAGTTCTCTTTAGGGTGGGAATAGAAAGGTCCAAGCTATTGATCCTGTTGATGTATATGTAACTTCGGAATGTATTTCATATATGTATATTGTATTACTATAGACATGTTATTATTCCTCTATACGGAAGTGTTTTTATTCCTATAGAGATGTTATTATTCCTCTATACGTAAGTGCCATCATTTATATTGTAAGTGCCGTAACTTATACTTGATGGGTTATTAGACCACCTTGTTGGGGTTGGCCCTATATAAGTCATGTGGGTCGAAGGGTTATTAGACCACCCTATTGGGGGTCGGCCACGTGGGTCAAACGGTTATTAGACCACCAAGTGTGGGGTCAGCTTGGATTAATTTAACCATGGGTTAAGCTAGACATGTAGGCCCCATTAGTTTATTGGGCATGACAGAACAAGTATAAATAGAGATCGGGAGATCTCTATTTGATCATTCATTCACACACTTCTCTCATTCAGAAAGTGGTGCACTTATGAGGAGGAGGCTCTGCTGCTAGGAGAAGACTATCTCTTGTATTCTGGTTGTATCATTGCTCTATCTATCTTTGAGGAAGTTATTGGGGTTTTTCACCTTTATGGTTTTCCCCAAGTAAACTTTGTGTCTCTTGTGTGCTTGCATTATTGTGTCCATGATTGATATGTTGTATATTTGTTGTACATGTTGTTCTCAAAGTTAAGAACCTAGATCAAATTGAAGTAAGTTCTGAAAATTTAACATGGTATCAGAGCTAGCCTGAAAGAAGGCATGATATGGCATGTATGACACTTGTTGTACTTACAATGCTAGGCCTTGATATAGCAAAAACCAGTCATCGTATCACTTTCACTATAAATCCATTTTGGAGAAGTTTTTGGGTATGAAACTTTTACAGGTCGAATATCAGATCCCCATGTACCTTGTGTCCAAAGAAAAACCTCTAATTCGTTGTACTTTGTGATTTATGATCTGTACAATATAGGGTTTCTGCCTCTTCTAGATCTGAGTTAAAAATAGGTGACCTTGGAAAAAAGGTCATAACTTGGGCTAGGAAGCTCCAAATGAAATTTTGTAAAAAGTGATAGGTAGTACACAGACTATACTATCTTAGGAAATTTTTCAGTGGCCGAAGTTGAATAAGTGATACATGGCACGCTGTGCAAGTTCGCTCTCTTGTATTATCCCATAAACAGGTCACGTTGCGACACTTGGCATAACTCTCTCTCAGAAAATCCAATTGAGGTCAGACCTATCGGAATGGAAAGATGACAGGTCAGGCTACCAAAAAAAAGTTTTTAGACCTTGTGGATCTAAAAATGTGGAGTTACACTAGAAACAATCAAGTACATATTTCTGTCAAAACATAATTATTTTTTAGCACCTTCATTCATGGCTTCCAAAATTTAGGGTTTTGGAGAAAGTTGGAATTATTGTAATCAAAGACCACGGCTGAATTCTATTCATCAAAATAGAAATTTAGAGACCAAGATCATAATTTTTGGTTGGGCAGAAGGCCGGGCTTGATCAGACCCTAGTTCAGGAGTTTGATCAAAAAAGTGGAAAATTAGTGCTTCTGTAAAAATGGGAATTTTTGAAATCTATGACCACGGCTGGAAGCTCCTCAGAAAAATAGAAGCTTAGCGATTTGGATCAAACCTTTTCATTGGGCAGAAGAGTGGGCTTCATCAAACCCCAGTTCAGGGTCACGTCCAATAAATCCGGAATTTTCAAAGGCAAAATTGAGGAGTGAAACTTTGCAGTTTTCAAATTATGAGTATACTAGCTTGATCAGCTCATCAAGGCACATATTTCTATCCTTTCAGAAGTTTGAATTTTTAGGGTTTCTCTGGAAAACCCTAATCAAGCTCTAGATTCAGTTCCTGCAAATCAAGTGGATTGAGTTAATCCTAGAAGAGAATGGATTGGTCACCTGCATAAGTGAAGAAGTTCATGTTTCAGAGGGAGATGAGGCTAAGGCCTTACATAAGAAGATTACAAGCAATCTCGATAGGTATGACTTATCCAGGTATGTTTCGAGATTTGTTCATGATTAAGTTTATGGTATATTTGTCTTCATGTTATTACAGCTAGTACAATCTTGATTAAATTTAGACTTGTCGTATCACCTTAATAAAATTATGAATGCATAATAGAAGATATTCATTGATTAGGGTGTTGACACTTATGATTGTACTAATGCATTATGGTGTTGTATGAGCTTTATGTTGTCCGCTAACATGAAAGGTACACCAAGAAAGACAAATCATGTTCTAGTTCAAGAACATATGATCATGATGACATGAAGACAAAGATTCATCCATTGTCATGGATCACTTAGAAGATCTATTTACAAGGTATGTATAACTTGGTTCTATAATGGTCAACCTATGAGATATGCAGGTTACGAGCACAAGTCATTGAAGAGAACAAGAAGACATCATGTGGGTATGTTAGACATAAATAGCTAACATACCAATCCAGGTATGTTTTTCCTATATCAAGTTAGAATCCTACCTTGTGTTAGAATCCCTTATATAAGTATACTTGGTATGATTGGTTATGTTTTTCATAAAGTTAGAAATGTAAGCAATCAAGGGTTTTATGCATATTATGTCTCTTATCTTGATTGATGATTTAACTAACCATAAGAGTCCTATGATCAAATAAGAATATGCATGAGTAAAAGAAGACTTCCCTAAAACCTTGAATACTAATGTTTATTATCTGTGTTTGAAATGATCATGAATATACATGTTTAAGATTATTGTGTTTTTCATATTATACTAATGAATGTGTGATTATGTATGAGACCTCAAGGATAACACAATGATGATACTAATAAGCATGCATAGTGATTAAGGATGGATATAAGTTCAAGGACAGGTAATCTAGGAAGCAAAGATCAAGAGGGAGCACACTCCAGTTGTTCCTGCAAGGAAGCAAAGATCAAGAAGGAGCACATTCTAGTAGTTTCTGCAAGGATGCAGATATTCAGAGGGATTTGACCACTTCTCACAATCCACACCAGAATGGAGTTGCAGAAAAGAAGCAAATACTGAGAGGGATTCAACCCAACAATCAAACAAAGATAAGTATTTGAATTGTCATTTCTTACATAGTTGTTTGTTTAAATAATGTTACTCAATAATGTATATACTGATGTTCCTACAATTAGGTTATGTATTATGCATATTAAAATAGTTGCATTGATGAACAGTATACTACTAATATACATGGGTAAGTGGCCTATGGCACTATACAACATTCCATTGCTACTTATCTAGAATGAAACCTCTTTGCTGACATGTTGGGAGTTGTGCACACTCTTAACAATGTTCTGGTAGAGATTGGAAGGCATCTAGAAAGTTACGGGATATGGATAAATGTTGTATTGAAGCATTGGCTAAGATAATTGCATGACTATATGACATATTTCTTTATGTGTAAGAATTTGTTCTAAAAACTATGAGATTGTTTCTAATCATGCAATTTAACTTGTTGTGTAAGAAATATCGTATACCATCGTCTACAAAAGAAGGACTACAACATTTGTTCAGCAACAAAGTTATCTATTGAAAATATTGAAGAGATTGAAGTTCCCAGGATTTGGGAAGAATGCCATGATCGAGGAGTACCAGTGGATCATGAAGATGTTTGGGATGCAGTCCCAAGACCTGAAGGGAATTCTGTAATGACTTCCAAGAGGATCTACAAGATCAAGCATGCTGCAGGTGGTATCATAGAGACTTTTGCTCCTGTAGCCAGATAAACTTCTGTACTTGCTCTGGCTATAGTGCTGAAATGGAAGATACACCAGATGGATTTCAAGACATCTTTCTTGAATGGTGTAGTTGAAGAAGAAGTGTATGTGGAGAAGCCACTTGGTTCCGAGACACATGACAGGGAGTCATATATGTGCATAAATAGGTATGGTAGGATAGACAGCTTTCTATCCAGTTTGGGATTTACCAAGAGTAAAGCGGATTCCAACCTTTACTACAAGGTTGAGGAAGGCAATCCAGTGATACTACTTTTTTATATGGATGACCTGTTTATTACAGGTGAAGATAGATTGATTTCCAACACGCAGTGGAAGCTTGATGCCAAGTTCGATATGAAGGACTTGGGGATGATGCACTATTTTCTAAGTATGGAGGTGTGGTAGAGTATAGATGGGATCTTCCTTGGACAAGGGAAGTATACTGTAGATATCCTAAAGAGGTTCGGGATGATGGATTGCAAGGCCATGGCCACACCTATGGAATCAAACCTAAAGCTTGTATGTGATGCTTCATCTGAGCTAGTTGATATCTCTATGTATCGTCAGATGATTACGTCCTTGATGTATCTAACGAACACGAGACCAGATATTTGCTTTGTTGTGAACACACTAAGTCAGTTTTTGACAAATCTGAGGAGTGTTCACCTAATTGCTGTAAAGCATATTCTGAGGTACCTAAAGGGTACAATTGATTATGGGCTCAAGTATGAAGCGAATCAAAATTTTAACCTGTAGGATTATGTTGATTCAGATTGGGCAGGTAGTGCTGCAGATAGGAAGAGCACATCTGGGTGATGCTTCAGTATGGGATCAGGTGTGATCTCTTGGTTTAGCAGGAAGCAATCCTACATAGCACTGAGTACAGCTGAGGCAGAGTATGTTGCAGCCTGTTAAGCTATTTGTGAGGCAGTATGGCTTCGGAAGCTACTGTTAGAGTTATTTGATCTCCCGCTGGAGACTACTGGTATCTTTTGTGACAACCATATTTGTGTGAAGATGTCTGAGAACCCGGTGTTCCACGGCAGGTTGAAACACATACAGATCAAATACCACTATATCATGGATATGGTGCAGAGAGGAGCAGTGAAGCTCCTGTATGTTGTGACGGATGAGCAGATTGCAGATGTGCTGATGAAGCCACTAGCCAGAGTGAAGTTCAAGTGCTTCAGAGAGAGTCCTGGTGTTCTTCAGATCGACGACACTTCAAGGAAGAAGTGATGAAGACATTTTCTAAAGCCATTCCAAGCATGCTGGAAGGAGGATCCTTCGCATGGATGTGGATGTAAGTGCTGGATGATGAGCATCAGGATGATGTTATAGTTTCTGCTTTGTATGATCAGTTGGATCATTTACATTTATGTATGTACGCATCATGTTGGATGCTGGATATGATCAGTTGGATAATTTACATTTATGTATGTATGCATCATGTTGGATGATTGGACCATGTATCTTGATATGTATCAGGTAGATACTTGGTATGCATCAGGTGGATGCATTGTATGATCAGGATGATCGTGGATGACGAGCTTCTCCAGATGACATGCATCAGGACGATGCAGTGATGATGATCATGATGATCATGTGTACATCGAGATGATGTATGGTGAGTATCAGGATGATACTTTGTGGTCGTGGATCAGGTTGTGCAGATGAGCATGTCTGGGAGATCCTATAGGTCGGAGTTGTGTACCCGTAACAGCCTGGGATGCTCTTTTGAGACATTGCTCTGGGAGGACATGTAATCTGTGCCCTGGGAGATCTTCAGGTCAGATTTGTGTACCCATAACATCCTGAGATGCTCTTGCGAGGTTTTTTCCTATGGCATGTAATTTGCTCCTGGGAGATTTGGACAGGATGAAAAAGGCCTCAGATGCTTCAGCCAGGTTTTTCCATGACCACATGTAATTTTCTCCTGGGAGATCTGGACAGGATGAAAAAGGCCTCATATGCTTCAGCCAGGTTTTGTGGTGGACCACATGTAATGTGCTCCTGGGAGATCCGACAGGTAGAGCTGTGTGCTCGTAACAGCCTGGGATGCTTCAGCCAGGTTTTGTGGTGAGATAACATGTAATGTGCTCCTGGGAGATCCGACAGGTAGATCTGTGTGCTTGTAACAACCTGGGATGCTTCAGCCAGGTTTTGTGATGGGTCACATGTAATGTGCTCCTGGGAGATCCGACAGGTAGAGCTGTGTGCTTGTAATAGCCTGAGATGCTACAGCCAGGTTTTGTGATGCATGTAATAAGTCCTGAGGATTCCACAGTATGGCCAGTGATGACGAAGACCTGCAGGTGGTGGGCCTACATCCAATATGAAAAAGGATTTTCTCTGTAGAACTTCCTATGATGAGTAGATTCAAAGATTTATTGAGATAGTAGCAGCAATGACGATGAGGATGATTCGAGGATGATGATTCGCTGATGATGATCCAGAGAAGAAGACTTGTGCTAGAAGACCTATGTCGAGAAATACCTTCCTAGTTAAGAGGGAGTGTTGATGTAACTTCGGAATGTATTTCATATATGTATATTGTATTCCTATAGAGATGTTATTATTCCTCTATACAGAAGTGTTTGTATTCCTATAGAGATGTTATTATTCCTCTATACAGAAGTGTCGTCATTTATATTGTAAGTGTCGTAACTTATACTTGATGGGTTATTAGACCACCTTGTTGGGGTCGGCCTTGTATAAGTCATGTGGGTCAAAAGGTTATTAGACCACCTTATTGGGGGTCAGCCATGTGGGTCAAAGGGTTCTTAGACCACCAAGTGTGGGGTCAGCTCGGATTAAGTTAACCATGGGTTAAGCTAGACATGTAGGTCCCATTAGTTTATTGGGCAGGACAGAACAAGTATAAATAGAGATCAGGAGATCTCTATTTGATCATTCATTCACACACTTCTCTCATTCGAAAAGTGGCACACTTATGAGGAGGAAGCTCTGCTACTAGGAGAAGACTATCTTTTTGTATTCTAGTTGTATCATTGCTCTATCTATCTCTGAGGAAGTTATTGGGGTTTTTCACCTTTATGGTTTTCCCCAATTAAACTCTGTGCCTCTTGTGTGCTTGCATTATTGTGTCCATGATTGATATGATGTATATTTGCTGTACATGTTGTTCTCTCAGTTAAAATCCTAGATCAGATTGAAGTAAATTCTAAAAATTTAACAGATCCCTTGAGACTTTATCGTTCACTGGGTTTATCAATCAGATCCAACCTATGTTCTATTTTCTTCTCTGTCACTCACACTTGGATCTTCTCAGGGTTGCGGCCGAAAGGCTCTGTCCCACACTGGTTTTTCAGGATATGATATTAGGGTTTTCCTATGGGTTTCTGGGAGTCTCACACTCCCAAATTATCTTGCAAGGTTAAGTTAGATGCATCCCCCACTGGTTTTCCCATCGACACCAATTTTCTGCGCAATCTTGGCACTTCCGAACATGGCTTCACTCAGAATCTCCAATTCTCATTTTTATCCACTGCTTCCTTGCGTAATCCCTCCACATTGATGCCCCCCCATTCCAATGGAATGGGGATGAGATAAACGTATCCATAGGAGGTAGAGTGACTTGTGAGTCAATCCAATAGAGCCCCAGACCCTGCCATCCAAACTTTCAGGGCTTCCTACACTCCATCACTCCCATGAACTGATTTCTTCAACCTCTTCTTACAGCAGAATTAAATGTCAGCAAGGAAATTCAAATGGGTTTCCAATATGACATTTGGCAGCCTATGGTTCAATACCCCAACCCCCTCACCTCTCCCTAGTGGATAAACATGGCCCCCTCTTATTAGTTGCCTCCATAGCCATTTTTTTTGGTATTTGTATTGCAATATTAATATTTACACCATTTACAATGTCCCATGTCTTAATAGAACATGGATAACATAATATCTATACTTTTCCTTTTACATAAAACTGAGCATCTACTAGCGGGGCCTTGGCCTTGAACTCCACTCTAGGAAAACATACATCGCATGTATACAATATTTACATTGAAAGCCAATATGTCCTAAGGGTAAAAATGGGGTATTACATTCTATTCCATAAGTAATCCTAAAAAAAGAGGAAAAGGTGTTTTAGCTTATTGTGGATAGCCATAAATATAAAGGAAGGTATTCCCTTAATAAAATGTTCATTTTTGGAAAAACCCAAAGATCAGAGAGGTTGGGGACTCAAGCATATACATCATTTTGGACAAGCTCTTAGAGCAAAGATCCTATGGAGTCTTTTGTTTAATAACGATCTCTGGTGGAAACTTTTGAAGAGTAACTATTTATGTAATGCATCTATGGAAGATTGGATTCAAGTAGAGCCAAAATCAATTGAAGGGGCTTCTAATGTGTGGAAATGTATGGTTAAGTCCTTTCTAGTTCTTGAAAGGTGGATGGCCTAGCGAATCGAGAGAGGTGATCAGGTCTTCTTGGGTGAATACACATGGATAGGTTTATATGGTGACTATAATATTTCTACAATTATGAAATAACCCCTTCATGCTCATAGGCTCTCTAGGATGTTGCAGTCCTTGAGTAAGGTAGGTTTGAGATGCAGACTTGGTAATCGACCATGGAACTCAATCTTCATGGAAATCTAGAGGAAGAATGGAATAGGTATAAAGGTATGCTTTACCATAGTGATATGTTTTTACAATACATGGAGGATGAATTACTTTGGTCATGGAATAAATCCACTAGAAGGTTGATTGCTAAACTCGATTACAATGCCATATGTTCAGAAGAATGCAATAGGGAATTAGTATGGTGGTAGTGTATGTTTTGGAATTTGCATTTCCCACTCAAAATTAATTTTTTTTATGGTTATCCATGTCAAACAAAATCTTGGCATGGCCCAAAATAGATGTATCTTGTGCAAATCTGATTCAAAATCGATAGAATACTTGTTTGTTTCATGCTCTTATTTAAAATCAGTATGGAAAGTGATGTTCTTATGTCATGTAACTATCCAATTCAATGTTCGAAGGACTCTCTATTGCTTTGTTATGAATAATGGCATCATAACCAGTTGTTAAAATATTTTAAGCAGTTACCTTGTTATATCATGTGGATTCTATGGTGTACTCGTAACATCACGCTCTTTGAGGAGAATTGTTGGTTGCATGCTTAGGGATCTTATAAAATAAGGTCTACATTTAAATAATCTTAATGATCCTTGATTAAGGGAAAGACGGGGATTCTTAAGGAATCGGTGATCGATCTGAACATCACCTAGGGTTTTTTTACGATGATCGACAAGGAATGATAGGTATATGTGGGGAAAGATGAATTATTTATTTAAATAATTATCATTACTTTATGTTTAAATATGGATCCGGTGTTGGTACCAACAATAGAGCCAAAATGTAATGTCCCCATCCAAATAAATCACTAGAAGGGAAAATTCCACCAATCTACTAGTTCCTTAGGTTGGGGTGGAAACATTTAGATTTGGAATAAGAGAGATAATAAACCCCAAATGGACATTAGCTTGACATAAATTTATTAAAAGGGGCTAAATAAATATTTAAAATAGGAAAATAAGGTGGCACTTGGTCATGAAGGCACATTGGTGGTGTGGAACCCACACAAAGAAGGATTCCTCACGCCACATGGCATCCTACTCTCACCCATTCGAATCCAAGGTGGAGTCTAATGTTCTTTGGGGATTTGGAAGGTCATTATACTTGGCATGACTCAATGAGGGTCGAATTTGAGTGGAAGAGTAACTCCCATGGAAGAGGAACAAACATCTTATAGATATTGAGATACTTGGGCTAGATTCCCTAGCTTCTATGACAACAATGATGAAGATGCTATGACACTTATGAAAAGGATCAGAAATGATTGCTGAAATCTAACCTATATGACATTTCAAGGATAAAAATAACCTCCAAGTGAGAGCACAAGGGAGTTATGGAATCCAAGATGCTTCCCCATTCGAATTGATGGAAGATGGAGACTAGGAATTAATGGACAAGTGGCACACATTGGAATCTCTTCCCAACTTCAGTTGGCATGAAGATTTGAGAAGGAATTTGAACCATGGAGGACTTGGAAATTTTATAAAATACAAGAAAAAAGAATGACATGGTATTTTGATCATTTCTCATTTGGTAATTTGGAGAGAATATCTTGTCCATGCAAGTTGAGTGTTTATTCTACTTGCCTTAGCACCAATTTCGAGGGTGAAAGATTCCCATCCTAATTGGAAATTGGAGAGTCCATTCAAACCTTTAATTGGAGATAAAATGGATTCATTTGTTTCAGGTTGAAGCTACAGGGATTCTCGTGATTGTTTCTTCTTCAACTTGCTCCCATCTCTCTCTCACATTTCTCTTCATATTCTTGCTCTTGGAGGAAGGGCGCACATGGTGAGATGCTGATATATTTGGGGGAATTCAAAGGGGCCCCATTTATTTGTAATATTATGTATTCACTCTTTATTTTATGTTCAGAAGAACCTCAGGTCGAAATTCCAATTGAAACTATGTAAAAATGCCAAACTATGTATGAATGGTGCCATTTTCCCCTATATCTTGTTGTGAGAGCTTGAAGTTGTTTGGTTTCGATTTGTTTCAGTCATTATATATGATTTTATTGCTGTATGGAGAGCCATTAATGTAATTAAAAAGTTTCATACACATTATACAAGTCCTTGGAACATTTATGTCGAAATTCATAGCTAGTTATGGATTTTTTTATCATTTCCCCCTATGTAAAGGCATGTATACAAATCTCTGATTTATGGGAGTTGAGTCAGACTTTAGGAACTGATTAATGATTCATTTGGGTTCCCCTTGAATTCATATAACTAATCCATGTCTCTGTTCTGAAATTTGGGAGGTTCATACTGCATTTTGGAAGCCATTAGTGACCTCTATCCTAGGGGGTTTGAACCTCGAAATTACTAGTAAATTCCCTATTTTCTCTTGATTCCAGATGAATGTTGCAAAAGCATTTTGAGAGTGTACAAGAACCTATAATAATAATTTTTATGTGCTAACACATTTCAAGTACCTTCATACCCAAATTCGAAATCCTTAGGATCCATTTGGAAGTACTTGGGTCATCACTAGTCCAAGGTTCGAATTAACCAAAAAATTGCAATCTTTCCAATTTTTCCAATTTATTAAATGTTGATGTATTTGTAACTTCGGAATGTATTTCATATATGTATATTGTATTCCTATAGATATGTTATTATTCCTTTATACGGAAGTGTTGTCATTTATATTGTAAGTGTCGTAACTTATACTTGATGGGTTATTAGACCACCTTGATGGGGTCGGCCCTGTATAAGTGATGTGGGTTAAAGGGTTATTAGACCACCCTAGTGGGGTCGGCCCTGTCAGCATTATATTATGTGATTAAGTTGAGGCCGACCAAGTAAGGTTATTAGGCAAGTCAAGTCATGTATAAATAGAGTGCAGGAGGCACTCTACTTGATCATTCACTTTCTCACTTATACACTCACTAGAGAGTGGCGCACTAGTGGAGGAGGAGAAGCTGCTGCTAGGAGACTATCTCTTATCCTTGGGTTTTGTATCATTGCTCTATCTATCTCTGAGGAAGTTATTGGGGTTTTTCGCCTTATTGGTTTTCCCCAAGGAAACTCTGTGTGTCTTTTGTCTCTTGTGATTGATTCTTGTGATTGATATGATGTACATGTTATTCTCTCAGTAAAGATCCTAGATAATATTTAAATGATGCTCAAAAATTAACATGGTATCAGAGCTAACCTGAGAAGAAGACATTGTACAGTTGCGGAAGCTAGGGATTCTTGTTTTTTGGGTTTCTCTCCACAGATATTGAAAGGTAGGAAGCTATATTGACTTTCCTCAGCAAGGTGCATCTTTCTGTCCAATCAGAATTCAATTCTGAGCACTTTCAGTTTTGGCCCTAAAAATTAGGGTTTTCACAGAAAGTGGAATTTCTGAAATATGAGAGACCATGGCTGGAAGCTCCTCTGAAAAATCAAAGTTTAGAGACCAAGATCAAAATTTTTGGATGGATGAAGCTCTGGGAAAATCAAACCCTAATTCAAAGTCCTCCCTAGTGAATCCAAAAGTTTGAAAAGCAAATTTGAGGGGTGAAACTTTGCAGTTTTCAAATTCTGATTATACCAGCTGGATCAGCTCATCAAGGTGCATATTTCTATCCTTTCAAAATTTTGAAATTCAAAGTTTGAATTTTTAAGGTTTCTCTAACAAACCCTAATCCAGCTCCAGATCCAGTTTTTAGCAAATCAAAGGTAAGACCTAATAACTTTTCTATTTCCATTTGAAGTAATTCTTAAGATGTCTCACCACACCAAGCTTGAGAATAAGCTTGAAGGGGCTGATAACTTCCGAGCATGGAATTATAGGATTGGGTTAATCCCAGAAGAGAATGAGTTGGACACTTATACAAGTGAAGAGGTTCTAGTTTCAGAGGGAGATGAGACTAAGGCTTCACATAAGAAGAACTTGGTCAAAGCCAAGAGAATCATTGCTAAACCTATTAAGCACTATCTCATACCCCATGTGTCTTCCCTAAGGACACCTAAGGAGATTTTTGATTCCTTGACCAAGCTATTTGAAGGGAAGAACATATATCGGAAGATGACATTGAGGAATCAACTAAAGAACATCCAGATCCAAAATGCGGAGACCATGTAGTCTTACTCTTAAAGGGTCTCCCAGATAAAATTACAACTTGAAGCTGTAGAGAATGGAGAAGTGGTAATGACCACTCTTAATGGCCTTCCTAGGTCATGGGATTCCTTCATCCAAGGAATTTGTGCTAGGAAGAAACTTATCTCTTTCAGCAGGCTATGAGAAGAATGCTCATAGGAAGAAGCTCGGATTATAGCTCGAGAATAATAGATGGGAAATGAATATCAAGCTCTCATAGCACAAGGAGAGGACATTTCCTCAGATTGTCCTAAGAAAAAAAGGATCAACAACAACGACTACTACAAGCAATCTAACGGGTATGGCTTATAGGTATGTTTTGAAATCTATTAATGATTAAGTTTATAATGTGATTTTCTTCATGTCATTGAGTTTAGTAACAATGTTGCTTAATTTTAGACTTGTCTTATCACCCTAGTAAAAGTATGAATGCATGATAGAAGACATTCATTGATTAGGGTTATGACACTTATGATTCCATTATGATTGTACTAATGCACTGTGGTGTTGTATGAGGAGAATGTTATATGCTAACATGAAGGTACAAATCAAGTCCTAGATCAAGACCATAGTGACATGAAGACAAAGACTCATCCATAGTCATGGATCACATAGAGATATGTATAATTTGGTTCTACAATGGCTAACTTATGAGTTATGCAGGTCATTGAAGAGAACAAGAAAAACATTGCTAGACATAACTAGCAAATATGATGACCAGATATGTTTTTCCTATATCAAGTTAGAATCCTACCCTATGTAAGGATCTTATACTTTTGTATGATTGATAATGATTACTCATGAAGTTACAAGTTTGAGTAATCTAGGGTTTATGCATATTATGTCCTTTACCTTGATTGATTATATGATTAACCATAAGAGTTAAATAGTCAAATATGAATATGCATGAGTAAGAGAAGTCTACCCTGAAACTTTGAATGCTAATGCTTATTATCTGTGTTTGAAATTATCATGACTATACATGTTTAATATTATTGTGTTTTGATAGTATTAATATTATACTAATGAATGTATGATTATGTATGAGATCTTGAGGATAACAGAATGATTATACTAGTAAGCATGCATAGTGATCGAGGATGGATATAAGTTCAAGGACAGGTGATCCAGGAAGCAAAGATCAAGAGGGAGCACACTCCAGTAGTTCCTGCAAGGAAGCAAAGATTGAGAGGGAGTCCACCCAACAAACAAACAAAGATAAGTATTTGAATTGTCATTTCTTGTATATTTGATTGTTTAAATAATATTGTTCAATGATGTATATACTTATGTTCCTAGACTTAGGTTGTGTATCATGCATATTAGAATAATTGCATTAATGAACAGTATACCACTAATATGCATGTAATCGGCAAGTGGCCTATGGAACTGTACAACATTCCATTGCTACTTATCTAGAATGAAACCTTTTTCCTGACATGTTGGGAGTTGTGCACACTCTTAACAATGTTCTGGTAGAGATTGGAAGGCATCTAGAAAGTTACAGGATATGGATAAATGTTGTATTGAAGCATTGGCTAAATTAATTGCATGACTGTATGCCATATTTCTTTAAGAATTTGTTCTGAAAACTATGAGATGTTTCTAATCATGCAATTTAACTTGTCTTGTAGGAAAGATTGTATACCATCACCTACAAAAGAAGGACTACAACATTTACTCCAACAACAAAGCTATCTATTAAAGAATCAGAAGTTCCCAAGATCCGGGATGAAGTAATGATCGAAGAGTACTAGTCGATCATGAAGAATGATGTTTGGGATGTGGTCCCAAGACCTGAAGGGAAGTCTGTTGTGACTTCCAAGTGGATCTATAAGATCAAGCATGCTATAGTTGGTAGCATAGAGAAATACAAAGTGAGATTTGTAGCTCATGGCTTCTCCTAGAAAGAGAGAATAGACTATGAAGAGACTTTTGCTCCTGTAGCCAGATACACTTCCATTAGATCAGTACTTGCTTTGGCTACAATGATAAAATGGAAGATACACCAAATGGATGTCAAGACAGCTTTCTTGAATGGTGTAGTCGAAGAGGAAGTGTATGTGGAGCAGCCACTCGGTTTTGAGACACATGACAGAGGGACTTATGTGTGCAAACTGAAGAAAGCCCAGTATGGTTTGAAACAGGCACCCAGGACCTTGTACGGCATCATAGACGGCTTCATATCCAATTTGGGATTTACTAAGAGTAAAGCAGATTCGAACCTTTACTACAAGGTTGTGAAACCAATCCTGTGATACTACTATTGTATGTGGATGACCTATTTGTTACAGGTGAGGATAGATTGTTTACTGACACGAAGAGGAAGCTTGCTGCCAAGTTCGAGATGAAGGACTTGGGGATGATGTACTACTTTCTAGGCATGCAGGTGTGGCAGAGTGTAGATGGAATCTTCCTTGGATAGGGGAAGTATGGAGTAGAGATCCTGAAGAGGTTCAGGATGATGGACTGCAAGGCCATGGCTACACCTATAGCATCAAACCTGAAGCTTCTGTGTGATGCTTCATTTGATCCGGTTGATGTCACTGTGTATCGTCGGATGATTGGATCCTTGATGTACCTAACGAACATAAGACCAGATATTTGCTTTGCGGTGAACACATTGAGCCAGTTCCTGACAGATCCGAGAAATGTTCACCTGGTTGCTGTAAAGCATATTCTAAGGTACCTGAAGGGTACAATTGATTATGGGCTCAAGTATGATGCAAATCAAAAGTTTAACCTACAAGGTTATGTTTATTCAGACTAGGCAGGCAATTCTGCAGATAGGAAGAGCACTTATGGGTGCTACTTCAGTATGGCATCAGGTGTGATCTCTTGGTTTAGCAGGAAGCAGTCTTGCGTAGCACTATGTACAGCCGAAGCAGAGTATGTTGTAGCTTGTTTGACTAGTTGTGAGGAAGTATGGCTCTGGAAACTACTGTCTGAGCTATTTGATCTCCCCTTGGAGGCTACTAGTATCTTTTGTGACAACCAGAGTTGTGTGAAGCTGTCTAAGAATACAGTGTTCCACAACAGGTCGAAGTACATTGAGATCAAATATCACTATATCAAGGATATGGTGTAGAGAGGAGTAGTGATGGATGAGCAGGTTGCAGATGTGTTGATGAAATCACTAGCCAGAGTCAAGTTTGAATACTTCAGAGAGAGGCTTGGTGTTCTTCAAATTGATGACACTTCGAGGAGGAAGTGATGGACACATTTGCAGGATCCATTCCAATCATGGTGAGAGGAGGATCCTTCCCATGGCTATGGATGTAAGTGCTGGATGATGCTCCAGTTACTGCATTGTATATATGCTTTGATCAGTTTGATCATGTATTTGTATATACATCATGTTGGATGCTTGATATGATCAGTTGGATCATGTATTTGTATATGCATCATGTTGGATGCTTGATATGATTAGTTGTATATGCATCATGTTGGATGCTTGATATGATCAGTTGGATCATGTATTTGTATATGCATCATGTTGGATGCTTGATATGATCAGTTGGATCATGTATTTGTATATGCATCATGTTGGATGCTTGATATGATCAATTGGATCATGCATTTGTATATGCAGCATGTTGGATGCTTGATATGATCAGGTGGATCATGTATTTATGTATGTATCAGGTAGATACATTGTATGATCAGGTGGATCATGTATTTGTGTATGTATCAAGTGGATACATTGTATGATCAGGTGGATCATGTATGATGATATGTATCAAGTAGATACTTGGTATGCATCAAGTGGATACAATGTATGATCAATATGATCATGGATGACAAGCTTCAGGATGTTTCTCTAGATGATATGCATTAGGATGATGCTATGATGATGATCAGGTTGATCATGTGATGATGTACATCAGGATGATGTATGGTGAGTATCAGGTTGATACTCTGTGGCCGTGGACAAGTTGTACAGGTAGCATAGAAAAGATCCTGGGAGATCCGAATAGGTAGAGTGATGTTCTCATAACATCCTGGGATGATCTTTTGAGGTTTTGCTATAGGTAGCATAGAAAAGATCCTGGGAGATCCAGACATGTATAGTGGTGTGCTCATAACATCCTGGGATTCTCTTTCAAGGTTTTGCTACAGTTTCAAATAGAAAAGAGCCTGGAGACCCGGACAGGTAGAGCGGTGTGCTCGTAATATCCTGGGATTCTCTATAGAGATCTAGATAGGTAGAGCGCTATGCTCGTAACATCCTAGGATGCTCTTTAAAGGTTTTGTGAAAGTTCACATAGAAAAGATCCTGGAGATCCAAACAGGTAGAGCGGTGTGCTCGTAACATCCTTGGATTCTCTTTAAAGGTTTTGTGAAAGTTACAATAGAAAATATCCTGGAGATCCAGACACGTAGAGTGGTGTGCCTGTAACATCCTGGGATGCTCTATAGAGATCCAGACAGGTAGAGTGGTGTGCTCGTAACATCTTGGGATGCTCTTTAAAGGTTTTGTGAAGTTCAACATGTAAAAGATCCTATAGTCTGCACTAGGTTTTGTTGACGCATGTAATCAGTCCTAGGTTCCACAGTATGGCCACTGATGATGAATACCTATAGGTGGTGGGCCTACATCCAGCATGAAAAAGGGCTGGCTCTGTAGAACTTCCTATGACAAGTAGATTGGAGATTGATTGAGATAGCAGTAGCAGCAATGATGACAATGATTCGATGACGATGATCCAGTGACGATGATCTAGAGAAGAAGATTTGTGCTAGCATATCTATGTCGAGAAATACCTTCCTAGTTAAGAGGGAGAGTTGATGTATTTGTAACTTCGGAATGTATTTCATATATGTATATTGTATTCCTATAGAGATGTTATTATTCCTCTATATGGAAGTGTTGTCATTTATATTGTAAGTGTCATAACTTATACTTAATGGGTTATTAGACCACCTTGATGGGGTCGGCCCTATATAAGTAATGTCGGTTAAAGGGTTATTAGACCACCCTAGTGGGGTCGGCCCTGTCAGCATTATATTATGTGATTAAGTTGAGGCCGAACTAGTAAGGTTATTAGGAAAGTCAAGTCATGTATAAATAGAGTGCGGGAGGCACTCTATTTGATCATTCACTTTCTCACTTATACACTCATTGGAGAGTGGCGCACTAGTGGAGGAGGAGAAGCTGTTGCTAGGAGACTATCTCTTATTCTTGGGTTTTGACATATCATTGCTCTATCTATCTCTAAGGAAGTTACTGGGGTTTTTCACCTTATTGGTTTTCCCCAAGGAAACTCTGTGTGCCTTTTGTCTCTTGTGATTGCTTCTTCTGATTGATATGTTGTACATGTTATTCTCTCAGTAAAGATCCTAGATCATATTGAATTGATGCTCAAAAATTAACATTAAAAAGGGACACTACAAGTGGTATCAGAGCATGGTCCTTGCACCTGGTTTGGGTGACCATTTATGAGGTCAGGAAGTCATCCCCAACCCTTAGACAAAGAAACTGAAGTATCTTTTGTGAAGATGAAGAAGAAGGAGAAGAAGTGCACTCTATTGAGACTATGGCTAAGGATGAGAAAGTAAATTCAGATATGGAGGAGAAATAGGAGTTTAGGAAATTCATGAAACTATTTTTTGAAGACATGACAAGGCAGATAATGCAAGGGTTCGAATTGATGGCTAGTCAAATTGGTATCAAATTGGCAATAGGAGGCAACACTAGTTCCCCTAGTGAGGAAAATAAGGCATTTGGTGGAAGCATTTTCTCAAGGAAAGGGCCTCATTATTGACCCAATGAATATCAAATCTCAATAAGAGCCGCCACACCCAAGTTTCTTGAGACTAAAGAGGACCTTCACACCTAATATGGAATGCAAGAAGTTCTAGCAAAATGGCGACAATTGAGTGAAGATTGTAGGAGGACCCTACCATTTGATCAATTCTTTACTATCTCAAACAAGCTCGAGATGAGGGGAGGCAATAGAACTCATTTCCAAAACAAAGAATTGAATTATTCCATACTTAAAATTCCCCTTCCTACCTTTGATGGCTCATCTCCAAGTTCTGCAAATACTTGGATACAAAAGTTAAATGTATATTTTCAGTCGAATCCAATGGTTGAAGAGGATGCTCTAAAAATGGTTATTTTGCATCTTGAAGGAGAAGCCAATGATTGATGGTTCCATGGGATTAAAACCTTGGGAAATGATCAGGTCACAACATATGAATAATTTTTTAACAAGTTATTGGAAATATTCGAGCAAAAATACCCTAAAATGCCTTTCAAGGAACTAGCACAGTTGAAGCAAATTGGAACCCCTAATGAGTAAACGTTGGAATTTCAAAAACTATCAGTTAAGGTGGCTAATATATATATGGTTTGATTGGTATTTATGTTTACTGAAGGTTTGGATGAACCTTTGAAGGGTTTATTTAAATCCCACAAACCTGCTTCATTGAAATTTTCCATGAACTTGGCAAGAGATCTGCAAAATGTGCTACCCACGATAAGGTTTCCTCCCAAGCCCAAATTTCCTTCTAAGTTCAGATTTGAAAAGAAGCCATGGAAAAAATATGCATTTCGAAAGGACAAGAAAAAGGGACCAATCAAGGAAGAACTCTGAAGAAAGAGACTATGTTACACATGCTTATAACCATGGGTACCGGGGCATAAATGTGCTAAGGGGAAAGCACAAAGCATTGAAGTATTTTCTGATGATGATGAAGGTGAAGGGGACATGAAGGAAGAAGAACATATTTCATCCCAAGAAGAGGAATATGACACAGTAGAATAATATCATCCATCAAATAACAAAGGGAGAATGGAAGTACTTTAAGGAGTGCCTCATTTTCACACAATTCGATGCAAAGGAGTGGTACAAGGGAAACGAGTTTCGGGATTGGTAGATGGAGGAGAAACTCATAACTTCATTGATGCAACCATGGTGGAAAGAATAAAGTTACCTACTGAACCATTTGATAGGTTCACAGTCATCATTCCAGGTCACAATACTATGGAGTGTAAAACATGGATTCCAAAGCTACAACTCACCATAGGTAATTACACATTTTCTGATAGATTTTATGTGGTTGATGTTGCTGATACAAATGTGGTGTTGGGAGTGAAATGGATGTACTCTATAGGGGAACATACATTGAAATACCATATACCTGAAATGAAATTCAAATATTCGGAAGGAAAAAAAGTGTGGTGACAGGAATGCACACCTATCTGAATCAAGTGGTGACTTCCCACAGTATGAGGTCCATATTGAGGCATGGGGATATTCAATGGGATGTTGAATGTTTCATCACTTCCCCCAATCCAAACATAAATATTTTATAACATCCAAGGGACATAAATAAACTGCTACACAAATATGAAAGGGTTTTTGGAGACCTTCCTTTTGGAAGGCCACCTGACAGAGGAGTTCAACACACCATTGTTTTGGATGTGGGTACTTCACCTATACAAATACCACCATATAGACACCCAAAAAGGTTCAGAGATGATATTGAGAAGGCTATTTAAGAGCTCTTGGAATTGGGACTCATTACACCAAGCTCTAGCCCCTATGCTTCTTCAATTGTTTTGGTGAAGAAAAAGGATGGAACCTTAAGGATGTGCATTGATTTTAGATCTCTAAACAAGAAGAAAATTAAGAATAGATATCCCATCCCTAGAATATATGAGATCATGGATGAGCTATTTGGAGAAAATTTCTTCTCCAAAATTGATCTTAGATCTTGTTACCATCAGATTCAAATGAAGGAGGAGGATGTGCATAAAACTGCTTTCAGATGTCACTATGGCCATTTCGAATTTCTTGTCATGCCTTTTGGTTTGATAAATGCTCCAGACACCTTCCAATCATGCATGAACAAAATATTTTACAAGCATCTCCATAAGTTTTTTTGGTTTTATTTGATGATATTTTGATTTACAGTAAGACATCGGAGGAAAATTTGCACCATTTAGAAGTTGTATTGAAATTTTTGCATGAACAATCTTTGTTTGCTAAGTTGTCCAAGTGTGAATTTGGGTTGAAATATTTTTTGTATCTTGGGCACATCATTGGGAAATATGGAGTAAAGGTTCACTTGGATAAAATAAATGCTATTCTTGAATGGACATCACCCAAAAACATCACAGAATTGAGAAGGTTCATTGGAATATGCACTTACTATAGGAATTTTGTGAAGGGGTTCTCCAAATTAACTTCTCCACTTACTGATTTGACCAAGAAGGATGATTTCAAATGGGATGAAGAGGATGAAAAGGATTTACAAAGAATGAAAGAGGTAATCAGTAGCTATCTAGTACTTGCATTACCATATTTTTCTAAACCTTTTGTTTTGGAATGTGATGCATCAGAAGAAGGAATAGGGGCGGTCATAAAGCAAAATCAACACCCCAAAGCTTTTGAGAGAAGAAAATTGCAGCCACATGAGAAGCTATACTCCATATATGACAAAGAAACATTATCCATCATGCATGTCTTGGCCAATTTTAGACAATATCTGGTGGGGAACAAGTTTGTGGTCAAAACTGATCATAATAGTTTAAAGCATTTTCTCACAAAAAAGGATCTCAATGAAAGGAAACAAAAATGGGTAAGTAAGGTCCAAGATTTTGATTTTGACATTGAATATGTAAAAGCGAAGAATAATATTGTAGTGGATGCATTATCTAGGAGACCTTCATTTTCCCTTACGGACATTTCGAAATATTTGAAAGATATGCTAACAGTTGAGTATGCCAAAGATAGTTTTGCTTGTGATGTGTTAGATGGGGTCAAAGGAGATGATAGATACAAGATTTTGAATGGATTGATCTACTATAAGGACCGAATATACTTGGTTCATGGTTTGAATATAAAGCACAAGATTTTGAAGGAAGCTCATGATTCTCCTTTAGCAGGCCATCCTGGTTTCTTCAAAACATATAGGAAATTAAGGAAAAGGTTCTATTGGAAAGGGATGAAGGAATATTTTCTAAAGTATGTGAATGAATGCAAGATATGTCAGCAAAAAAAAAGTAAAACACACTCATATTTTTGGTCTATTGCAACCATTTCCCATTCCAGAACAAAAATGGGAAAGTATCTCAATGGATTTCATCACAGGTTTTCCCAAGGCTTTGGGAAAGGATTGTATTCATGTTGTGGTGGATAGACTCACCAAATTTGCTCATTTATGTGCTATTACATCATCTTTTACTATTGCACAAGTGCATGATCTATTCTTTAGAGAAATTTTCATATTGCATGGACTTCACAAGAAAATTGTGAGTGATAGGGATAACAGCTTTATGAGTGCCTTTTGGAAAGAACTTTTAAATTTGGTGGGCACTCAATTGACTCCAAGCATAAGCTATCATCCTGAAACTAATGTTCAAACAAAAATATTGAACCAATGGTTGGAGGGGTACTTGAGGAACTATGTTGGGGAGCACCATAAAGCATGGGTTAAATGGCTACACTTGGGTGAGTTTTGCTACAATAATACTTTCCATATGTCCATTGGCATGTCTTCTTTCAAATCACTTTATGGTTATGAAGAACTAAGCTTTGTTGAGCACATATTTGGTTATAGTAGAGCCCCAAAATCTAAGGATTGGGTGGAGGAAATTCAAGAGATTTTGAAGCTTCTAAAAGACAATTTGCAGGTTGCCCAAAATCAACAAAAACAGTATATGGATCAACATAGGGAGGAAAGAAATTTTCAAGTGAATGATTTGGTTTATTTGAGGATGAAAATATATAAACATACCTCCTTAAAATGGAAAGGATTAGAAAATTGCAAACCAAGGTATTATGGTCCATACAAGATAGTTCGAAAAATTGGAGAGGTAGCCTATGAGTTAGAACTTCCGAAAGGTAGAAAAATCCACAATGTATTTCATGTCTCATGTCTCATGTTAGAAAATTTATGTTTTCTAAACACTCCCTCCATTATATAATGAAGGACAATGCATACTTATTCCAGAAAAAAATTTCAAGACAAGAGAAAGGAAATTGAGGAGCAAAACCATAAGAGAATATTTGGTACAATGGAATGATTTTCCTAGTGAGGATTCCACATGGGAAGAGGAACAAATTTTTCAACATCCTAATTTAGAATTGATTGAGGGCAATCAATCTTGGGTGGGGAGGACTACCATGTCCCCATCCAAATAAATCACTAGAAGGGAAAATTCCACCAATCTACTAGTTCCCTAGGTTGGGGTGGAAGCATTTAGATTTGGAATAAGGGAGCTAGTAAACCCCAAATGGAAATTATCTTGACATAAATTTAACAAAAGGGGATAAATAAATATTTACAATAGGAAAATAAGGTGGCACTTGGTCATGAAGGAACATTAGTGGTGTGGGACCCACACAAAGCAATATTCTGCATGCCAAATGGCATCCTACTCTCACCCATTCAAATACAAGGTGGAGTCTAATTTTATTGGGGGATTTGGAAGGTCAGTATACTTGGAATGACTCAATGAGGGTCTGATTTGAGTGGAAGAGCAACTCCCATGGAAGAGGAAGAGGCATCTTAGAGATATTGAGACACTTGGGGCTAAATTCCCTAGCTTCTATGACAACAATGATGAAGATGCTATGACACTTATGACACGCATTAGACATGATTGTTGACATCTGACCTATATGACATGTCAGGGCTAAAAATAGCCTCCAATAAGGTGCACAAGGGATTTATGGAAGCCAAGATGCTTCCCCATTCGAATTGATGGAAGATGGAGACTAGGAATTGATGGACAAGTGGCACACATTGGAATCTCTTCACAAATTGAGTTGGCATGAATCTTTTGGAAGGAGTTTGAACCATGGAGGACTTGGAAATTTTATAAAGAGAAGAACAAAGAAGTATATGTGATTTTTATCATTTCTCATTTGGTAATTTGGAGAGCATAGCTTGTACATGCAAGTTGAGTGTTTATTATACTTTCCTTACCACCAATTTCGAGGGTGAAAGACTCCTATCCTTATTGGAAATTGGAGAGGCCATTAAGACCTTTCATTTGGATATACAATGGATTCATTTGTTGCAGTTTGAAGCTATAGGTATGTTTGTGATATTTTCTTCTTCAACTTGCTCCCATCTCTCTCTCACATTTCTCTTCATATTCTTGCTCTTGGAGGAAGGGCACACATGGTGAGATGTTGATCTCTTTGGGGGAGTCCAAGGGGCCCCATTTATTTGTAATATGATGTATTCACTTTGTATTTGATTCTTAGAAGAACCTCAGGTGTAAAATCCAAGTGAAACTATGTAAAAATGCCAAACTATGTATGAATGGTGCCATTTTCCCCTATATCTTGTTGTGAGAGCTTTAACCTGTTTGGTTTCGATTTTTTTCAGTCATTCTCTGTGATTTTATTGTTGTATGGAGAGCCATTAATTTACTAAAGAATTTTCATACAAATTATACAATTCCTTGGAACATTTATCTTGAAATTCATAGCTAGTTGTGGAGTTTTTCTATCATTTCCCCATATGTGAAGACATGTATACAAATATATGATTTATGGAGTTGCAGAAGCATTTAGGAACTGATTAATCATGCATTTGGGTTCCCATTGAATTCATATAACTAATCCATGTCTCTGTTCTGAAATTTTGGAGGTTCGTACTGCATTTGGTAAGCCATTAGTGACCTCTACCCTATGGGGTTTGAACCTCGAAATTACTAGTAAATTCCCTATTTTCTTTTGATTGCACATGAATGTTGAAGAAGTATTTTGAGAGTTTCCAAGAACCTATAATCATAAGTTTTATGTCCTAATACCTTTCAAGTACCTTCAGACCCAATTATAAATCCTTAGGAGCCATTTGGAAGCACTTGGGTCATCACTAATCCAAGGTTCAAATTGACCAAAAAATTGCAATATTTCCAATTTATTAAAAAGGGACACTACATGAAATATATGCTATTTGTATTCTTTTAAAATGTGTTATTGAGAAAGGAATTTATTTCTTACAAACCTATGGAGACTCCAAGTTATTGATGGATTGGTGCAACAACAGGTCTATTATCTCAATTTTATCCCTCTCTCCAATGTTAGATATATAGGATAAAGCATGTTGAATTTTATTTTCACTCACATATACATAGAGTATAAATCTAAAGATGATTCTCTATCGAAAGAATCATGGTTACTTTCGTAAGGAGTTCTTCAAATTCAAGAAAAAAGAGGCAGTGAGGTTCTTCCCTTCGTGGAATTTTTGTTGACATAAAATGTGATCGAAATCAAATAGTTGGTATTTCTAAATTATATATATGTACTCTATTCTTGTAAAGGGGCACTAACAGTTAATACTCTTAGGCTATATGGCTTTTTGTATGGGAGATAAAAAGGTCATTTTATAACTCTTCCAGTTATTGTTTTATTTTGGCTTGTTCTTGATAGGATGGGGAGGTCTAGTATGAAGTTAAACAGTTTTGATGTATATTTTGATTTCAAATGAAATATCAAATATAAAAAAATTTCAGGGAAAAAAGATCCATATTAAATCATGATATTTTAAGCAATGAAAATTTCACATCTCAATTTATTTGGGACCCCGGCTCTCGATACTTAATAAATCCACAATTAAGATGGTTTTATAGTGGTCTATTTAATCCAAAGGAAAAACTTGATTGAAAGTACATATTCATGATGAGGTATTACTCACTTATTCTTGATCTCAATTATTAAAAGAGAATACTTCCGTAACTAATTATCATAATGTTTTAGATAGACTCAATCTTATATATTTATATCTCTTATTTTTTATTTCATATCTTATTCCTTCAATTCTTTATATGAAAGTTGATTTTTGTGAACATTAAGCTTAAACTAAAATATATAAATAAATCTTAAATGTGATGCGAGGGAGATTTAGTAGAAGGAAGTGAAAGGAGAAACATCGTTCATGCATGAGAACAAATTAATGGGGTTTTATGCTAGTTGTTCTGAGGTCTAGTCACCATATGTCGACATCAATTTCCATCTTGAATGGACTTACGAGTATTAATTTATCCTCTCTATCTGACTAAAAGAGTAACATCTAAATTCTAACTTGTTATGTGGTTTTCTGAAAAACCAAGGCTCAGAGTCCCTATACATAAGTCTTAGATTCTCTCTGCGTATTTTTATTTCTAGGAAGATGAATCATGTTTGTTAATATGTGGCTCTTAATAGATCACTACTAATGATTTTTTATCGGGGACATAGTATTTAACATGGAATAGTTGCAAGTTTGGGTGTTGAGGTTTTCCCCCTTTTTTTCCAGATGGAAGTTTGAGCATCCGTGTAGATAGGCCATTTTTTTTTATAGACAATATCAAGTACTATTACAAGATTTGAAGTCCATGCGCCCAAGTCAATTAACACTTGCAATGTATGAGAATTCTCCTTAAATAATGGTATCCAACCCAACAAATAGAGAAATAAATAAATGAAGGAAATTATAGTAGGTTGATGTGAAGATCTACAAAATAACAACATAAACCAAAACCCTAAAAAGGAACATTGGAAAGAGAAATTGGAGGTACCTGAACTGGAGATCAACCCTCTAAATGTTATCTGATGATATGAAAAATGACGGATCTGATTTTTAATTACGAAAAGTATGTGCAAATTCTTCAATTGTTAACTTTCAAAAAGGATTTTAATTTGAAACTTTTAAAGAGATAATACGTAAAAGAATGCAAATAAAAGAGATGCAAACCGCAATTCTGAAAAGGCAGTAGTTGTTAACGGAGTTTTTCCATGAAGGACTATGTCTCCCAGTCCACCTCCAATAATAGCATTTTTATTAATTGTTCAAATGTTGCAAATAAATCAATTCTGGGAACACTTCTGAGTTTTTTCTATCAGTTTCAAAAACATACTACACCAATATGACCATCTCGAAAATAGAGAAATTTGAGTATAGACACCTTATACTTTGCTTGCGACCTCCCATGGCATGCAGATTTAGAACCTCTTTCCCTACATTGTACATTCATTTTACGGATACTGTATGGATTCCCTCCTCATGAACTATGCCTGGATAGAAACTCATGCCCCTGCCACATTGAAAATTGTACCAATCAGCCTTCCAAATTGTGGATTTTATAACTTGGAAATGGTGGTTTAGGCGCCCGTGGAGCACACCCTTTTTGGGGTTAAAATCCTACTTCAAATTCAAAAAATTATCTATTCCAATTGTTTCCAATCCCAAAGGCATTGACACAATGGTAAGTTTTGAGGATCACGTACCGAAGGTCCCGGGGTCAAACCCCACGGGCTCCGCTTTTTATTGTAACAATTGTGTGGTGGCATATATTAAAACTTTGCATATATAATATGTTAACACATAGCTTGAGGGATATGGAGTTATGCCTCAATTGGTTATGGGAATATCACAAGGCCGAGGGATTATCCCTCGTCCTGACCCCCTTTCCAAAATTGCAAACCATTCAAATCCAAATACAAGATTTGCCACTATATATAGTAAGCAGTACTGATGGTGTAGCGGTAGGGAATTGGAACTGCAACGGGTGGTCTAAGGTTTGATCCTCCCATCCACCATATTTTTTGGTAACTAGAACCGTAATTTTTCCAACCGAACTACTACGTGTCAGCTTTCGATTGGTCCACATCACTTCCAATTGTGAAAAGAAACTCCCTCATGTCAAATGACAATTGGACCGTGTGTAGCACTACCAAATAATATGCCACATCAATCTGCAACTTTCCATGTGGAACCTCATGGTGCTGCCACATTAGCATATGGAACTGTTTTTACAAGCCATGTGGCACTATATGGGTGTGCCACATGGCACCCCCTTTTTCCAAGTTACATGTTTGTCAAAAAAATTAGAACACAATATCTTTCACGTTCGGAGTTTATTTTGAACAAAACGAGCATTGCCAAAAATCTCTTGGAGAGCTCTTCGCAAGGGAATTATTTTGTTCATCATTTGAAGACTTTGATTTTTGGTCATTTCGGGGATCCTCATGGATCATCTGACCTTGGAGTCTAGGGTTGTTGAAAAAACCTAAAAATGCTACTATATAATTATCTATATAGATGGAACAAAATTAGAGTTGAAAAGGAGGAATGAGATTTGAAAACAATGTGTGTTCGTATTGTTAAATATATAGCATCAGGAGACATTCTCCAAACCAATATTGTGTATTCAAGATTGATCCTCCTGTATAGAGGTGAGAACTTTGATTGTCTTTCGTGTAACGGTTATATCTTCCGTGTAGAGGTAATTGATGAAAGTAATGATGTTGTAAAGTCTTGTTGGACAAGGCTTCGAACTTGTTTGTTTCAAGTCATGATTATCATTTGAACCTTCCATATAAGGCTATCCATGAGATGGACCTCCCGTATAGAGGTGGACCTTCCATATAAAGGTCATGCTTTACTTGTTAAAAGCATTTAATGTTGTGTGATATGTTACTAACCATGATCACCAGATTGCTATTAATTCTCCTTTAGAGATTGATCAACTCTAAAGTGAATTACTTTAGCGTACGATCATTTGGTTCGGAATAATATAATATGATCATAGCATCCGATAATTATTCTTAGTATAATGTTATGTGATGGATAATTAAAGTTAGCACATATTGACCATGCAGTAAGATATAAATAAATAAAATATAAAGCATAGAGATCAAGAGAATTCGAAATTTCCCATGAAGACACTTCAGCTAATTAAAGAGAACTCGAATTATTAAAGCTTCTGTTAAGTATCAATGCTTCAGTTAAAGCATCAATTAAATTTATCTCTTAGTTAACTGAAGAAATCACAGTGGTCACTTCAAGTAAATCAATCAGCATGATTTTAGTTAACTAAGTGTTAAATAAAAGGGACTAGTTAACTAAAGTATTTTCACTTTAGTTAAACTAAAAGACAACACTTTAGTTAAAGAGAGTTAACTAAGTGACAACAAAGAAGATCTAGTTAACTAAGTTTTATTGCATGACGACACTTATGGTAAACTAAAAGATGACACGTGAGTTGTGACACTTGCATGTCGACAATTAAGTTAGCAACCTAACTAAGTAGGAAATATTTCAGTTAAGAGACGAGTTCATCCCAAGTGACAACTCAGTGAGATGAAGCACTGCATGAGAAGTGGAATGCACCACTCCATGCAATATTAATACATCTAGTTTGAGGGTGAATTTATCCTGAAGCTAGAAGTTAAAAATAGAAGAGAAGAATGTATAAATATGATATACAGGATTGTTGAATCCAGTGTGAAGCTAATTCTCTTCTCCATTGAAGGAAAGGTGATTCTCATTGTGCAGGGTATTGTTTGTGCTTGTTATTGTTGTGATGGGAACACATCCGATTGATCTCTCTTCTTTATTGCTTTTGTATCTTCATCGAGAAGTTTGGTGATCTCTTATCTTCCAAAAGCAATCTACTATGTTGTAAAAGAAAGCATTCTCTGATATCCATTATATTATACTGAGAAGAATTGTTGGGGTTTTTTTTCTCATAATTTTGAGGATTTTCCCTAGGGTATATCTTTTGTTATGGTTATATGAATTTCATGGATTGAATTGTCTCATTGCTTCAAGTCCTTGCATCTAAAATAATTAAAGATCAAAGCTCAACCAAATTTCAACATGGTATCATAGCCCAGGGTATGAAGGAGCTCAGTTTTGCATGTCAGCTAGATCCTATGTAGATCCTGAGAAGTTGAGCACAAGGTTTGAAGACTATGCCATAAATCTATGTACGATCAGAACACCATCTAAAGGGCACCTCAAACTTCATCACTTGGAAGGCTAGGATTCTCAACATCCTAGAGGAACATGACTTGGATGGCTATGTATCCACTGTGGTGGAGGATCCTACATCTAATGCAGGGCGCATCAACTTCAAGAAGAATCAAGCTAAGGATAAATGGATCATCTGAGATTCAGTAAAATATAACTTGATGCCCATGATCACACCATTGAATAATGTGAAAGAATGTTATGATACATTGACTAATATATATGAGAAGAAGGCCCCAAGTCAAAAGAGAGCATTGAAGAATAAGCTTCGAAACTTAAATATGAAGATGGATGAGACAGTGGCATCCTTCTTCTCCAAGATCTCTCAGGTAAGATATAAACTTGCTAGTATTGGAGTAGTGGTGGATGAAGATGATCTTCTCCAAACCGCTATTGATGGTCTTCCATCCTCATGGAAGACATTCTTGGCTGTGGTAAATGGCCAAGAGATACAACCTAAATTCGAAAGGTTGCGGCATGAATGCCTCCAATAGGAGGGATGAATCCATAGAAAGTCAGTGTGCTTCAAAGAAGAAATATTGCCCTCATGGAAAGAATGAAGAAAGGAAAGAAACCCTTATTCCAAAAGAATCTCTCTCATTGAAAGAAGGAGTTCAACAAAGGCTTTGACAAGTCAAAATCTAGATGCTTCAATGGAAACAAGAAAGGCCATTTCTCAGGAGATTGTAGTGCAAAGTAGAAAGGAAATTTTCATGATTCTACCGCCATAGAAGATGAAATCACTCAAAAGAATGCATCCGAAGAAAAGGAGACAAGAAGGGAGTATTATCTTGTCTCATCCCTTTCGGGATCCGTCATCACAAATGGAGACACATGGTTGATTGAAAGTGGTGCATCCAAACATATGACTGGTTACAAGAGTACCATCACCGATCTAAAAGAGAAAGAATTCACATGCATGGTAGAGTTGGGGGACAACTCAACTTATTCGATCCAAGGAGTTGGATCCACCTCATTCCAACTGAACACTGATGATATTGTACATGTGGAGGACATTCTATATGTTCCAGGATTGAATAAGAACATCCTCTCAGTTTAAGTTCTTCAAGACAAAGGATTCTGATTTATCTTTATGGATAACAAAGCACTTTTATGGCGGAAGAAAAAAATACTAGAATCTGTTGTTGTGATTGGAGTTCAAGAGGGAGGACTCTACCAGGTGCCCGGGAAGTACATTCAAGCTATGATTCACCACACTATCAATGCATTCGAGATATGGGACCGAAGGCTTGGACACCTACACTAAAAAGCGCTACCAAGAGTTCAAAAGATGGCAAAAGGTATGCCCATATTTGATTTTGAGCATGATAGTGTATGTCAGGGTTGTGCACTTAGGAAGAATGTTAAGAAAATATTTTCTAGTAGTTCTACTAGATCTAAAGGGACTTTAGATTTAATACATTATGATGTATGTGGTCCCATGTCATCCCCCTCCCTGAGTGGCTTCTTATATTATGTACTGTTCACAGATGATTTTTCTAGGAAGACGTGGATTTATTTCATGAAGGTTAAAAGTGAAACTCTTAGCAAATTTAAAGAGTTTAAAGACCTAGTTGAAAATCAGAAATAAAATCACATATGTACATTAAGGTCTAAAGATGGAGGTGAATTTGATTCACATGCATTTAATGAGTTATGTAGTGATGCAGGAATACATAGATAGTTAACAGTACCATACAACACTCATCAAAATGGGGTTGCCGAAATAAAGAATAGAACCATGTGTGAGGCTTCAAAATTCATGATGCATGATCAAGATATGTCTACCTCATTATGGGAAGAAGCCGCCCGTACAGCTGTGTAGCTAGGGTTTTACCCCTAGCTTGTGCAAATGAGCACCTACTAAGGAGAAAGGACTCCTTAGTAGCAGTTCAGTAAATGTAAATTAAAATGCTAAAACAGAAATATAAATTACTCTAAACATGTGCATGAAACAAAAAAAATAAGATGTAAAGAATGGCTTTTGTATTAATTTTACCTCCAATGTGAAGGTTGGTGAAGCCCTTGCAATGCTCCAAGAGGGTTGCTCCAAGCTCCAATTTGCTCCTTCTCTTTCTCCAATGGTGGAAATGGGCCAAAAGGGGCTCTCAATGTGAAAGTAGCTCAAGGGTGAGCTAGGGTTTCAAGAGCTATTTTGGTAGAGTAAGGGTGCTTATGACTGTGGTTATGAAATGAGGGGTCTCCATCACCTATTTATAGTTTTTTGGTGGTGGAGTGCTGGCCCATGGTTTTGGGAACCATATGGTTTAGGATAGTTGTATAGGGTTTTTTCCTCCTTTTCCTCATTATTTTATATTTTTTATTCCCTTTTTAGAGGGATTTTGCTATTTTAGAGGAATTTTGGATATTTTTGGAGGAAAAAGGGGTTTTTTAGCCTTTTGAGGCTTTTTTGATGGTTTGCGGCCTTTTTGAGGCATTTTAGGCCTTTTGGAGGCTTTTTAGTGGGATTTTTAGGGTTTTTAAGGGAAATATGGTAGGAAAATGGACAAATGAGTCATGTAATGGGGTAGATGAGGTAGTGAGCACTTTTTGGGTGTTAACAGATTGCCCCCTGATGTGTGAGGGCAGGAGCTCATCATATGGATGATGGACATCATAAGTCATATATGGTTTTCCTGGGGTGTGGAGAAGAGAAGAAACAAACTGAAGCCCGAAACAACGATCCCGAACAAACTGCAAGAACTAAAAGTACATAACCTCAATAATGGATGAGGAATCATCTGATCATATAGACGAGGCGGGCATTCCCATGCTCGTATCAAGATAATAACAATGTGGTCCAAAAGAGGGGGACCTGACATATACATGACCTCAAATACTGAATGAGGAATAATCTCAATATATGGACGAGGCAGGCATACCCATGCTCGTATCAAGATACATAAAAAGAACTGTGAGGCCCGAAAAGAGGGACCTGTAAGATACATAGAAAACCACTGTGTACATCATAAGGGTCCAGAGGGGACACAAATTTGGGACATACTGCTGGGCTGACCATGTCTGAGCTGAAGAACTGATACACTGGAATGACGACAGTGCTACTAAGTATGGTACCAAAGGAACTGATGAGCTGCTGGATCAAAGTGACAAGGGGTACACTCGCAATGGTACACTGAACTGGAACTGATCTGGGACTGAACTGGGTACTCAAGGAAGCATATAACTGGATGGCTTCTGAATACAATCGCCAACGCAGCCCGGAAATCCATGGGAACATATAACTGGGTGTTCCGAAGTGACTCACCAATGTGCTAGAGTCGGGGGAAATCCGGGGTCTTCGACAAATAATGGAAGGGATGTAAATCCTGCGTGATTCTCAACAATGCGATCAAGGTGCTGAAGTCGAACATATGAGAAACAACCATTTGGAGAGGCAATGATGACTCCTCTCAAAATGATCCGTAGGCACTCACCACAAATGGTGATGGGTCTAAGGCACAGGGGCCTCTGGGTTTATCCTCTGGAATAGAGGGGCTGTCGTCGATAGAGGGAGACCTGCAACTATCAAGGCAATGATGTTTCCTTGATAGGAGCACGAGGTGGAGAACCGAAATGTGATAGTACCGATGGAAGGACTGACAAACTAGGGGGGAATAACTGGGCAAGTAGAGTGGGTGGACTCAAACTTCCTTTGTTCAGAGTATGATGGCGGGGATGATCGAGCAGCATATGAAACTGACTGAGGGGAAAGGGATCATAGCTGGACTGGGAAGTGATTGAGATGAGGGAGACTCAAGCTGGTGTAAAATGGCAGGAGACTATAGAATACTCTGAACAAAGGAGACCTGATTGGGGGTGCTGCCGAGATGATCAATCATAGTGCCAGGAGGCATGGGGAAGGGGGGGGACTTCTTCATGGGTTAAGGAACTAGAAGAAGTGTGTGTAAAATGGTACTGACGTGTGGATTTATACGAGCCCAGAACAGTTCATGCTCATGAGCGCTTTCAATTTTAAGGAGTCTGAAAGCGATAAGAAGACTCTGAAGGAATGGAATGGTACTGCCGTGTGGATTTGTACGAGCCCAGGACAGTTCATGCTCGTGGTTGCTTTCAATTTTAGAGAGTCTGAAAGCAAAGAAGAAGACTCCAGGGGGTTGCTTTTTCGTTTGTTAGTCTCCAAGGCCCAAAGAAGCATAAAAGGATGCAATGAAGAACTCTTCTAGCCGGTGTGACTAGAGTATTCCTTTTTCGTAATTAGTCTACCAGGTCCGGAAAAGGGTTAAACTTATACCAGATAAACCCCCTTTCAGGTACTTTAACAAGCATGAAAGGAAGCAAGATTGCTCGGCGATCTTTTCATTATTTTAGGAGTCAGAAAAGAGCTTAGCAGAAACTCCCTAAGTGCCTTTTTCGTAAAGGACTTGTTCGGCCCGAAAAAGGGATAAAATTATACCGAACAAAAGGAATGGCCATGCAAGGAGGAAGTGCTGAATCAAGGAACATTTATGATGATCGAGAACGAGGGTGGGGGGGAACACTGGTGGGCCTCCTTGCGGGGTTAATGAAATGGTGGCAAAATAACGAAACATTTGCAGTATGACAGGAGTGGATGGCTCATGTAAAAGTGTGGAACAATCCGATGGCGGCCGATGTGGCGTGCAAACCGAGGTAGCAAGGTGTCGGGACACAATGTTGAAACTGTACCAAGTGAGAGCGAGAAATGATCTCAAGCATCATCACGAGCTCGAAAAAATGAATCCGGTGATATAAAAAGTGTCAACAACGGAGAACTGCCGATGTGGCACGCTAACCGAGGCGACGGGGGGCATTTTGGAAAAAATACCCAAAAAATCTGGGGGTGAGAGCGAGAAATGATCTCAAGCATCATCACTAGCTTGGAAAAATGAATCCGATGATATAAAATATGCGAAAAACGGAGAGCAGCCAAAGTGGCATGCAAACCGAGGTGACTAGTGGTGTCTGGGACACAATATTGATATTGGTCCTAGTGAGAGCGAGAAATGGTCTCGAGCATCATCACGAGCGCAGAAATATGAATCTGGCGGTGCAAATGGTGCGAAAAATGGAGGTCATAAGGACTCCGGAATGGTCAAAGGAACTAACTAGGTTAAAAAATGGTTGCAAATAAAGGTGAGCCCACAAAGCCAAGGATGCAGTGGTGGGGAGAAATGATGACCCGTGGGGGAAGAATACTAGGTGTATCAAATCAAATCAAATCTACAAGTGATATGTGACCTCAAAAATGGTTGATATCACGCATGTGAAAAAGTGAGCAGGGTTAATGACTTGCCCCCATGCTATGTGCATGGGGTTTGTGATTATGGATCACATATGTGTCGGTTTGAACAATGGGTTCATTGACAGGCTGAGATAGATGTGATGGGGAAGGTTCAAAATGATTGATCATGCCCCCTATCCCAGGGTCGAGGGAATCTATTATGCCCCTTGACTCAGAGGTGTCAAGGTGGTGCTCACTGCAGGAGGCTCCTAAAGTTATGAGTTCAGGAGTACCTCCTAGGGCAGCGATATCTATGTGGATGACAGGTGAAATATTGGCCATGTTACCTTCCGCAAAGGCATCCGGAGCAGGAATAGGGTCCTTAAACCAGTCGACCTTGGTAGGAAGGAAGTCTTTGGATTCAACCAAAAATTGGGTAGTGGTGCTAGAGGAAGATGCTTCTGGGAGGAAATACGAATGATGGTGCATGTCATCCCAGGGATACTCCGGGGCAGTGAGTGCCTCAAGAATCTCCTCATCAGTACGGAAAGATTGGGTCGTCAAATCGGTTGACGAAGGAATGGTAGTTGAAGAGATCATGTAAATGGTGTTGACCTCCCCGGATGGGGGTGAGATCGGGGGGTGAATCTCTTGAATGGTGGGTGGTGCCATCTCAAGATCCAGATTGTTCATCTCATAGAGAGCCGCTCTATAATCGGGGAGATCGGGACAGTGATGTGAGTAATGCCCGTAAACACTGCATATGGCACAGGGGTGGCTAGTGCGCAGGGATTTGTCGCGAGGATTAGGGGTTGGATCTAGTTTGACAACCGGGATATTGGGGTCATCGTCAAGCATCTGCATGTGTTCCTATAATGCGGGTAACTGTGGACATTGATGAGTCGCATGGCCTAGCTCATCACACAACGACCATTTGGGAGGAGCACGAAACACGGGGGGGTTTTTTACTGTCTTGGGAGGTGGTACAGCAGTGTAAGGTTGAGGGCCTCTACCCCCAGTGGGTTTGGGAGGAGGAGGAGGATTCGTGGAGGATGAAGGGGTAGAGACACTGGGGGGTGGCTGAGTGGTAGTAGCCATGGGTTGCACCGGTTGGAGGATGACGCTTGGTGTCGACGGGGGAACGGGAGGCGAAAGATACCAGACGGGTAATCCCAAAGTTAACCCAGGGAGGCTAAGGGTAGCCATAACCGGGGCACTTACTACTCCCGATGGAGGGACTAGGAAGGGGATTGTGTGGATAGGTGTAACACCAATGTGGCTAGGTACCAATGGTGGTTTAGGACACAAGGGTGGTTGATTGTTAGGTGTTTGGTTATCGTGGTACAAGGTACATAAGTCAGATACTTCGGGCATAGATGACGGGGGAGGAATGGATTGGAATGTGGATGTCATCGGCGAGTCTGAGTAAACTCCAGGTCCCAAGGAGGAAACAAACGAGGTAGTGGCACCAAAAACCGGTTGTTCAACCATGGGGAGAACATTTTCGGGTGTAGCAGGGGCATTTGGATCGTAGTAGGTGAGTTGGTCAATCTTGACCATCCGTCCATCATGGCAGAACATCATGGTACGAAAGACAGAGGAAGCTACCGCCCACATAGTATACATGTAGCTGCGACCAAGTAAGAGGTTGTAATCAAGCTGGGCGTTGATGACCTCTATGTCAATGAGGACGGTTTTACCACCTAACTGGACGGGGACATTGGCTAGGAGACCTTGGGGCTGAGCCGAACGACCGTCGTAGGCACGTAATGCAGTGGTGGACTGCTGAAGGGTAGGGGATCCCAACTTTTTCCATACCCCTAGCTTGTGCAAATGAGCACCTACTAAGGAGAAGGGACTCCTTAGTAGCAGTTCAGTAAATGGTAAATTAAAATGCTAAAACATAAATGTAAATTACTCTAAACATATGCATGAAACAGAAAAACAAGATATAAAGGATAGCTTTTGTATTAATTTTTACCTCCAATGTGAAGGTTGGTGAATCTCTTGCAATGCTCCAAGAGGGTTGATCCAAGCTCCAATTTTCTCCTTCTCTTTCTCCAATGGTGGAAATGGGCCAAAAGGGACTCTCAAGGTGAAAGTAGCTCAAGGGTGAGCTAGGGTTTCAAGAGAGATTTTGGCAGAGTAAGGGTATACTTGATTGTGGATATGAAATGAGGGGTCTCCATCACCTATTTATAGTTTTTTGGTGGTGGAGTGCTGGCCCACGGTTTTGGGAACCATATGGTTTAGGGCAGCTGTATAGGGTTTTTTTCCTCCTTTTCCTCATTATTTTATATTTTTTATTCCCTTTTTAGAGGGATTTTGCTATTTTAGAGGAATTTTGGATATTTTTGGAGGAAAAAGGGGTTTTTTAGCCTTTTTGAGGCTTTTTTGATGGTTTTGCGGCCTTTTGGAGGTTTTTTGGTGGGATTTTTAGGGTTTTAAAGGGAAATATGGTAGGAAAATGGACAAATGAGCCATGTAATGGGGTAGATGAGATAGTGAACACTTTTTGGGTGTTAACAGATTGCCCCCTGATGTGTGAGGGCAGGAGCTCATTGTATGGCCGATGGACATCATAAGTCATATATGGTTTTCGTGGGGTATGGAGAAGAGAAGAAACAAACTAAATCCCGGAACAACGATCCCGAACAAATTGCAAGAACTAAAAGTACATAACCTCAATAATGGGTGAGGAATCATCTGATCATATGGACGAGGCGGGCATTCCCATGCTCGTATCAGGATATAACATAATAATAACAATGGGGTCCAAACAATGGGGACCTGAAATATACATGACCTCAAATACTGAATGAGGCAGAATCTCAATATATGGACGTGGTGGGCATACCCATGCTCATATCAAGATACATAAAAAGAACTGTGAGGCCCTGTAACGTCCCCTTCTCCATAGAACAACAGGGAAGGAAACATTAACAACATACCGGGCTTATGGCATATTTAGCCCCAATAATTTTTAACATAAATAACTAACATTTAAAACTTCTATATGCAGATTCGATTCAATATAAACACAGCGGAATTAAACAATACATCTGCACACAGTTTCATCATGCATTCAACATATGAACAACAGTCATTAATTAAAATGCTTGCAGGGCATAGAATTAACATCAAGAATACTTATCTCGAATTATAATGGCCCAAACGACTGGCTACGTGAGAGCAACGTTCCACCCAACCATATATCTCTATCCAGCCTGTATTCTTTCAGCTGAGAGATCACCCCCGAGCTGGGCTGTGTATCCACTAAGGAGGAACTAGATGGCTCCCTCACAGTCAGGATTTCACTCAGACAACCATGCTAAGCCAACACACAGTTGGGTTTTTCAAGCATGCAATGGGAAATGGAGAGGGATGCTAGTCCGCTAAGCTCAATCCCAGAGCTAGTACACATCAAGCTAGACTCCAACGATCCCAGCCTCCATTCGAACATCCACACTTGGATTTCTCACAGCTTTGTTCAGCAATTGACCCAAATCCGTCACTGATTTTCTGGGCAGTTAAAACTGGGTTTTCCCATGGCTTTTGGGGTAGCTATTGCTCCCAAATTCGCCCCAAGGTTCCTACCAATGGATCCCCCATTGGATTTCTCTGTCCAATACCAAATCGGGACGTTTTTGGCTTCCCAAAACGTGGGTTTCCTTCAAGTCGCGATTTCTGGTTTTCTCCTTGCTGGGAGCTCGTTTTTGGGTGGGCAAAGATGTCCCATACTTCCACCATGGAATGGGGATAAGGATGGAGCAACCCCCAAGATGTAGAGTGACTTGTGGGACAAGTCAAAATAGCCCATACATTCCCATACGAATTTCAGGGCTGCCCATACTCCATCAAAGTCATGGGATGAAATCTCAACCACTTCCTTACAATTGGCATTAATGTTACCTAAGGAAGTCAATGGGTTCACATAATGACAAATGGCAACCTATGGGTCACTCCCATAGCCCCCTCACCACTCCCTAGTGGATACACGTGGCCCCTTCTCATTCGTTGCCTCCGTAGCCAGCTTTGGTATTTTATATTGCATGATGTCTAATTTACATCCTATTACAATTTCCATGGCTTAAGAGCACATGGTATCAAATATCAAATACTTGCCCTTTAAATAAAATTCGGCTTTCACTAGCGGGGCCTTGGCCTTGAGCTCCACGCTAGGAAAACATACATCACATGTACATTGATTTACATTAAAGGCTCATATATCCTAAGGGTCGAATTGGGGGTATTACATTCCCCTCCCCCTTAGAACAACACCGTCCTCGGTGTTCCAAGACTTAGGCATACATATACAATTTACATATATCCAAAACTTCAAAACTTTGCAGATCTGCCCTGCATTCTATCCTTTACTTTGAACTTTCAGGACCAAGTCCTTTGATTTTCACGAGCTGCTCCTACTGATTCGGATCTTCCAGCTCGTCCACAAGTCTGAAAACTTTATGGCTGCTACCTTCTTGAGGTTTTCTTGTTGGGCAGTTACGGAGGCAATGATCCCCTCCACACTTCCAACACTTCACTGTTTGCTTCATATTTGCATGCTCAATTTCCTTTGAGTCCTCCCACCTGGAGCGTCTCTTAATCGGACGATTGGATGAATGCTTCTTCATTGATCCACTTTTCTCTCCTTTTTACCTCTTTCTGCAAACGAAGAGTGTCCTGCAAGACCTTGTGGTTCATCTCGTTCTGTTGCTTTTGCATCTTGAGCATCTCTCCAAGATTTTCTTGGGTCTTGGCAATTGTTTGAAGAAGACTTCCAGCCAATCCTAATAGCCCTTGGTCTGTCGCCATGGTCAATGGAAACAACTGACCACACTTTGCTCACTAGAAACACTTTCCTGCACCGGCTGCAACCAATCGATTCAATTTCCACCTGTGAAATTCATCATTACAACTCTCGTTAGGCCAAGCATAACCCAAACATTTAAAAGTCAGTCAATGGTTTTTCCCCAGTTGACATGGACAGTCCATGTTTTACTCATGAGACTTCCACACTTTTCATGCTTTCCCAACATACACATGAATTCCTTCATGTTCATCCATTCACAGGAAATTCATTAATTAGCATTCACAATTCACTTTAATCAAATAAACACACTTTTAATTTCAGTCATGCATGCATTCAGCAATTTTCTAATTTTATAAATGCATCAATAAAAAGGGAAGAGAGGGAGCGGTAAGAGTTTCTCCTCTTAGTCTTGTTCCATTCTGGAACCCACACCACCACTGTGGTTTTCATGCTCCTATCCTCTTTCACTTCATGTGAATGCTTGACCTGCCCTTCTCGGCTATGACACGTAGTGTCTATGGTCTATTCCAGATCTTTCAACCATGGAGTTCCTCCACTTGGTTGGTCAAACTCCTAGCTGCTAGGACTCACACAGTTCCACTAGCCCCATCTTTCATTACTGCTCATGCTGAGCTCTTAGGGTGGTTACATGCCCACAGGCATCCTTAAGATGCTTCCATAGTCATTGCTTCCAACAATACCTACACTCAAACATTGAATTAATTCGCATGTTTAGTTTATTTTCATAGGAAATCATAACCAAATCATATACATATGTATATTCATAAGCAAGAAATTACAAGATAACCAAATACTTATCTGCACTAGATGTCTTCACTTTATTCCGTAGGGTCCTTCTTTGCTTTACAAGCCTTGGAATCGCCTATGGATTTGGGTGTTTGGCCAGCGCGCAGGCTGCCCCTCAACATCTAACAGTCTCGTATGTTTGTCCAGTACGCAGGCTGCTCCACGACATCAAATAACCTTGTATGTTTGGCCAGCACGCAGGCTGCTCCAAATCATCAACCATCTCGCATGTTTGGCCAGCACGCAGGCTGCTCCAAATCATCAACCATCTCGCATGTTTGGCCAGCACGCAGGCTGCTCCAAGTCATCAACAATCTCGCATGTTTGGCCAGCACGCAGGCTGCTCCAAATCATCAATAATCTCGCTCAACCAGCCACTTTCTGGATTTACCAAGCAACTTTTAGTTCTTTCAGGGTCCTTGCTTCCTGTATTGACCAAGGTTTCCAACAAAGAAACAATAATGCATCAGCTCACTGTTACAAGCTTTATGCTTGAAACCTTCATTATTTCAAATAAGAAATGAATGAAAATGAATACTTATCTGTACTGTGCATTTCCTCTCTGGTCCACAGGGTCCTGCTTTTACTTTATAAGCCTTGGGATCCTCCTGCGGACTAAGATGTTTGGCCAGCACGCAGGCTGTTCCAAATCATCAAATAATTAATGCCCTACCAGTACACCTTCACGCCGACTGGGTTTACCAAGCATTTGGTGGTGCCCAACCAGTCCCATACCTGGTTGGCCCTCTCCATTGCCGAGCCAGCACATACGTCTGGGTCATCGACCAATGGAAGGTAACTGCGCCACCGACCATTACAGGTCAAGGCTCCACTACTCTGCCTTAGGCTTGCATCAGCCATTCACGGTATCACAATCCCTCAATGCGCATAACAATTCTTCACCGGTACTTCTTCTCTTATGTAAGCCGGCGGTTCCATTAAGGAATTCTTTAGGTGACTTTCTTAACTGCAGGCTATCATGACCCCATGATACCCACTCACCCTATGCAAGGGTTACCACTGCTCATACAGTCTCCTTGAGTACTATTTTCTTCACTTTTCTCTTTCAGGTGCAACACTTAGTTTCATATGTATAATCTGTCAACACAAAATGGATAGCGAGCTCATTAGTATCGCTGCCCTAGAATTGTAAACATATTTCATAGCATTCACTATCCAATCCTTGAAACACCAGGAATGCGTCCATTCCCTTAAGGCGTAGTCAATATTGGCGTCCCTAACATAACTCAACACCAGAAAGGCGTGCACTCCTTACTGATGTGAACTATGAAGGTCCTAATCATACTTCAAGCAGTCTTTCATGATGGAAATAAAATCAAAACATGCTCTGCATATTAACTCTAATAATTAGATATATATATATATCATTCAGGGTTTATGGAAAACTTATCCATTTTGCCGATGATATTTCTCTTCTTTAATGAGGAATGGAGGCTCCTTCTCTGAGTTGACAGTCCCTCGGTTTGCCATCCCAATTCCTTTTGATGTTACATATCCTTCATATGTCTTACTGACATAACCTTTACCATCTCACTCATATTGTTTACCAATCATGTAGTGCAGATGAAACATTAATAATGTCTTATGGCATTTCACCTGAAACCCATTTTTAAATCATGGAATCCCTTCCCATGAAGTTTGGCTTCTGCAGGACCTCTGTCATGGTCTTACTACAATGTGTCTCCCTGGCACACTTATTAAACAGCCAAACAGTTAACAACATTTAGCAATACAATTTCAAATCCGATTGCTCCATAACCAATCCATGGCACTAATAATTAAATTCAGTATGCATTTGCAACTCTGTCTACTACAGAAATTGGTTTTCTTATCCATGAGGCTATCCTCATATTGTTTGGCTCTTGTAAGTGACACCACTCTACCCGTTATGGTCTTATGCCTGCTGCCATACATGAGCATCCACTTACAGCATGTCCTCCTGACACATTTTCATATAAGCCAAACAGTCATTAGCAATTATTAGTAAAATTTCAAATCCGAAACATTTACAAATCTGATATTTACAACTGTTCTTACTAACAGAACTTAGAGCTCTCAACCATGAGAACCTTCTCATAACCTTTGGCTTCTACGTGTGGTAGATCCCGGTCTCTACTATGGACTTATCCTCATTGCCATATGTAAGACCTTCCTACCGGAAACTGAAACTCCAATCAGCCAAACACGTTGTGAGTATCTACGCACATAATCATTCATTGCCATTATAGTCACTGAAGTGATCTCAGAATTATAACACTCAATAATTCAAACACCTTCAGCTGTTACATTTGAAATGCAATGAAATATATATATACACTTCTATATATGTGTCATTATCATAATAGAATTTTCAAGACATAGTCACACTATCCATGCAGCTTAACTTAAATCGTAAATACTCATTATTTCACAGTCATATCATTCATACAACTTTGTCCTTCCACAAGGTATTCTAGCAGTTCATTGGTCATGATTGGGCTCTTCATGCACTTACTATTTTGCATTCACAACAACTCATGAAATGATCCTAGAATTATCATTAATTCGTCATTTCATTCATTATTTATTTTTCCATAACATATGCATCATCCCTATGCATTCATACAAGATTTATAAAATCTCTTAATGCACATCTACTCAATGCTACCTTGCATTGTTTCATGAGTACTATGCATTCAAGCATATTATGATCCAGACATGACTATCTCATATAACTTGCACTATCATAATCAGGACCACCAGTCTTTACTTGGTTTGGTTATTAAGCACATAACCAACATACACATGACATGATATAAATTCATATGAATGCATTGAGATTTCTAAGTAGTCATAGGGTGTAAAGATCATTTCCTTCACTTACCCACACCTCACCAAGCTTGGTAGGTTAACAGTCTCAATCAGTATTCAATATCACATGCAAACTATCTCAACATAGCTCAAACATAGTTGAAGGGATCTTACCAAATCCTCTTTCAACATTCATGCAATTTGGCACCAATAATCATTACCTGCATGGCTACCATTAACATCGCCTGATGTTACCTGATCAGTTGGCCTCTTACCAAAGCTGCTCAGTCCTTTTGCCAACTTTATGATCATAGATTTGTTGGCTTCATGCAACAACATCCTCAGCACATTTAGCCATGCTCTTTGTTATCTTTGGTTCTACAACCAATACCAACATCAATAATGATTATCAGCCACAATATTCTCCATTAGTGATTTATTGCATATCCAGACTTCATTCTTTTACCAATACGCAATATCTCATTCATGCACAAGCATTTCCATATGCACTATGCAATGTTTGTTAAGATGTCATCTAGTGCATATACATCTATGTAATCCCTTACATTTTTAACATTTTTATGCCATATGACAATTTCATAATTACAAGTATGATAACAAACAGAGTTTTAAAGAATTCTTCCCCTTTTCGATCCCTCCTCGTATCATGGAATTTCTCTTCCATATCATGCAATTGTAGAAATTGCCCACATTGACAACAAAATTTGTTTGTCAAAACAGCCGCTGGCACTCTTCTGCACTAAATAACTATGATATCTGTAGACCTCCTTCAAACTCTGGTCATGCATCATTGTTCCCTGCTGGACAAGCTTTCCAATGCCTGTCTTCATGCTCCATTCCGACATCAGGTGCGGAAACTGCATCCCTTCAAAAATGACAACTTTCACTCCAGTTCTGCACATTTTACACAGTTGCATTTTGGTCCCGAATGCCACCTTCAGCCACCTGTGGAAGAAAATCTACGAGGAATCACAAAAACTTTTCTATCGGGCGGAGTTAGTCCATATAACAAGGAACATTCAGCAATTCACGGATCTCAATTCCGATGCACCGTTCATGTTCTATGAATTTCTGGGTTTTGCTACTTCTCATTTTTCACATTTTTCCAAAATTCCAAATTTTGGGCCAAAAACGGCTATCTCCCAAACGGTGCATTTCTGGAAAATCTTCGTCTAACGGAAGCTGTCCGTCTTAATGAGAATATGAAATGTCTAGTTCAGTAAAATTTCTGATTCCCACATCTAGGGTCACTTTTACTGCCCACAAGCTTTTCAAAATCCCGAAAAAGTGGCCCGGAACAGTGCTTTTTGGCCTTCTTGATCACCCCGGCACCATATCCTTTGGAGTTTGGCTCCCAGATTCTGAACTTAACATCGTGCCTGCTTCATGGCCGCGCCTGATCAATTTCAGCTCAAACCGACCTTCCGTCAATCATCGGGACCCCGTCCTTCAAAAGTCACTATTGTCCATTTTCTGTCAAATCGGAGTGTATTGGGCTACGGGTCTTCACTGGTCTTTTCATGGCCCTCGTCAATGGCCTCCGAGCCCCACAGGAATCATCGCATTCTGAGTCCGGATGCTCCTGCTATCAAAAAAATCAAGTTTTAGCCACTTTACTCTTTTTTTTTTTTTTTTTTTTTTTCGGGCGCGCGGGCCGGTTCTCCAAATGCTTCCGCAATGCGGAGCAGTTCGGCGAATGCTTCCGCAATGGCGGAGCGATTCGCTGAACTCTCCCGCAACCGCGGAGCCATTCGGCGAATGCTCCCGCAATGGCGGAGCGATTCGCTGAATTCTCCCGCACTGCGGAGCCGTTCGGCGAATGCTTCCGCAATGGCGGAGCGATTCGCTGAATTCTCCCGCAACTGCGGAGCCATTCGGCGAAGGCTTCCGTCGCGGAGCCATTCGGCGAAGGCTTCCGCCGTTTCGGAAGACTTTCCCGAATCCTCCCGTGATTTCGGAACCATTCGCGGAATCCTTCCGCCGTTTCGGAAGACTTTCCCGAACTCTTCCGCAATTTCGGAACCGTTCGCGGAATCCTTCCGCCGTTTCGGAAGACTTTCCCGAACTCTTCCGCAATTTCGGAACCGTTCGCGGAATCCTTCCGCCGTTTCGGAAGACTTTCCTGAACTCTTCCGCAATTTCGGAACCGTTCGCGGAATCCTTCCGCCGTTTCGGAAGACTTTCCCGAACTCTTCCGCAATTTCGGAAAAACTCGCGGAATGCTTCCGCAGTTTCGGAGCAATTCGCCGAATGCTTCCGCAACTGCGGAAGTCATTCGGGAATTCCTTCCGAAACAGACTTAAACGAATTTTTCAAACAGACTTAGGAAAAATTGAAAACTTTCATTCATTTAACATTCGACCATCCAACCAATGTATTCACCATTAATCTCCAAACAACCAACAATCATGGGCAAGGAAACTCATGAGTAAAAGGCGTAATTTGCAAGCTTTCCTAACAACTGACTGTTCATGCTTTTATTCAGGAAATTAACAAACAGAACTCATTTCCAGCCATGCTCAACAATAATCAACAACAACAAAACAACAAAACAGCTTGAGATGGCAGATGTTGCCCATGCTCCTTTCTCTGTTTCATAGAATGCCATCAATGCAACTAATGCAAGCAGCTTGCAAAAATCTCCAAACAGTCATGCGATCTTGAGGTTTCTCTAATGCATTTTTGTTTCAAATACAAAATGCATGTACACACACAATGACTTAAATTTCGGTGAAGGGTCCAACAGCCGTAGGGTTGAACCTAGAGCTCTGATACCACTCTGTAACGTCCCCTTCTCCATAGAACAACAGGGAAGGAAACATTAACAACATACCGGGCTTATGGCATATTTAGCCCCAATAATTTTTAACATAAATAACTAACATTTAAAACTTCTATATGCAGATTCGATTCAATATAAACACAGCGGAATTAAACAATACATCTGCACACAGTTTCATCATGCATTCAACATATGAACAACAGTCATTAATTAAAATGCTTGCAGGGCATAGAATTAACATCAAGAATACTTATCTCGAATTATAATGGCCCAAACGACTGGCTACGTGAGAGCAACGTTCCACCCAACCATAGATCTCTATCCAGCCTGTATTCTTTCAGCTGAGAGATCACCCCCGAGCTGGGCTGTGTATCCACTAAGGAGGAACTAGATGGCTCCCTCACAGTCAGGATTTCACTCAGACAACCATGCTAAGCCAACACACAGTTGGGTTTTTCAAGCATGCAATGGGAAATGGAGAGGGATGCTAGTCCGCTAAGCTCAATCCCAGAGCTAGTACACATCAAGCTAGACTCCAACGATCCCAGCCTCCATTCGAACATCCACACTTGGATTTCTCACAGCTTTGTTCAGCAATTGACCCAAATCCGTCACTGATTTTCTAGGCAGTTAAAACTGGGTTTTCCCATGGCTTTTGGGGTAGCTATTGCTCCCAAATTCGCCCCAAGGTTCCTACCAATGGATCCCCCATTGGATTTCTCTGTCCAATACCAAATCGGGACGTTTTTGGCTTCCCAAAACGTGGGTTTCCTTCAAGTCGCGATTTCTGGTTTTCTCCTTGCTGGGAGCTCGTTTTTGGGTGGGCAAAGATGTCCCATACTTCCACCATGGAATGGGGATAAGGATGGAGCAACCCCCAAGATGTAGAGTGACTTGTGGGACAAGTCAAAATAGCCCATACATTCCCATACGAATTTCAGGGCTGCCCATACTCCATCAAAGTCATGGGCTGAAATCTCAACCACTTCCTTACAATTGGCATTAATGTTACCTAAGGAAGTCAATGGGTTCACATAATGACAAATGGCAACCTATGGGTCACTCCCATAGCCCCCTCACCACTCCCTAGTGGATACACGTGGCCCCTTCTCATTCGTTGCCTCCGTAGCCAGCTTTGGTATTTTATATTGCATGATGTCTAATTTACATCCTATTACAATTTCCATGGCTTAAGAGCACATGGTATCAAATATCAAATACTTGCCCTTTAAATAAAATTCGGCTTTCACTAGCGGGGCCTTGGCCTTGAGCTCCACGCTAGGAAAACATACATCACATGTACACTGATTTACATTAAAGGCTCATATATCCTAAGGGTCGAATTGGGGGTATTACACCCGAAAAGAGGGACCTGTAAGATACATAGAGAACCACTGTGTACATCATAAGGGTCCAGAGAGGACACAAATATGGGACATACTGCTAGGCTGACCATGTCTTAGCTGAAATACTGATACACTGGAATGACAACAGTGCTACTGAGTATGGTACCAAAGAAACTGATGAGCTACTGGATCAGAGTGATAGGGGTTCATGCGCAATGGTACACTGAACTGGAACTGATCTGGGACTGAACTGGGTACTCAAGGAAGCATATAACTGGATGGCTTCCGAATACAATCACCAACGTAGCCCGGACATCCAGGGGAACATATGACTGGGAGTTCCGAAGTGACTCACCAATGTGCTAGAGTCGGGGGAAATCCGGGGTCTTCGACAAATAATGGAAGGGATGTAAATCCTGCGCGATTCTCAACGATGCGATCAAGGTGTTGAAGTCAAGCATGTGAGAAACAACCATTCGGAGAGGCAATGATGACTCCTCTCAAAATGATCCGTAGGCACTCACCACAGATGGTGATTGGTCCAAGGCGCAGGGGCCTCTGGGTCTATCCTATGGAATAGAGGGGCTGTCATCGATAGAGGGAGACCTGCAACTATCAAGGCAATGATGTTTCCTTGACAGGAGTGCGAGGTGGAGAACTGAAATGTGATAGTACTGATGGCAGGACTGACAAACTGGGGGGGAATAACTGGGAAAGTAGAGTGGGTGGACTCAAACTTCCTTTGTTCAGAGTATGATGGCGGGGATGATCGGGAAGCATATGAAACTGACTGAGGGGAAAGGGATCATAGCTATATTGGGAAGTCATTGAGATGAGGGAGACTCAAGCTGGTGTAAAATGGCAGGAGACTGTAGAATACTCTGAACAAAGGCGACCTGATTGGGTTGCTGCCGAGATGATCAATCATAGTTTCTAGAGGCACGGGATGACTTCTTCATGGGTTAAGGAACTAGAAGAAGTGAGTGTAAAAATGGTACTGTCATGTGGATTTATACGAGCCCAGGACAGTTCATGCTCGTGAGTGCTTTCAATTTTAAGGAGTCAAAAAGCGATAAGAAGACTCTGGAAGGATGGAATGGTACTGTCGTGTGGATTTTACGAGCCTAGGATAGTTCATGCTCGTGGTTGATTTAAATTTTAGAGAGTCTAAAAGCAAAGAAGAAGACTCCAGGGGGTTGCTTTTTCGTGTGTTAGTCTCCAAGGCCCAAAGAAGCAGAAAAGGATGCAATGAAGAACTCTTCTAGCAGGTGTGACTAGAGTATTCCTTTTTTGTAATTAGTCTACCAGGTCCAGAAAAGGGTTAAACTTATACCAGATAGACGCCCTTTCAGGTACTTGAACGAGCATGAAAGGAAGCAAGATTGCTCGGTGATCTTTTCATTGTTTTAGGAGTCAGAAAAGAGCTTAACGGAAACTCCCTAAGTGCCTTTTTCATAAAGGACTTGTCCATCCCGAAAAAGGGATAAAATTATACCGAACAAAAGGAATGGCCAGGAAAGGAGGAAGTGCTCAATCAAGGAACCTTTATGATGACCAAGAACGAGGGTGGGGGGGGGAACACTGGTGGGACTCCTTGCAGGGGAATGAATGGTGGCAAAATAATGAAATATTTGCAGTATGACAGGAGTGAATGGCTCATGTAAAAATGTGGAACAATCCGATGGCGGCTGATATGGCACGCAAACCGAGGAAACAAGGTGTTGGAACACAATGTTGAAATTGTACCAAGTGATAGCGAGAAATGATCTCAAGCATCATCACGAGCTCGGAAAAATGAATCCGGCAATATAAAAAGTGTCAAAAATGGATAACGGCCGATGTGGCATGTAAACCGAGGCGACGGGGGGCGTTTTGGAAAAAATACCTAAAAAATCTGGGGTTGAGAGCAAGAAATGATCTCAAGCATCATCACGGGCTAGGAAAAATGAATCTGATGATATAAAATATACCAAAAATGGAGAGCAACCGAAGTGGCACGGAAACCGGGGCGACAAGGTATCAGGACACAATGTTGATATTGGTCCTGGTGAGAGGGAGAAATGATCTCAAGCATCATCACGGGCACGGAAATATGAATCCAGCGGTGCAAATGGTGCAAAAAACGGAGGTCGTAAGGAATCTTGAATGCTCAAAGGAAATAACTAGGTTAAAAAATGGCTATAAATAAAGGTGAGCCCCCCAAGCGAAGGATGCAGGGATGGGGAGAAATGATGACCCGCGGGGGCAGAATACTAGGTGTATCGAATCAAATCATATGTACAAGTGACATGTGACCTCAAAAATGGTTGAGATCACATATGTGACAAAGTGAGCAGGGTTAATGACCTGCCCCCATGCTATGTGCATAGGGTTTGTGATTATGGATCACATATGAGTTGGTTGGAACGATGGGCTCATTGACGTGCTGAGATCGATGTGATGGGGAAGGTTCAAAATGATTGATCATGCCCCCTATCCAAGGGTCGAGGTAATCTAGAATGCTCGCTAACTCAGCGGTGTCAATGTGGTGTTCTATGATAGCAGGGTCAAGACCAGGCATGTCGGTATGGGACCAGGCAAAGACATCATGGAACCCTTGGAGAAGTTTTTTGTACTTTCCAATCTCAGACTCACTGCAGGAGCCTCCTAAAGTGATGAGTTCAGGGGCACCTCCAGGGGCAGAGATATCTACGTGGATAACGGGAGAGATGTTGGCCATGTTACCTTCCTCAAAGGAATCAGGAGCAGGAATAGGATCCTTAAACCAGTCGACTTTGGTAGGAAGGAAATCTTTGGATTCAACCGCAAATTGGGTAGCGGTGCTAGAGGAAGATGCTTCTGGGAGGAAATACGAACAATGGAGCATGTCATCCCAGGGATACTTCGGGGCAGTGAGTGCCTCAAGAATATCCTCATCAGAACGAAAAGTCGGAGTCGTCAAATCGGTTGACGAGGGAGTGGTGATTGAAGAGATCATATAAATGGTGTTAACATCTTCTGAAGGGGAGGAGACTGGGGGGTGGATCTCCTCAATGGTGGGTGGTGCCGTCTCAAGGTCTAGATTATTCATCTCGTAGAGAGCTGCTCTGTAATCTGGGAGATCAGGACAATGATGGGAGTAGTGGCCGTAAATACCACATATCGCATAGGGGTGGTTGGTACGCAGGGTTTTATCGCGAGGCTTGGGGGTGGGGTCGAGTTAGACAACGAGAATATTGGGATCGTCGTCAAGCAGTTGCATGTGTTCTTGTAATGTCGGTAACTAAGGACATTGATGAGTGGGGTGACCTAACTCATCACACAACGAGCATTTGGGAGGAGCACGAAACACGGGGGGGTTTTTGACTGTCTTGGGAGGTGGTATAGCAGTGTATGGTTGTGGACCTCTGCCCCCAGTGGGCTTGGTAAGAGGAGGGGGGTTCATGGAGGATGAAGGGGTAGCGACACCGAGAGGTGGTTGACTAGTAGTGACAATGGGTTTCACCGGTTGCAGGACGACATCTGGTGTCGGCGAGGGAACGAGAGGCGAAAGGTACCAAATGGGTAATCCTAAATTTAACCCAGGGAGGCTGAGGGTATCTATAACCGGGGCGCTAACTACTCCTGAGGGAGGGATGAGGAAAGGAATGGTATGGATGGGTGTAACACCAATGTGACTAGGTACTAAAGGGGGTTTAGGCAACAAGGAAGGTTGATTATTAGGAGTTGGTGTGTCATGGGACAGGGTACATAGGTCAGACACATCAATGGCGGGTGATGGAGGCGGAATAGATTGAAAGGTGGAGGTCATCGGCGTGTCTGAGTAAACTCCGGGCCCTGTAGAAGAAACAAACGAGGTGTTTGTACTAGAAACGGGTTGCTCAACCATGGGGAGAACATTTTCTGGTGCCGCGGGGGCATTGGGATCATAGTAGGTGAGTTGGTCAACCTTGACCACGTGTCCCTCATGGGGGAACATCATGGTGCGAAAAATGGAAGAGGCAACCGCCCGCATGGCATACATGTAGCTGCAGCCAAGTAAAAGGTTATAATCTAGTTGGTCATTGATTACCTCGATGTCAATGAGTACGGTTTTACCACCTAACTGGATGGGGACATTGGGTAGGAGGCCTTGGGGCTGGGCCGACCGACCGTCGTAGGCGCGTAATGCAATGGTGGACTGCTGGAGAGCAGGGGATCCCAACTTCTGCCATACGAATGTAGAAATAACGCATGTGGAGGAACCTTCATCGATGATGCATCGATGGATGACAAGATTCCGAACGGAAACAAAAACTTGGAATGCTAAGGAGGAAGGAATGCGTGGTTCGGACTGGTCCAAATCAAATGCCATCAAATTCGAATCATTTGGGTCAATCGCCCCAATGGCGGAGAGTAAAGTCTTGCATTGGGAAGGGCAGTTTTTCAAGACTTCTAATGCAGACATGGCTGTAGGAGATTGGGCTAAATCATCTACAATGTTGTAGTTTGACACAGCACGCGCATTGGGGTTATTGTTGATACGGCAAAGTGGGAAACGAGGTGCTTTGGGAGCGATGTCTAGTGGAGGCGGAGCTACATGTAACGCTTGATCAGTGGGATGAGCGTTAGTGGTTTTATCGATGGGAGGGGCTTCAGAGGTGGAGCCATATTGGTTTCGACGGGTCTGGATGTTTACATCAGCGGATGACATCATCAACAAGTGGTGGGTCCCTGAGTCGAACATGGGTTGATCAGGAGCGGCGTAAGTGATTTGTTGTTGGGGTGGCATATTGGCTTGAGGGGGAGCCAATGGCTGAGTGTTCACTATGCCTTGGTTTGGTAAGGGGTTTTGTAGCACCAAAGGTGGCTGCAGAGGTTGCGGGGGGTTGGGTGGTGCTTGAGGAGCCGCATGCCCTTGGCGATGGGAATCATCAACCCAAAGTTGTCGAGCTCGCTTCAAGTGTGGGCAAGCATGTGTGTAGTGGCCATAGACCCCGCAAATAGAACAAGGATGGTTTGTTCACAAATTGGGGTTTTTAGCCTGCTTGGGCGGGCGATCAGGGTTTTGGTTAGTGGGGGCCACATTATTATTGTCTGGGGGATTAGCCGGCTGACCACCTTGGTCTGTAGGTTGGTTGTTTCCACGATTACGGCCCTTGAGCGATTTTGTTGGCCCTGGTTGCGCTGGTTGTTCTGGTTTTGCTGCTGTTTTTGTTGGGCGTACACTTGCCCTTGGGCAGCAGGTGGGTTTTGGGGTTGTGCAGGTGCAGGAGCAGGCTGCGGTGGATGATATGTAGGTGGAGGATACACAGGTACAACACCGTGAGGGGGTTGCTGATATGTCTGTGGAGCAGGTTGTGGATTTGTCGCAGGGGCTTCCTGTGGCGGGTAATAAGTGGGTTGGGCCTGGGAAGGCACAAGAGTTGGTGCAGCCTGCTGGTGGTAATAGGCGGGTTGGGCCTAAGAAGGCACAGGAGCTGGTGCAGCCTGCTGGTGGTAATAGGGCTGAGGTACGACCGGGGTGGGGTAAGCGGGGGGCACATGACCGAAGCACTGAGGTGGACAGGTGGGTCCATGGGAATGATGGTGATGTGTCATAGGAGCATACGAGTTGGTAGCCCCAGATTGTAAGGTAGCCCGCGAAAGGTCGGGGCCAGGGGTAGGACGTGCTATGGAAAAGGGTTGGGGATGCGAAGAAACACGGCCGATGATGTCGTCTGCAGCATGGGATGCCCTCGGCTCATCGTGCTGGGAGGACTCGCTGCGAGGGGCGTCAGGTATAATGGTATAGAGATAACCCGACTGGGCGTAAATGAGGTCAAACTGCTGGGCCTTAAGGATGGCCTCTTCTTCAAACGGGGGTCTTTCTGATGCCACATCCTTAGCAATGATAGGGAGAAGGGACTTGAGGAACCAATCTAGGAAGATAAGATCGTCTAATTTGATCGTGCATAAGCTACGGCGTCGATGCCACTCATGAATGTGGTCCGTGATGTGGGTTGCCATGTTTTGTCTGCAAGACAGGAGAATCTCAATGCCCGCGTCGTAGCGGACTAGTAATTTGAAGAACTGCAGGAAGGTCGAGGCAAGGGAAGTGAAGGTGGCATGGGTCCCATGGGGCTTCTTGATATACCACTTGTCTGCAGAGCCACTGAAGGTGCGCTGTAACAGACGGAGGCGAATAGAGTCGTCCACTATCGAGTTGGAGGAACACCATAGATGGAAGGACATGATATGGTTTTGTGGGTCCTTACCTGCCTTGCACTCGAACTTAGGGATGTCAGAGGGGAGCTTGGTGGGCATGTGAGGCCATGCAGGGTCGTGTCGGATAGGGTCGTTGGTCAATCTGGCTAGGTCAGGCAGGTTGAGGCTAGCCATGAATGGAAAACTGGAAGAAGGATGTGACACAGTAGTGGGTTGGACCAAGTTGGGGCCAATGCCCCCAAGTGGAGGAACAAGGTTTGGGATGTTGCCCCCAAGTGGGGGAACTAAGGTGGTATAGGATGGTCCTGCACCACCATGGGTAGTGTGAGCCACTGATGGAGTGGGGATAGGTATTCCAGCTGCAGGAATAGATGCAATGAGGGGAACGGTAGATGTGGGCCCCATTGAGGGCATACCCATAGCAGGAGTGGTAACTGGTGAAGTGGTGGATGGGCCACCAATGGTCCCTATAACGAAAGGAGTGGAAGTCGTGCCAGCCATGGGGCTACTAGGGGCAATGTAAATGGGGTTCTCAAACTCTTCTTCAGAATCGGAGGTAAAGTAACGGGCGTCAATATCTGGTGACGGAGTCCTATGCCGTTGACAAGTGGAGTCAAGTGACGAGGCTCTAGATCTGTGATGAGTGGTATCAAGTGATGATGATCAAAGTCTATGACGGGTGGTGTCAAGTGAACCGTGCTGTGGGGGCTTGCCCCTAAGGCACCGAGAATGTCTCGGGTACTCAATGGTGATAGATGGTGTTAAATCGCTGGGGATTGTGGTGAGTGAAAAAAAACAGCTCAAAAATCCTAATGCAACCGAGTGTGCAGAAGGAGAGCTCAAAAACAAGGCACTCAGGCCAACAACCAACTCAAAACACCTACTGTAACAGCTGTGCTACAATAAGTGGAGTACCAACAAAATGGTTAGAATACCAACAAGCAGCAGGTTTCCTAAAAATAAAAAATGGTGGACTCACTAGACCAAAAGGAGGTAAAGGAGCATGCAAACACCTAACTAAAAAGTATTCTGACTCAACTAGACATATCCTCTGCAAGGCGATGAAATCCAAGTCATACAATATGAATAGGAAATCCAAGTGGCTAAGATGTCCCCCTACCGGGAGGGACACCGGGTAGTCAATCCTAGAAGAATGGCAACTAAGATACCCCGTTCATGACACGTCTAGAAAGTTGAATCTGCCATTTGGTCCTTTTACCGCAATACCCCTATACAGGGATATCTCAAGAACTGCGAAAGGTAGCCCTTCGGTTACTGAATGGAGTGCGGTATTCCACTCAGGCCTCCGGAACCAATCTCGCGACTTCAACCCTCCTAGGGGAGAGGCCCTCTGGTAAACTGGTTGTGACCGTGCCTAAAAGTACTAGGGGATTTTGGTTCCCTAATTGGACAACAGCTATGTCTCAAGTGTAAGTAACCGAGGGGTGTTATTGGAAGCCTATCCCCCCGATCCTACCTAACTACAAAGATTCTTTTGTGTTCCCCAAGTGGGGTTAGAGTATTGGTTGAGTTAAGTAGTTTTTAAGGCTCACTTGAATTATGTGACAAAGTGTGTGCTCATGAGGTGATAAACCCAAAATAAAAGTGCCACAAGGGGGGCAACTTTCTAATTAACAATACTGAAATTTAACATGCAAAATTTTCTGAATGAAAATACTTAAAAATTTTAAAAAGATTCTGTAAAGGGTACAGAAATTATGTTGCAGAAAAGGTTGTAGGGAAGGATGGCTGCAGGTAGGACAGATGGCTGTGCAAATGCAGAAAATATTGCAGCAAAGGGGGCTGGGTTCAAAACGGGAAAAAATGCAAAAATGAGACCGCGGGTCTGTGGCGAAACTGAGTCGTCGGACCGCGGGTTTGAGGGAAACAGGCGCGGACAGGACGCGGGTTTTTGGCCGATAGGCGCAGTCGGGACGCAGGGAATAGGTAAAATGATGCAGTCGGGTCGCGGGAAAAGGGCTAATAGACGCAGTCGGGATGCAGCAAAGGGGCTGAAAGCCGAAGTCAGGATGCGGGAAAATGGCCGACAGGCACAGTCAGATCGCAGCAAATAGGCTGATTAGCCGCAGTCGGATCGCAGGTAACAGACTTGAATCCGCCGACAGGGCATCGGAAACAGTCTGAGAGCCGCGGTCAGGTCGCAGGTAAAGGTCTGAAAGATGCAGTCAGAATGCGACTGCAGACGGAAAAGATGCGGTTTATGGCAGCCGAAAGGGACAGCCGGAAGGAAAAAATGAGAAATTATTGCAGAAATTTTTTTAAAACTAAAACCAAAAATTCAAACCTAGGGGAGTCGCCAAAACTGTAGCTAGGGTTTTACCCCTAGCTTGTGCAAATGAGCACCTACTAAGGAGAAGGGACTCCTTAGTAGCAGTTCAGTAAATGGTAAATTAAAATGCTAAAACAGAAATGTAAATTACTCTAAACATATGCATGAAACAAAAAAACAAGATATAAAGGATAGCTTTTGTATTAATTTTTACCTCCAATCTGAAGGTTGGTAAAGCTCTTGCAATGCTCCAAGAGGGTTGCTCCAAGCTCCAATTTTCTCCTTCTCTTTCTCCAATGGTGGAAATGGGCCAAAAGGGTCTCTCAAGGTGAAAGTAGGTCAAGGGTGAGCTAGGGTTTCAAGAGAGATTTTGGCAGAGTAAGGGTATACTTGATTGTGGATATGAAATGAGGGGTCTCCATCACCTATTTATAGTTTTTTGGTGGTGGAGTGCTGGCCCATGGTTTTGGGAACCATATGGTTTAGGGCAGCTGTATAGGGTTTTTTCCTCCTTTTCCTCATTATTTTATATTTTTTATTTCCTTTTTAGAGGGATTTTGCTATTTTAGAGGAATTTTGGATATTTTTGGAGGAAAAAGGGGGTTTTTAGCCTTTTTAAAGCTTTTTTGATGGTTTTGCGGCCTTTTGGAGGCTTTTTAGTGGGATTTTTGGGGTCTTTAAGGGAAATATGGTAGGAAAATGGACAAATGAGCCATGTAATGGGGTAGATGAGATAGTGAACACTTTTTGGGTGTTAACAAGTTGTGTACATCCAGAATAGAAGCCCGCATGCCATTCTAGATGAGAAGATACCAGAAGAAGTGCTTACCGATGAAAATATGGACATCTAAACACTTGAGGATATTCGAGATCCCAGTATACATTCATGTATCGAAAGAAAAGAGAACAAAGATGGAGCCTTCTAGAAATAAAGGCACCTTTGTGGGTTATAGTGATTCATCCAAATCATACCAAATATATGTATCTGGTGAGAGACACATTGAATTCAGCCGAGATGTTACCTTCCATGAGGAAGCTTCTTTCAAAAGATCGAAAGAGATTCAATGTGATTTAGAGATGGAGTATCCTAAGTCTAATTCTCCCCCTTCAAAGTTAGAGAGGGAGAAACTAGAAGATGCCTCAGATTCCCTAGATCCTGAAGAACTAGTAGAACTGGTTGAGAGGTCACCTGATGAACCTCCTGCTAAAAGAGGATATTCTTGGTTCCAAGACATCTTACAAAATGCAGAGAAACATGGAGAACCAACAGGCTCATCTAGAGAGCACAAGAAACCTTGCATATATTGAGGTTATGTTGCACTGATGAGTCACATTAGTGAATCAGAACCATCCTCATATGAAGAAGCTGCAAAGCAACAAGTTTGGAAATATGCAATGATAAAAGAGTACAACTCTATAACGAAGAATGTGTTGATGTGTATGTAACTTCGGAATGTATTTCATATATATTTATTGTACCCTTATTAGAGATGTGTTATTCCTCTATAAGGAAGTGTCGTCATGTGGATTGACAATTGTCTCAATTGTTTGTCCTTGCCAATGGGTTATTAGACCACCATGTGTGGGGTCAGCCCTGAAATATATATTATATTGTGGATGTACCTAGCTAGACAAGTCGTCCCCATAAGGTCACTGGACAAGCAGGTTAGTATAAATAGAGATCAGGAGATCTCTATTTAGATCATTCGGAAAGTCATCTCTCTCTCACTCAGAAAGTCGCGCACTAGTGAGGATGAGGATCATCTGCTTCTAGGAGACTATCTTAAGTGTATTTTGGTTATACTTTGGTTGATCCATTGCTCTCTCTATCTCTGAGGAGGTTGTGGGGTTTTTCACCTTAGGGTTTTCCCCACGGAAACTTTGTGTCTCGTGTCTCTCATGCTTTTGATTCTTGTGATGCTTGTCATGCTTATTGTGATTGTTATGCATTGATATATTGTATATGTTATTCTCTCAGTGAAGATCCTAGAGTATTGTGAATTAATGCTCAAAATTTAACATGGTATCAGAGCTAACCTGAGAAGAAGACATTTTGCAGTGACGAAAACTTGAGTTTCTTATTTATTGGGTTTCTCTCCACAGATTTTGAAAAGCAGTATAGTAGATTGACTCTACTCATCAAAAAAAATCTATCTATCCAATCAAAATTCAATTTTGATCATTTTCAGATTTGGCTCTAAAAATTAGGGTTTCCACAAAAATTGGAATTTCTAAAATCTGGAAACATAGCTGGAAGCTCCTTGCAAAAATCAAAGTTTAGAGCTCTGGATCAATATTTTTGGTTGGGTAGATCTCCGGGAAACTTTGATGTGTTAAATTTTCAGAATTTACTTCAATCTGATCTAGGATCTTAACTGAGAGAACAACATGTACAACATATCTACAGCATATCAATCATGGAGACAATCATGCAAGCACACAAGAGACACAAAGATTTACTTGGGGAAAACCATAAAGGTGAAAAACCCCAATAACTTCCTTAGAGATAGATAGAGCAATGATACAACCCAAACAAGAGAGATAGACATAACCTAGCAGCAGATCCTCCTCCTCCATAAGTGCGCCACTCCTCCTTGAGTGCATGAGTGAGAAGTGAGTGATCAAATAGAGTGCCTCCCACACTCTATTTATACTTGACTTGACTTGCCTTTTACCTAACTCATGTAGGCTCGAACTTAACCACATAACATAATGCTAACTGGGCCAACCCCCAATAGGGTGGTTTAATAACCCGTCGACCCACATGGTCGACCCCCAATAGGGTGGTCTAATAACCCTTTGACCCACATGACTTATACAGGGTCGACCCCAACAAGGTGGTCTAATAACCCATCAAGTATAAGTTATGCCACTTACAATATAAATGACGACACTTCCGTATAGAGGAATAATAACATCTCTATAGGAATACAATATACATATATGTGAAATACATTCCGAAGTTACATATACATCAACAATCCCTCTTAACTAGGAAGGTATTTCTCAGCACAGTTCTTCTAGCACAAGTCATCTTCTCTGGATCATCGTCACTGGATAATTGTCATCAAGTCATCATCATCGTCACTGCTGCTTCTATCTCAATCAATCTCTAAATCTACTTGTCATAGGAAGTTCTACAGAGCTAGTCCTTTTTCATATTGGATGTAGGCCCACCACCTGCAGGTCTTCATCATCATTGGACATACTGTGGAATCCTCAGGACTTATTACGTGCATCACAAAACCTCGAAAGAGCATCCCACGCTGTTACGAGCACACAAATCTACCTATAGGATCTCCCAGGGAAACGAATTACATGTGACCTCACCACAAAACCTCTCAAGAGCATCCCAGGCTGTTACAAGCACACAGCTCTACCTATAGGATCTCCCAGGGCAATGAATTACATGTGGTCAAGGCAAAACCTTGCAAGAGCATCCCAGGACTGATTACGGGCACACAGCCCAACCTATCGGATCTCCCAGGGAACCAAATTATATGCCATAGGAAAAAACCTCGAAAGAGCATCTGCCATATATACTAGGGCACCGAATTACATGCCATAGGCAAAACCTCGAAAGACTATCTGCAGATCTCCCAGGGAACCAAATTACATGTCCTTCCAGAGAAAAACCTCGAAAGAGCATTTGCCAGATATCCCAGGGCACTGAATTACATGCCATAGGAAAAACCTCGAAAGACTATCTGCAAATCTCCCAGGGCACCGAATTACATGCTCATCTGCACAACCTGATCCACGGCCATAGAGTATCAACCTGATACTCATCATACATCATCCTGATGTACCCATGATCATCCTGATCATCATCACTGCAACATCCTGCTGCATGTCATTTGGAGCAACATCCTGAAGCTCGTCATCCATGATCATCCTGATCTACAATGCATCTACCTGATGCATACCAAGTATCTACCCGACACATATCATCATACATGATCCTCCTGATCATACAATGTATCCACCTGATATAGATACAAATACATGATACATATCACCATACATGATCCACCTGATCATACAATGTATCCACCTGATACATATACAGATACATGGTCCAAGCATCCAACATGATGCATATACAAAAATACATACACATGATCCAACCAATCATATCCAGCATCCAACATGATGCGTACATACATATAAATGATCCAACTGATCATATCTAGCATCCAACATGATGCATACATACATATAAATGATCCAACTAATTATATCCAGGATCCAACATGATGCATACATATAAATGATCTAACTGATCATATCAAAGCAAAAACCAGAACATCATCCTGATGCTCATCATCCAGCACTTACATCCACAGCCATGTGAAGGATCCTCCTTCCAACATGCTTGGAATGGCTTCAGCAAATGTGTCCATCACTTCTTCCTCGAAGTGTCCTCGATCTGAGGAACGCCAAGCCTCTCTTCTGAAGTACTCGAACTTCACCCTGGCTAGTGGCTTTGTCAGCACATCTGCAATCTGCTCGTCTATCGCAACATACAGTGGCTTCACAGCTCCTCTCTACACCATATCCCAGATATAGTGATATTTGATCTCTGTGTGTTTCGACTTGTCATGAAACACTAGGTTCTCGGACAGCTTTACACAACTCTGGTTATCACAAAAGATACCAGTAGCATCCAACGGGAGATCAAATAACTCAAACAGTAGCTTCCATAGCCATACTGCTTCACAACTAGCTGAAAAGGCTGCAACATACTCTGCCTTAGCTATACTCAGTGCTACGCAGGACTGCTTCCTGCTAAACCAAGAGATCACACCTGATCCCATACTAAAGCAGCACCTAGATGTGCTCTTCCTATCTACAGCACTGCCAGCCCAATCTGAATCAACATAACCCTGTAGGTTAAACTTTTGATTCGCTTCATACTTGAGCCCATAATACACTGTACCCTTCAGGTACCTCAGAACATGCTTTACAGCAACCAGGTGAACACTCCTCGGATCCGTCAGGAACTGGCTCAATGTGTTCACAGCAAAGCAAATGTCTGGTCTCGTGTTCGTCAGGGACATCAAGGACCCAATAATCTGATGATACATAGGGACATCAACCGGCTCAGATGAAGCATCACATAAAAGCTTCAGATTCGATGCCATAGGTGTGGCCATATCCCTGTAGTCCATCATCCCGAACCTCTTCAGGATCTCTACTACAAACTTCCCTTGTCCAAGGAAGATTCCATCACTCTGCCACACCTCCATGCCAAAAACAAATAGTGCATCATCCCCAAGTTCCTCAACTCGAACTCGACAGCAAGCTTCCGCTGTGTGTCGGCAATCAATCTATCCTCTCCTGATACAAACAGGTCATCCACATAGTAGTATCACTGGATTTCCTTCCTCAACCTTGTAGTAAAGGTTGGAACCCGCTATACTCTTGGTAAAGACCAAAATGGATAGAAAGCTGCCTATCCTACCGTACCAAGTTCTGCACATATATGATTTCCTGTCATGTGTCTCAGAACCAAGTGGCTGCTCCACATAAACTTCTTCTTCAACTACACCATTCAAGAAAGCTGTCTTGAAATCCATCTGGTGTATCTTCTATTTCATTACTTTTATATTTCTCTATGCTATCGTCTACAGCATGCTTGATCTTGATAGATCCATATGGAAGTCATAACAAACTTCCCTTCAGGTCTTGGGACTACATCCCAAACATCATTCTTCATGATCGATGAATCATGGCATTCCATTTCTTCATCCCAGATCCTAGGAACTTCAATATCTTCAATATATATCTTTGTTGCTGGAACAAATGTTGTAGTCCTTTTGTAGGTGAAGATATATGGTCTTTCCTACAAAACAAGTTAAATTGCATGATTAGAAACATCTCATAATTTTCAGAACAAATTCTTTACACATAAAGAAATATGCCATGCAATCATGCAGTTATCTTAGCCAATGCTTCAATACAACATTTATCCATGTTCTGTAACTATCTAGATGCCTTCCAATCTCTACCAGAACATTGTTAAGAGTGTGCAGAACTCCCAACATGTCAACAAAGAGGTTTCATTCTAGATAAGTAGCAATGGAATGTTGTACAGTGCCATAGGCTACTTACCCATGCATATTAGTAGTATACTGTTCATCAATGCAACTATTCTAATATGCATAATACACAACCTAATTCTAGGAACATCAGTATATACATTATTGAACAGTATTATTTAAACAATAAAATATGCAAGTAATGACAATTCAAATACTTATCTTTGTTTGTTTGTTGGGTGGACTCCCTCTGAATCTTTTCAACTCCATTCTGATGTGGATTGTGAGAAGTGGTCAACTCCCTCTGAATATTTGTATCCTTGTAGAAACTACTATAGTGTGCTCCTTTGCTTTCTTGCAAGAACAACTGGAGTGTACTCCCTCCTGATCTTTGCTTCCTGGATTACCTATCCTTGTACTTATATACATTCTCGATCCCTATGCATGCTTGTTAGTATCATCATTTTTTTATCCTCTAAGTCTAATACATAATTCATTAGTATAATCAAAACACAATAATCTCAAGCATGTATAGTCAAGATCAATTCAAACACAAATAATAAACATTAGTATTCAAGGTTTCAAGGAAGTCTTCTTTTAATCATAGGACTCTTCTGGTTAGTTAAATCATCAATCAAGAGAAGAGATATAATATGCATAAAACCCGTGATTATTCAAAACTATACCTTCATGATTCTTCTGGTTAGTCATATCATCAATTATGGTATGAAACATAATATGCATACCACCATGATTATTCAAACCTATGACTTCATGAACAATCATTATCAACAACACAATAGTATAAGATCCTAACACAAGGTAGGATTCTAGCTTGATATAGGAAAAACATACCTGGATTAGCATGCCAGCTAGTTATGTCTAAAATACCCGCATAATGTCTTCTGGTTCTCTTCAATGACTTGTGCTGGTAACCTGCATGTCTCATAAGTTAACCATTGTAGAAACAAGTTATACATACCTCGTAAATGGATCTTCTATGAGATCCATGACAATGGATTAATCTTTGACCTCATTTCATCATGATCATATGTTCTTGAACTAGAACATGATTTGTCTTTCTTCGTGTACCTTTCATGTTAGTAGACAACAAAAACCTCATACAACACCATAATGCATTAGTACAATCATAAGTTTCAACACCCTAATCAATGAATATCTTCTATCATGCATTCATAAATTTGTTAAGGTGATACGACAAATCTAAAATAAAGATTGTACTAACCATAATAATATGAGGACAATCATACCATGAACAAATATTGAAACATACCTCGATGAGTCATACCTATCGAGATCGCTTGTAATATTCTTATGTAAGGCCTTAGCCTCATCTCCCTCTGAAATAGGAACTTCTTCACTTATGTAGGTGACCAATCCATCTTCTTCTAGGATTAACCCAATCCACTTGATTTACAAGAACTGGAACTGGAGCTAGATATGGGTTTGTCAGAGAAACCCCAAAAATCCAAACTTTGAATTTCAAACTTCTGAAAGGATAGAAATATGCTCCTTGATTAGCTGATCAAGCTGGTATATTCAGAATTTGAAAACTGCAAAGTTTCACTCCTCAATTTTGCCTTTGAAACTTTCGGATTCACTGAACGTGACCCTGAACTGGGGTTTGATGAAGCCCACTCTTCTTCCCAATCAAAAGGTTTGATCCAAATCTCTAAGCTTCTATTTTTCTGAGGAGCTTCCAACCGTGGTCACAGATTTCAAAAATTCCCATTTTTACAGAAGCCCTAATTTTCCACTTTTCTGATCAAAGTCCCGAACTAGGGTCTGATCAAGTCTGGCCTTCTGCCCAACCAAAAATTATGATATTGGTCTCTAAATTTATATCTTGATGAGTAGCATACAGCCGTGGTATCTGATTACAAAAATTCCAACTTTCTTCAAAGCCCTAAATTCTGGAAGCCATGAATGAAGGTACTAAAAAATAATTATGTTTTGACAAAAATATGTACCTGATTGTTTCTGGTGTAACTCCAAACCTTTTGATCCACATGGTTTGAAAGAGTTTCCTGAGATATTCTGACCTGTTATCTTTCCATCCTGATAGGTCTGACCTCAATTGGATTTTCTGAGAGAGAGTTATGCCAAATGTCGCAACGTGACCTGTTTTGGGATAATACAGGAGAGTGAACTTGTACAGCATGCCAGTTGTCACTGTTTCCGCTTAGGCCTCTGAACAATTTTTCTGAGATAGCTCTTCCTGTTATCTTTCCATCCTGACAGGTCTTATATCAATTGGACTCTCTGAGAGAGAGTTATTCCAAGTGTCGCAACGTGACCTGTTTATGGGATAATTTAGGAGAGCGAACTTGTACGACGTGCCACGTGTCACTGGTTCACCTTCGGCCTCTAAACAATTTTCCTGAGATAGTATAGTCTATGTACTAGCTGTCACATTTTATTAAATTTCATTTGGAGCTTCCTAGCCCAAGTTATGATCTTTTTCCCAAGGTCACCTGATTTTGACTCAGATCTGGAAGAGGCAAAAACCCTATATTGTACAGATCATAAATCACAAAGTACAACGAATTAGAGGTTTTCCTTTGGACACAAGGTACATAGAGATTTGATATTCGACCTGTAAAGATTTCAAATCCGAAAACTTCACCAAAACGGATTTATAGCTAAAGTTCTACGATGACTGGTTTTTTCTATATCAAGCCCTAGCATCATAAGTGCAACAAGTGTCATACATGCCATATCATGCCTTCTTTCAGGCTAGCTCTGATACCATTTTAAATTTTCAGAATTTACTTCAATATGATCTAGGATCTTAACTGAGAGAACAACATGTACAACATATCTACAGCATATCAATCATGGAGACAATAATGCAAGCACACAAGAGACACAGAGATTTACTTGGGAAAAACCATAAAGGTGAAAAACCCCAATAACTTCCTCAGAGATAGATAGAGAAATGATACAACCCAAACAGGAGAGATAGACATAACCTAGCAGTAGATCCTCCTCCTCCATAAGTGCGCCACTCCTCCGTGAGTGCATGAGTGAGAAGTGAGTGATCAAATAGAGTGCCTCCCGGACTCTATTTATACTTGACTTGACTTGCCTTTTACTTAACTCATGTAGGCTCGAAATTAACCACATAACATAATGCTGACTGGGCCGACCCCCAATAGGGTGGTATAATAACCCGTCGATCGACATGGCCGACCCCCAATAGGGTGGTCTAATAACCCTTTGACCCACATGACTTATACAGGGCCGACCCCAACAAGGTGGTCTAATAACCCATCAAGTATAATTTACGACACTTACAATATAAATGACGACACTTCCGTATAGAGGAATAATAACATCTCTATAGGAATACAATATACATATATGTGAAATACATTCCGAAGTTACATATACATCAACATGATGAACCTGCAATAATTAATTAATGAAAATACACAAGATATCAGAAATAATAGAACTCAGAATCACTTTTATATTGATCATGAGCCACTGCGAGGGGGAAACCTCCTTTGAGCAAGCTCAATACAATTAACTTCATGGTGCCTTCATAGGCCTCAACACACACTTATATACTAAGTCTAGGTGCTAATACCATGGGTCAATACTATGTGTCAATACAAACCATGGGCTAAGTCTAGGCGCCAATACTATGAGTCAAAACCATGGGACATATAATATTATGGGACGACTTACAAAGCATATGCGTCCAATACTATGGGTCAATACTATGGGCTAATATAAACTATGGATCAACAAATACTACGGGACGACTTACAAAGCATATGCGTCCAACAACAATATACTAACAAATTAAAGATATGGGTTCCTAACATCCCCTCTCCCTTAGAAAAAGATTTGTCCTCAAAGCTTTAGATGTGGAAATTGGTGTAGAATCTAAAGGAGTAGGTCCCCTGTAGCATCCTCGAGTTGCATTCCGAGCCACTGGTACCTTTGGAGTTTCAGGGAGGATTGCATGGAAGGCTATAGATGCAGAAAAACCATATTAGCGATGTGAAAAGTGTGCTCAGAATGGTGTTGATCGGCTTGTTGTTTCAGTCGAATTCTTGCCATGTGAAAATTGTCCTGCAGAATGAGAAGAAGTTGATCATGGTTTCGAAGAATTGAGTCAATTGCCTGAACTGGGGAGCTGCTGAAGGTGTATGGAAGAAGAACTGGTGGTGCCTATCCAGAGACTGCTTCATATGGTGTCCTTTGAGATGTGGTACTATACCACTGGAGCACTTCTAGGAAATCCATAGAAATAGTTGTCCAAATTTGTGGAGGGACGGGTAAGGGTTCGAGCAATCCTGAAAGGAGGTTCGTTTCACCCTTGTTGACCTGGAAAGTATCATAGTCAACCACCATCCATTGAATTGTCCTTTCGAGTCCCTGCCAAAATAAGTTACATTGTTCCTGGTCATACGTTTTGAGGAACCCAGAGTGCCCTACTGATGAAGAAGCATGGAGTTCATAGAAGAGATAGCCCCATTGAACAGATTGCAACCAATTTGGAACAAGCAGAGAAATAGCTATGAGACTGGGTCATCAAATGTGCGAGGAGGAGCATCTTCCACCATATTTTCCTTACCCTTCTGGTAAGTGGTTGCATAGTCATAACCCATGAGTTGGATAACCCATTTCAGGTGTGTTGGGGAGGAGACCCGTTGTTCCAGGAAAGTTTCCAGACTCTGGAGATTAGTCTTGATGCAAAAATAATTCCCCAATAGGGATGGATGCCACTTCTATACTATATGAAAAATAGTAATCATTTCCTGCTGAGAGGTAGATGCGGCTAAATTCTTACTGGAAAGGTCTCTTGAAGGCAACAAGCTCATTGGTTCAGCAAAGACACCTACATATCTATCCAAGGAAGTAGTGGAGACTGTTGATGGGTGCATCTGAATGGAATGGAGCTGACCGATGACACCATGTGAATTCTTCTTAAGTAGTTTTTCCAGGTGATGTGAACTGATGATGCAGAGAGACCCTAGTTGTAAGCCCATAAATTTGTGTTGTGCCCCATTAATTGAAAACTGCATCCAAAGTTCAGCAAAATCCCATAAGATGGGGCCAAGTGTGCGTAACCATTGAATGCCCAAAACCACATCACATCCGCCTAAGGACAAGGAAAACATGTGAGAGCGCATGTTATAATATTCCATAGAGATACGCACATTGTGACACTTCCCCTTGCAAGGTAAGGTGCCCCCATTGGCAACCATGACTTCAAAGTTGGAGCAAGGATGGACAAAACAATCAGCCTGTTTGGCAATCTGAGGATCAATGAAGTTATGATTGCTACCAAAATCAATGAGTATGGTAAGAGGGAGTTTCTTGAAGTATCCCCTGACTCACATTGTTTGTGGGGTGGTGACACCGATTACAGCATGGAGAGAGATCTCGGGTGGGTCCTCCTGAGATGGGGTGTCAACAGGAAGGTGTTGAATGTCGACCTGATCATTTACTGTATCTGGAGTTTCTTCATCAAGTTCTGAGGCAGGTGGAGAATCCACATCCAAGAGATAGAGCTTTTATTGAACACATCTATGTCCCCGAGTGAATTTCTCATCACCATTATAACAAAACCATTTTTCTCGGCGTGCCTGCATCTCTGTTTCAGACAAATTCTTGATAGGAGTTGGTTGAGGAGCAAGCGTGATGGGAGGTCGTTGGGAACCCATATTTTTGAAGCGAACAAAGGTGGGTTTGGAGCGTTGTTGAGCTGTGATCTTGTCCTCTGCCAACTTATCCAACCCTAGGATTTCCATCATTGTGTTGGGACAGAACATTTTGACCTCTGAGCGGATTTCATCCTTGAGACCACTGATAAAACAACTCCTGTAGAATTCATCAGACAATCCTTCCGTGTGATTGGCCAGTTTCTCAAATTTTGTCTGATACTCTCTCACTGTACCCATTTGGTGAAGTTTAGTGAGTGCTCCTGTGAAGTCATCAAAAGCACTAGGACCAAATCGTGACAAAAGGAGTTGGCAAAAATCTGTCCAGTTTGTCTCGGGATGAGCTTTGATGTACCAACGGTACCATTGAAGAGCTTCCTGTTCCAAATGAAAGGATGCAAGCAGAACTTTCTGGACATCAAAAGTATTATGCAAACTGAAATATTGTTCTGCTCAGTATATCCATCCAGTCGGATCAGTACCATTGAATCAAGGAAAATCAAGCTTCGGCCCATGAAAATTGCTGGAAGAAGAGAACCCGGTGGCTACAAAATATTTTGACTGTCGGTTATTGTTCATGGCTGAATGCTGAAGATGGAGGCTGAGAAATTTTTCATCCAGATCTTAGATTTTGGTTTGGATGGCTGCAAGTGCTTCCTCCATGGTTTTGGCTCCTGTGCGAGTGACAACCATAACCAGTAATTTTTTTATTTTATTTTTTTTTTTGGGGGGGGAATGGATAGAAAAACACAAACACAAGCTTATTTAGTAAGGGGAATTTTGGATTTGGGAAAAACTCAGAGGGGTAATTGGGGTTTGACTAGGTTTTCTACACTTTCTGAGGGACAAAGAAACAAAAAAAGGGGGTTTCAGAAGCAGGAACTCTATGGTAAAATTTGAAGGCAATCGGGTGAAAATTGAAGAAGTTATGGCAAACCCTAAAAATAGACAGATGTGGGATTTATGGTCTTGGGAACTGGAATTTGGGATAGGGTCTTCAGGAATGAAATATCCAGAATGGGATTGCAGGGATGTCAGTGAATTTTCAGGGAAGACAGAGTTGAAACAAGGGAGATATGGCCGAAAAACAGTTTTTTTTTCTTTTTCAGGATTGGATCGGCAACAGCGGTGCGGAAGGGATCCGCAACAGATGGGTCTGTAACGACACAGAAGGGATAGAAAACAGATGGATCTGAAACGACGACTGGATCTGGAATGACTTTCAGAATAGATTTGAAACGGCTGGATCTAGAGCGGAAGTGATCGGCAACAGTTCAACTGAAAATAGATATGGACCCCAGGTATGTACGGCTTCCTAACAGTTTAGGTGTTTCACTCGGCCACCAATGCTGTCTAACGGCTTGCGTATTGGGGTAGTACCCCTCACTCCACGGCTCAGGTAAAACTGATAACCGCTTTGCCACCAACGACAGCTCTTGGTTTACCTCACGGGTGGGAACTAGTCAATCAGGTAGGGGTCATTGCCCTTTTCGCTGGCAGGTCCTCTAAATGGGCCAGCTACTTTGGGGTTCCTGTGGTACTCTTCATAATGAGTTTTAGGGCTTATGCCCAAGTACTTCCCATAGTTAAGCGGATAGAGATTATTCCCAAATCTGAAGCTGCAACAGATGCGAAACAAAATTTGGCAGAAATTCCACCCAACGAGCCCAAGAAAGTGCTCTGATACCAGATGTGATGAACCTGCAATAATTAATTAATGCAAATACACAAGATATCAGAAATAATAGAACTCAGAATCACTTTAATATTGATCATGGACCACTTCGAGGGGGCAACCTCCTTTGAGCTAGCTCAATACAATTAACTTCACGGTGCCTTCAATGACCTCAACACACACTTCTATACTAAGTCTTTGCCCAATACTATGGGTCAAAACCATGGGACATATAATACTATGGGACGACTTACAAAGCATATGCGTCCAATATTATGGGTCAATACTATGGGCTAATATAAACTATGAATCAACAAATACTGTGGAATGACTTACAAAGCATATGCGTCCAACAACAATATATTAACAAAGTAAAGACATGGGTTCCTAACAGAAACTCAAACCCTAATTCAGGGCTCTCCCTAGTGAACCCGGGAGGACAAAAAGGAAAATCTGAAGGGTAAAGCTTTGCTGATCTCAAATTCTGAATACACCAGGCTGATCAGCTCATCAAGTTGCATCTTTCTATCCTTTCAGAAAATTGAAATTCACATTTTGAATTTTTAGGGTTTTTTTCGACAAACCCTAATCCGGGACCAGATCCAGTTTTCAGCATTTCAAGTGGTAACACCTAAATCTTTTCTATTTCCATTTGAAGTACTCTTTAAGATGTCTCACCACACCAAGCTTGAAGATAAGCTTGAAGGAGCTGATAAATTTCGATCTTGGAAGTATAGGATTGGGCTAATCCTGGAAGAGAATGAGTTGGACTCATATGTAAAAGAAGACATCCCTATCCCAGAGGATGAAGAGGCTAAGGTATTACATAAGAAAAACTTGGTCAAGGAAAAGAGAATCATTGTTGATTCTATCAAAGACCATCTCATACCCCATGTGTCTTCTCTAAATACACCCAAGGAGATGTTTGACTCTTTCACCAAGCTATTTGAAGGGAAGGACATAAATCGAAAGATGACCCTGTGGAACCAATTGAAATGAGTAAAGTTTCAGAATGGAGAAACCATTCAATCTTATTTTTCAAGGGTCTCCCAGATCAAGGAATGAAATGGTGGAGAATGGTGAAGTGGTGATGATCACTCTAAATGGCCTACCTAGGTCATGGGATTCTTTTATTCAAGGAATTTGTGCAAGGAAGAAGTTGATCTCCTTCAACAGATTGCGGGAAGAATGCTCTCAAGAAGAAGCTAGGCTTGTGGCCCGAGAATAAAATATGGGAAATGAAGATCAAGCTCTCACAGCACATGCCAGGAAAGGCAAGTCCAAGAAGGAATCATCTCATAACAGGAGATTCTCACACCACCATTATCATAAAGATAAGAAAGATCTCAGATGCTTCAATTTCAATGAGAAGGGACACTTTGCTTCAGATTGCCCCAAGAAGAAGAAAGACAACAACAACTTCAATAAGAAGAAGAAGAATAACAAAAGAAGATATCATGCTCATGCTGCTGAAGATGATGAACCCCCAAAGAAGAAGGCTAGGGCAGAAAGTGATAGTGATGATGACTCATCAAGTGAAGAAGAGTATGTTCTAATTTCTGCTCTCACAGGTACTATCTCCCATGGTTGTAATGATTGGTTGATTGACAATGGGGCTTCCAAACACATGACTGGGTTTAAGGAATCTTTTGTGAATCTATCTGAACATGAATCACCCCATAAGGTGAAACTTGGGGATGATTATCAATACCCAATCAAATGAAGTGGTGAAGCCTCCTACAACCTAGATTTTGGAAAATCTTTGAAGATGAAAGAAGTCCTTTATGTACCTGGGCTCAAGAAGAACTTACTCTCCATCTCCGCATTGGATGCTAAAGGTATGAGGGTTGCATTTGTGGATGGCCAAGTCCTAATGTGGCCAAAGGGAAAGAACATAGATGATGCAGTAGTGATTGGAGAGCAAGAGGGAGGTTTGTATAAATTGAAGGGACAACCTAAACATGCCATGGTACATGAATCCATGGAACCAAGTGAACTTTGGCATAGAAGACTTGCTCATATGCACTATAGGGCACTTCCAATTGCAAGCAAGGCTGTAGAGGGTCTTCCTGAGATCAAGACCAAACATGAAGGTGTTTGCAAAGGATGTGCAAAAGATAAGAACATTAAGAAGGATTTCCTAAGCAGTGAAAGCAAGGCAAAAGACATCTTGGAAATCATCCACTCAGATATATGTGGTCCTATGTCATCTAGTTCTCTGAGTGGGTATGTTTACTACGTCTCATTTATTAATGACTTCTCCAAGAAGACTTGGGTATACTTCTTGAAGAGAAAAGATGAGGTGTTTGATAAATTCAAGGAATTCAAAACCTTGATGGAGAATCAAACTGACAAGAAGATCAAAACATTCAGATCCAACAAAGGTGGAGAATTCACCTCAGGTGACTTCAAGAAGCTTTATAGTGATTCGGGGATTAAGAGGGAGTTGACTGCTCCTTATAATCCTCAACAGAATGGAGTTGCAGAAAGGAAGAACAGAAGAATCATGGAAGCGGCAAGGGCAATGCTGCATGACCAGGATCTACCTATGCATTTATGGGCAGAAGCAGCTAGAACAGCTGTATATGTGCAGAACAGAACACCCCATAAGATATTGGATAACAAGACACCAGAAGAGGTATTTTCTGGTAAGAAACCTGAAGTCAGCCATCTCAGAATATTTGGTTGTCCAGTATACACTCATGTCCCAGATGAAAAGAGGACTAAACTAGATCCTTCAAGGAAGAAGGGTATCTTTGTGGGTTACAGTGAAAGCTCGAAGGCTTACAGAATATACTTTCCAGGGTTCAAGAAGATTGATGTTAGCAGGGATGTAACATTTGATGAAAACTCAGCCTTCATCAAATCAAGGAAGGCACCTATCGAAGTTTATGAAGAACCTAAGGAAACTAGATTTCAAGACACTACAGTGGCTGAAGCAGTTCCAGAAATTGTTCGTGAGTTTGAAGATCCGCAAGAACCTGTAGATCCACCCCGTGAGGATAACTCTCACAAGAGGAAACCTGCATGGGCTAGAGAGCTCATTCAAGATGCAAAAATATTTGGCATTCCAAAAGAAGAACACAGAGCAAAGAAGAGAACCAGATCACATACCAGCTATGTTGCTTTACTCTGTGACATTATGAACAAAGAGCCTTCCAGTTATGAAGAAGTAGCGGAAAAGAAAGAATGGAAGGATGCCATGGTTGAGGAATACCAATCAATAATGACGAATGATGTTTGGGATGTTTTACCAAGACCTAAAGAGAAGTCTATTGTGACTTCTAAATGGATCTACAAAATCAAGCATGCTGCAGATGGCAATGTAGAGAAATACAAAGCAAGATTTGTAGCTCGTGGCTTCTCTCAGAAAGATGGAATAGATTATGAAGAAACTTTTGCACCTGTAGCCAAGTATACTTCCATCAGAATAGTACTTTCCCTGGCTACAACAATGAAATGGAAAATACACTAGATGGATGTCAAGACTGCTTTCTTGAATGGTGTAGTTGAAGAGGAAGTATATGTGGAGCAGCCACTTGGTTTTGAAATACATGACAGAGAGTCATATGTGTGCAGATTAAAGAAAGCCTTGTATGGCTTGAAACAAGCTCCCAGAACTTGGTATGGTAGGATGGACAGTTTCCTATCTAGTTTGGGCTTTACCAAGAGTAAAGCGGATTCCAACCTTTATTACAAGGTTGAGGAAGGGAATCTTGTGATTCTACTCCTGTATGTGGATGACTTATTTGTAACAGGAGATGACAGATTGATTGCAGATACTAAGAGAAAGCTTGCTACTGAGTTCGATATGAAAGATTTTGGAATGATGCATTATTTCCTAGGTATGGAGATGTGGCAAAATACAAGTGGGATCTTCCTTGGTCAAGGGAAGTACATAGTAGATATCCCGAAGAGATTCAGGATGATGGATTGCAACGCCATGGCCACACCTATGGCATCGAATCTGAAGCTTCTATGTGATACTCCATCTAAGCCGGTTGATGTCTCTATGTATCGTCAGATGATTGTGTCCTTGATGTACCTGATGAACACAAGACCAGATATTTGCTTTGTGGTGAACACATTGAGTCAGTTCCTAACAGATATGAGGAGTGTTCATCTGATTGATGTAAAGCATGTTCTGAGGTACCTGAAGGGTATAGTGGATTATGGGCTCAAGTATGAGGTGAATCAAAAGTTTAACCTGCAGGGTTATGTTGATTCATATTGGGCTGGCAGTGTTGCAGATAGGAAGAGCACATTTGGGTGCTGCTTCAGTATGGGATCAGGTGTGATCTCTTGGTTTAGCTGGAAGCAGTCCTGTGTAGCACTGAGTACAGCTGAGGCAGAGTATGTTGCAGCCTTCAGCTAGTTGTGAGGCAGTATGGTTACCGAAGCTACTGTCTGATTTATTTGATCTCCCGTTGGATGCTACTGGTATCTTCTGTGATAACCAGAGTTGTGTGAAGCTGTCCGAGAACCCAATGTTTCATGACAGGTTGAAACACATAGAGATCAAATATCACTATATCAGGGATATGGTGCAGAGAGGAGCTCTGAAGCTCCTGTATGTTGCGACGGGCGAGTAGATTGCAAATGTGCTGACGAATCCACTAGCCAGGGTGAAGTTTGAGTACTTCAGAGAGAGGCTTGGTGTTCTTCGGATTGATGACACTTCGAGGAAGAAGTGATGGACACATTTGCTGAAGCCATTCCAAGCATGTTAGAAGGAGGATCCTTCACATGGCTATGGATGTAAGCGCTAGATGATGAGCATCAGGATGATGTTCTGGTTTCTGCTTTGTATGATCAGTTGGATCATTTTTAGATGTATGTATGTATGCATCATGTTGGATGCTGGTTATGATCAGTTGGATCATTTATATGTATATGTATGTATGCATCATGTTGGATGTTGGGTATGATCAATTGGATCATTTATATGTATGTACGAATCATGTTGGATGTTGGATATGATCAGATAGATCATTTATATGTATGTACACATCATGTTGGATGCTTGGACCATGTATCTGTATATGTATCAGGTGGATACATTGTATGATCAGGTAGATCATGTATGTTGTAATGTATCATGTATTTGTATTTGTATCAGGTGGATACACTGTATGATCAGGCGGATCATGTATGATGATATGTATCAGGTAGATACTTGGTATGCATCAGGTAGATGCATTGTATGATCAAGATGATCATGGATGAGGAGCTTCAGGATGTTGCTCCAGATGACATGCAGCAGGATGTTGCAGTGATGATGATCAGGATGATCATGTGTATATCAGGATGATGTATGGTGAGTATCAGGTTGATACTGTGATAAACCTGCAACAATTAATTAATAAGAATATGTGTAATAGCAGAAATGACAGAACTCATAATCACTTTTATATTGATCGCAAGCCACTTCGAGGGGGAAACCTCCTTTGAGCAAGCTCAATACAAATAACTTCACGATGCCTTCAATGACCTCAACACACACTTATATACTAATTCTATGCCCAATACTATGGGTCAAAACCATGGGACATATAATACTATGGGACGACTTACAAAGCATATGCGTCCAATACTATGGGTCAATACTATGGGCTAATATAAACTATGAATCAACAAATACTACAGTATGACTTACAAAGCATATGCGTCCAACAACAATATACTAACATAGTAAAGAGAAGGGTTGACACGGGTTCCTAACATCCCCTCTCCCTTAGAAAAAGCTTTGTTTTCAAAGCTTTGGTTGGAGAAATTGCTGCAAAATATGAAGGAGTGGTTCCCCAGTAGCATCCTCAGGTTGCATTGCGGGCCACGAACGCCGTTGGAGTGTTAGGAAGGATTGCTTGGAAGGCTGTAGATGAAGAAGAACCCTATCAGCTGCGTGGAAAATGCGCTCAGAACGGTGTTGATCGGCTTGTTGTTTCAGGTGAATTCTGGCCATGTGAAGATTGTCCTGCAGAATAAGAAGAATCTGATCGCGGTTGTGAAGAACTGAGTCAATTTCCTGAACTGGGGAGCTGCTAAGGGTGTATGGAAGAAGAACTGACGGTGTTTGTCCATAGACTGCTTCACATGGTGTCCTTTGAGATGTGATATTGTACCACCAGAGCGCTGCTAGGAAATCCATAGAAATAGTTGGCCAAAGCTATGTAGGGATGGGCAAGGGTTTGAGCAATCCTGAAAGGAGTGTCGTTTCACCCTTGTTGACCTGGAAAGTATCACAGTCATCCACCATCTATTGAATTGTCATTTTTAGTCCCTGCCAAAAGAAGTTACATTGTTCTTGGTCATACATATTGAAGAACCCAGAGTGCCCTGCTGATGAAGAAGCATGGAGTTCATAGAAGAGATAGCCCTGTTGAACATATTGCAACCAATTTGGAACAAGCAGAGAAAGAGATGTAAGAGAAACTGGGTCATCAATTGTGCGAGAAGGAGCATCTACCACTATATTGTCCTTACCCTTCTTGTAAGTGATCGCATAGGGATAACCCATTTCAGGTGTGTTGGGTAGGAGACCCATTGTTCCAGAAAATTTTTCAGACTTGGGAGATCAGTCTTGATGCAGAAATAATTCCCTAATAGGTATGGCTGCCACTTCTGTACTACATGCAAAATATCCATCAGTTCCTGCTGAGAGGTAGATGCGACTAAATTCTTACCGGAAAGGTCTCTTAAAGGCGGCAAGCTCATTGGTTTAGCAAAGACACCTACATATCTATCCAAGGAAGTAGTAGAGACCATTAATGGGTACATCTGAATGGAATGGAGCTGAGCAATGACACCATGTGAATTCTTCTTAAGAATTTTTTCAAGATGATGTGAACTGATGATGCGGAGAGACCCTGGTTGTAAGCCCATTAATTTGTGTTGTGCCCCATTGACTGAAAACTGCATCCAAAGTTCCGCAAAATCCCATAAGATGGGGCCAAGTGTGCATAACCATTGAACACCCAAAACCACATCACATCTGCCTAAGGACAAGGAAAACATATCAGAGTGCAGGTTATAATATTCCATAGAGATACACACATTGTGACACTTCCCCTTGCAAGGTAAGGTGTCCCCATTGGCAACCATGACTTCAAAGTTGGAGCAAGGATGGACAAAACAATCAGCCTGTTTGGCAATCTGAGGGTCAATGAAGTTATGAGTGCTACCAGAATCAATGAGTATAGTAAGAGGGAGCTTCTTGAAGTATCCCCTGACTCGCACTGTTTGTGGAGTGGTGACGCCGATTCCAACATGGAGAGAGATCTCGGGTGGGTCGTCCTGAGATGGGGTTTCAACAGGCGGGTGTTGAACGTCGACCTGATCATCTACTGTATCTGGAGCTTCTTCATCAAGTTCTGAGGCAGGTGGATAATCCACATCCAAGAGATAGAGCTTTTGTTGAACACATCTATGTCCCCGAGTGAATATCTCATCACAATTAGAACAAAGCCCTTTTTCTCGGCGTGCCTGCATCTCTGTTTCAGACAAATGCTTGATAGGAGTTGGTTGAGGAGCAGGCGTGATGGGAGGTCGTTGGGAACCCATATTTCTGAAGGGAACAAAGGTGGGTTTGGAGCATTTGTTGAGCTATGATATTGTCCTCTGCCAACTTAGCCAACCCTAGGACTTCCATCATTGTGTTGGGAGAGAACATTTTGACCTCTAAGTGGATTTCATCCTTGAGACCACTAATAAAACAACTCCTGTAGAATTCATCAGACAATCCTTCTATGTGATTGGCCAGCTTATCAAATTATGTCTGATACTCTCTCGAAGTTTAGTGAGTGCTCCTGTGAAGTCATCAAAAGCACTAGGACCAAATCGTGGCAAAAGGAGTTGGAAAAAATCTGTCCAGTTTGGTTCGGGATGAGCTTTGATGTACCAACGGTACCATTGAAGGGCTTCTTGTTCCAAATGAAAGGATGCAAGTGGAACTTTCTGGACATCAAAAGTATTATGTAGACTGAAATATTGTTCTGCTCAGTATATCCATCCAGTCGGATCAGTACCATTGAAGCGAGGAAAACCAAGCTTTGGCCCATGAAAATTGTTGGAAAAAGAGAACCCGGTGGCTGCAAAAGATTCTGGATGTCAGTTATTGTTCATGGTTGAATGCTAAAGATGGAGGATGAGAAATTTTTCATCCAAATCTTGGAGTTTGGTTTAGATGGCTGCAATTGCTTCCTCCATGGTGTTTTCTCCTGCGCGGGTGACAACCATAACCAGGAGTTTTTTCTTTTCTTTTTTTTTTGGTTGACTGGGTAGAAAAACAAAAACAAAAACTGCTTCAGTAAAGGAAAATCGAGATTTGGGAAAAAATCTGAAGGGTAATTGGGGTTTGACTAGGTTTTGGACACTGTCAAAGAGACAAGGAAGCAAAAAAGGAGGCTTTCAGAAGCGGGGTGAAAGGATGGGAAAATTTGGCAGAGGGAGACAAAGAAGCAGAATTCAAAAAGGAACTCTGTGGTAAAATTTGAAGGTGATTGGGTGAAATCTGAGGAAGTTATGGCAAACCCTAAAAATAGACAAATGTGGGATTTCGGGCATTGGGAAGGGGAATTGGGGATAGGATCGTCAGGAATGAAATATGCAGAATGGGATGATAGGGATTCCCCAAAAATTTCAAGGGAAACAGAGTGAAAACAAGGGAGATATGGAGAAAAAACTGATTTTTATTTTTTTTTCCAGACTGGAGCGGCTACGGCTCGAAAGGGATCTGGAACAGATAAATCTGCAATGGCCCAGAAGTGAGCAGAAATAGAAGGATCTGAAACGATGCCGAATGGATTGAAAATGACTGCATCTGGAATGGCTTGAAGAATGGATCTGAACGGCTGGATCTGAAACGGCGCAGCAGTGATCGACAACAAATCAGCTGAAAATAGATATGGAGCCCAAGTATGTGCGGATTCCTAACAGTTCAGGGGTTTCACTCGGCCACCAATGCTGTCTGACGGTTTGCGTATTGGGGCAGTACCCCTCACTCCACGGCTCAGGTAGAACTGATAACTGCTTTGCACAAACGATAGCTCTTGGTTTACCTCATGGGTGGGAACTAGTCAATCAGGTAGGGGTCGTTGCCCTTTTCGCTGGCAGGTCCTCTCAATGGGCCAGCTACTTCAGGGTTCCTGTGGTACTCCTCACAATGCGTTTTAGGGCTTATGCCCAAGTACTTCCCACAATTAAGCGGATAGGGATTATTCCCAAATCCGAACCTGCAACAAATGCAAAAAAAAAAATTGGCGGAAATTTCACCCAGCGAGCCCAAGAAAGTGCTCTGATACTAGATGTGATCAACCTGCAACAATTAATTAATAAAAATATGAGAAATAGCATAAATGACAGAACTCAGAATCACTTTTATATTGATCGCAGGCCACTTCAAGGGGGCAACCTCCTTTGAGCAAGCTCAATACAAATAACTTCACGGTGCCTTCAATGACCTCAACACACACTTATATACTAAGTTTATGCCCAATATTATGGGTCAAAACCATGGGACATATAATACTATGGGATGACTTACAAAGCATATGCGTCCAATATTATGGGTCAATACTATGGGCTAATATAAAATATGAATCAACAAATATTGTGGGATGACTTACAAAGCATATGCGTCCAACAACAATATACTAACATAGTAAAGAGAAGGGTTGACATGGGTTCCTAACAGATACTTTGTGGCCGTGGAACAGGTTGTGCAGATAAGCATGTAATTTGTGCCCTGGGAGATTTGCAAATAGTCTTTCAAGGTTTTTCCTATGGCATGTAATTTGTACCCTGGGATATCTGGCAAATGCTCTTTCGAGGTTTTGCTTGGGAGGACATATAATTTGTGCCCTGGGAGATCTGTAGATAGTCTTTCGAGGTTTTTCCTATGGCATGTAATTTGTGCCCTGGGATATCTGGCAGATGCTCTTTTGAGGTTTTGTCCTATGGCATGTAATTTGTGCCCTAGGAGATCCGATAGGTTGAGCCGTGTGCTCGTAATCAGTCCTGGGATGCTCTTTCGAGGTTTTGCCGTGACCACATGTAATTTGTGCCCTAGGAGATCCGATAGGTTGAGCCTTGTGCTTGTAATCAGTCCTGGGATGCTCTTTCGAGGTTTTGTGGTGACCACATGTAATTTGTTCCCTGGGAGATCTGATAGGTTGATCCTTGTGCTCGTAATCAGTCCTGGGATTCTCTTTCGAGGTTTTGTGTTGGGGTCACATGTAATAAGTCCTGGAGATCTGGACAGGATGAAAAAGGCCTCAGATGCTCTTTAGGGTTCTTGCTAGTCAAGAGACTCTTTTAAGGTTTTGTGATGCACGTAATAAGTCCTGAGATTTCCATAGTATGTCCAGTGATGATGAAGACCTGCAGGTGGTGGGCCTACATCCAGTATGAAAAAGGACTGGCTCTGTATAACTTCCTATGATGAGTAGAGTCAGAGATTGGTTGAGATAGCAGCAGCAACGACGATGATGATGACGATGATCCCAAGAAGAAGACTTGTCTAGCAGATCTGTGTCGAGAAATACCTTCCTAGTTAAGAGGGAGTGTTGATGTATATGTAACTTCGGAATGTATTTCATATATATTTATTGTACCCTTATTAGAGATGTGTTATTCCTCTATAAGGAAGTGTCATCATGTGGATTGAAAAGTGTCGCAAGTGTGTGTACTTGCCGATGGGTTATTAGACCACCATGTGTGGGGTCGGCCCTGAAATATATATTATATTGTGGATGTACCTAGCTAGACAAGTCGGCCCATAAGGTCACTGGGCAAACAGGTTAGTATAAATAGAGATCAGGAGATCTCTATTTAGATCATTCGGAAAGTCATCTCTCTCTCACTCAGAAAGTGGCGCACTAGTGAGGAGGAGGATCATCTGCTTCTAGGAGACTATCTCAAGTGTATTTTGGTTGTCCTTTGGTTGAGCCATTACTCTCTCTATCTCTGAGGAAGTTGTGGGGTTTTTCACCTTAGGGTTTTCCCCACAGAAACTCTATGTCTCTTGTCTCTCATGCTTTTGATTCTTGTGATGCTTATCATGCTTATTGTGATTGTTATGCATTGATATATTGTATATGTTATTCTCTCAATGAAGATCCTAGAGTATTGTGAATTAATGCTCAAAATTTAACAGAATGATGTTTGGGAGGTTGTTACCAAACTTGATGGGAATTCCATTGTGACTTCTAGATGGATTTACAAGATAAATCATGCTAAAGATGGTAGCATTGAGAAGTGTAAATATAGATTCATTGACAAAGGTTTCTCTCAGAAAGAAGGCATCGATTATGATGAGAGATTTTCCCATGTGGAAAGGTACACCACAATCTGAGTAATGACTGCACTTGCATCTGTTCTAGGATGGAAACTTCACTGAATGGATGTGAATACAACCTTTCTCAATGATGAGTTTGAGGAAGAGGTTTATATTCAGTAGGTTGAAATATTTGTGGTGCATGGGAAGGAGTCCCATTTTTGCAAGCTAAAGAAATCTCTATATGGGCTTAAGCAATCCCCATGGATTGGAACTTTAGAATTGATAGCTACCTTCAGAAACTGGTTTTCTGTAAAAGTGAAGTTGATCCAAATTTGTACTTCAAAGTAGTGAAGAACCAACCATTGATATTGGTTATGTATGTTTATGATTTGTTTCTCATTTGAGAGGAACATCTGATTGATTGGTGCAAGAGGGAGCTCACCTTAGAGTTTGAGATGAAAGACTTAGATCTAATGCACTACTTTCTTGGCCTTGAGAACTGGAAAAGAAAATATGAAATTTTTCTATCTCAATGGAAGTACAATGTGGATATATTGTGCAAGTTTGGCATGATAGATTGCAAATATAAGACTACACAATGTGAAAATCCTCACAGTAGATCCCAGAGATGATATAAACCTCACAATGAAAGAATTTAGGAAAAAAGAATAATAATTGAACAGTAGAACATGGATCCAACTAGAACTCAGATAGGAGCAGAATAATCACACATGTTTCATTGATCTAAATAGTAAAACAATAATGATACAATGCAGAGGATTCGAATACCAAGGGTGTAATTCGAATTAGCCTACATGGATAGATCAAAATATTAGTGGAGTGTCATCAAATCACAACTAGGAGTCCTCATCATCATCAATGGAGTCATCAATGCACAAGTATTGGTCAACCAGGTGTCAAATTGAATCTAACTGAGTGTGGTAGTTGTGACTGGCACATGAAGCACTAATGCAGTGAAAGAGGCTTAGTGGAGGGAACATGAGGAGCTAATTGGAGTCACAATAGGAATTCTAGTCTCACTAGAGGTCCATCGGAGTGATACAATCAATTAAGGAGTCAATCTAGCCTTAAATCAAGGAACAATCTAAAGATAACTCAACTAATTGAAGTGCAACTGAGTGGTAGGTAAGAGAGGGTGCCTTTCACAAGTGGCAGGTGAAAGGAGGTCGTACTAAGCACTAGGAGGGATAAAACTGATCAGAAATAAGCTCCCGGGGCTAGCTAACTGAAGGCTAGGTGTTGGGACTGATGACTGGGATGCATGCATGACTGAAAATGAAAAAATGGAAAATGTTGTTAGGACTATGATGGAGTATAGAAAAATCCCAACACACCAATGATTTCCAATTTGAGGAAAATTCATGAGTCAGGATCTAGATCAGATCCAGTAGATCCCAATTTGTATAGATAGCTTATAGGATCACTAATGTACTTGATACATTCGAGGCCTTATATATGTTATGTTGTGAGCATTATGAGTCAATTTATGTCTAATCCAAGACACAGACACTAGAAATCTTCTAAGCATGTGCTTAGGTACCTTCGAGGTACAATTTCATATGGAATCAGACTGGGGAGGAAGCATTGTGGACCATAAGATCACATCCGGCTACTGTTATAGCCTAATATCAACTATGATGTCTTGGTCCAACAGGAAGCAGGGATCCGTAGCCCAGAGCACTACCGAAGCAGAATACATAGCTGTTGGTGTTTCCTGCCAAGAAGCAATGTGCATCAGAAAGATACTTGCAGGGTTGTTCAGTAAAAAGATTGAGCCTACATTTATTAGGTGTGACAATCAAATTTGGATCAAACTTTCCGAAAACCCAGTGTTTCATGACAAGTTGAAGAACATTGAAATGAAGTATCACTTCCTCTGAGACATGGTCTAGAAAGGTACATTGAAACTTCAGTACATTGCTACTGATGAGAATATTGCATGTGTGTTAACAAAGACTCTATCATTGATGAAGTTGAGGTACTTCTGAGACAAGCTTGGTATGGCAGAGAATGAATCCCTCGCTGAGAGGGAGTGTTAAATAAACAACATCAAGAGATGTTCTCCAAACCAATCTTGTGTAGTCAAGATTGATCCTCCCGTATAGAGGTGAGCAATTTGATTTCCTTCTGTGTAAAGGTTATTCCTCCCATATAGAGGTAATTGATCAAAGTAATGATGTTTTAAATTCTTGTTGGACAAGGCTCTGAACTTGTGTGTATCAAGTCACGATTATCATGTGAGCCTTCCGTATAAAGGTATTGCTTTAATTTTTAAAATCATTTAATGTTGTGTGATATATTATTATCCATGATCACCAGATTGCTATAAGTCTCTTTTAGAGATTGATCACCTCTAAAGTGAATTACTTTAGCATATGATCATTTGGTCCGGAATAATATAATATGATCACAGCATCCGATAATTATTCTTAGTATAATATAATGTGATGGATAATTAAATTTAGCACATATTGACCATGCAGTAAGAGATCAAGAAATACAAGATAAAGCATAGAGATCAAGAGAATTTGAAATTTCCCATGCAGACACTTTAGCTAATTAAGGAGAACTTGAATTATTAAATATTTAGTTGTCAAGCTTCAGTTAAGTATCAATGCGTCAGTTAAAGCACCAGTTAAAGATATGTCTCAGTTAACTGAAGAAATCATAGTGGTCACTTCAAGTAAATCAATCAGCATGATTTCAGTTAACTAAGTGTTAAATAAAAGGGACTAGTTAACTAAATTATTTTCACTTTAGTTAAACTAAAAGACAACACTTCAGTTCAAGAGAGTTAACTAAGTGACAACAAAGAATATCTAGTTAACTAAGCGTTATTGCATGACGACACTTATGTTAAACTAAAAGATGACACATGAGTTGTGACACTTGCATGCTGACACTTAAGTTAGCCACCTAACTAAGTAGGAAATCTTTTAGTTAAGAGGCGAGTTCATCCTAAGTGACAACTCAGTGAGATGAAGCACTGCATGAGAAGTGGGGAACACCACTCCATGCAATATTAATACATCCATTTTGAGGCCGAGTTTATCCTGAAGTTAGAAGTTAAAAATAGAAGAGAAGAATGTATAAATATGATATGCAGGATTGTTGAATCCAGTGTGAAGCGAATTCTCTTCTCCATTGAAGGCAAGGTGCTTCTCTTTGTGGAGTGTATTGTTCGTTCTTGTTATTGTTGTGTTTGGAACACATCTGATTGATCTCTCTTCTCTATTGCTTCCATATATTCACCAAGAAGTTTGGTGATCTCTTATCTTCCGAAAGCAATCTACTATGATGTAAAATAAATCATTCTCTACTATCCATTATATTATACTGAGAAGAATTGTTGGGGTTTTTGTTCTCATAATTTTGAGGATTTTCCCCAGGGTATATCTTGTGTTATGGTTGTATGAATTTCATGGATTGAATTGTCTCATTGCTTCAAGTCTTTGCATCTAAAAGAATTAAAGATCAAAGCTCATCCAAATTTCAACACATATAAGGTTCCACAAAATATGTCAAGGGTATACAAAATAGCATATGCATGTCTCCATTAAATGTATGATAGGGGAGTAATATTTATCACTATGTATAGTTGGTAAGCTAAGTGAGGAATAAAATGTACATATGAATGCATCGATAGCATCATCCTTAATTGATTGTTTCAAGTTAAGAGATTGGACAAAAGAAAAATTTCTAAGTGTTTGAAAAGGTGGGGCATGAGCTCAATGAAATATGTGAATATAATACTTTACTCTTCACAAATGATACAACCATGGAGCATCGAGCTAGGGTTTTTGAGGTTTTCTCTAATGTTTTTGTTGAGATATTGTAACTTCAAAGAATATTATATTTGTACTTTATTATTCCGGAGATGTTTCATTCCTCCGTGAAGATCTTATTATATATCCGGAGATGGTTATTCCTCCGTCGGAATATGGTAACTCGGGTTATTAGACTTCCCTAGTGGGGGGTCGGCCCTGTATGTGTTATGTGGGTCAAAGGGTTATTAGACCACCCTAGAGGGGTCGGCCCAGTCAGTTGTAGTGGGGTATTTAACCCATTGGTTAAATACGAGCGTACGTGTACTTGTGTAAAAGATATGTCAGAGTAGTGTATAAATAGAGGAGGTGTGTTCCTCATTTGACACACACACTCACTTGAGAGAGGCGCACTTGTGGAGGAGAGGCCTGCTATGGTGGAGGAGAAGATCATATCTTTGGTTTGCATCTTTGTATATTGTTGGTCATCTATATTGAGGAAGCTTTGCTGGGTTTTCTACCCCATGAGGGTTTCCCAGGATAAATCTGTGTCTCTTGTGTTTATGCTATGCTTGTTGTTTCTTCAGTGATCCTGTATATGCTATTATTGTGAAATGGAATGTAATGCTTCTATTTTATGTCTTAGCATATTAAATCTTAACAGTTTTGTAGTGTAGGGAAAGGGTGGAACAAGGTATTTTCTAAGGATTATAAAAGTATACTTAAGTATAGTATTCTAGACAATTATTTTGGATTGAAATAAACATAAATATAGATTGGTAGGCAAATATTAAATATGAAACATACAATTTATTACTAAAACTTGTAAATTTTGGCGAATATTGTGATAAAAAACATATTTTATGTAAATATAGGTGATATTAGAGACTAAAAATGACCAAGTAGCGAATTTATTTTTTGAAAAAAGGCCCCAAAAGTAGCCAATTGGAGAAATTTTGCCCCTAAAAATTTCCCTGGGATGGAATGAATATGGATCATTATGATGAAGGTCTAAACTATTCAAAATATGGGCTTAAGGAATCTGATATTTTGTTAACCTACTAACTATTAGGGTTTTCTATAGTCTAACATGGGAGGGATCATCATCATGTTTGGCCCTTGGAGATAAATTTTCTTAACGTATGGGTTCTTTTGAGGCCCCACATAAGACATTAAAGAACCTTTGAAAAATGGATCCACCGATAGATAATTATTATCATGAAGGACATGATAGCTTGTGTATTAGGGATTGTCAAATCGCTAATTTGGAGACACTTTCATCAAATTGGAAGCAAGAGGGGATTTTGGAGGGTGCAAGTCATATTCACAAGGCGTCGTTTCATCATAATTTTAATTTTGGACATATTTATGGGAAGTATGATGTATGTATTGTTCCTAAAAGTCACAACCAACTTTTTCATGAACATTTTTTTTGCAGAAAGTTTTAGGTAGCAGAGGTGTTTTGGTTGGATTTTTTGTTAATCCAAGGCTGGAAGTTGGGTTATTAAATGGGAAGAATGAAGAGAGAGTCTCTAATAATATTGATTGTGAATTTATCAACTCTAGTAAAGTGCAAAAATCATCATTGGACTGTTTAAGGATTCTATAGAAAGGAATCCAAGTGTTTCCTTAGAGAAAAGGGTGAGTAGACTTGGGGAATAACTAGTTAAGGGTGTTGAGATTTAGGAAGGTGGATTGAGGGTAAAGTATGGACCAAAGGAATGCTTGACATTTTTTGGTGGAAAATTTCCTAAAAAGGAGTTAGGAGTGAATGGAAGTGATCAAGGAAAGGTAAAGTCCTCTTTGGTGGTTGAGCCATGTGCTAGTGGTTTGTTTGGGTTTGGTGTTAAAAGGGAAAATGGAAAGAAATGTGTTAAAAAAAACTGAGAAATCATGTTATATTGGTTATAGGTGAGAACATCAAAATTCATGAAGTAGTCAGTATGGTATCCCTAATTTATTGGGGATATTATTTGGTGAGAGTTTTAGTGAAAAATGTATTCATGTCTAGATGGAAAAGATGTGGGAATCCTTTCTTGGCTATATGTTGAGTGTGTATTTTCTCACAAGATTTTGGATGGATTTTATATTTAGATAGACCAAAGATACAAATAATTTTTTGTCATCACTTTTGCAATGGGATCATACCCCGCTCATGCTAAAAAGGTGGTCGCCTTATTTTGACACTTGTTCATAAATATTAGATAGAGTTCCAGTATGGTTAAGTTATCGAGTCTCCCTATCGAATACTAGTATGTGTAAATGTCCAAGTAAAATGGTAAGTCCTTATGTCAGTATATAGAGGCTCACATGAGTTTTCTCATTAAAAAAATATGTCTCTAGGTGATACTTGTTGGAATCAACCTAAGAGATGGTTCGGAACTTGAAATATTTATTTAGAAGGGAGAATCTTACTTTTATCGAGTATTGGACTATTTTGGAGTGTCATTCAAATTATTTAGATGTCACAGGATTGGTCATCTAGCCTTGGATTGTGTATTACATGTTAATAAAAAGAAGGGTAAGAAAACCCCAAGTCAAAGTGTGCTAAAAGAAAAATCTCATGATGAATTAACTAAATCACTTGAGATTGGGAAAGAGAATCTTATTGTGTTGAATCTTGAAGGAGATACATAAGAGAAATTGGTGGTTGGGTTAAAATATGAACTTTTTAGGAACTATTAGTACAAAAAATTTCCTAAAGAAAATTGATAGGTTTTAATAAACACATAATAATAAGCACACACACAATGAAGAATATTTTACCCCGGAAAACCAAACCTAGGAAAAATGGTAACAATATAACTATTACCATCGACCACTGTGTCTAATGCATGGCCAATTTGACCATCCTTGACAACTCTATGAACTTTACAATGTAGATATTCAAGCCCTTAAGTAGGATTTCTCACATGCAATTCCATGGGAAAATACCATGGGCCCGTAAACCACCAATGGTAAACCCATATTTGACTCTTTTACCAATTCAAGTTTAACCTAACATTCCCCCCTTTAAACTTGACTTGGGATATTCACCAACCCCCGTCAAATTTTTAGCTGGGTATCAAGGAATACAACATGGTCCCCTCTTCAATCTACCAAAATATACCTATAGAATTTTCAGAGGTGACTCACAAGGCCAGGGTGAGATGCCTATCCAAGTCTTATAGATGTATGCCCATTTACCTTATGGTTAAATCCAAGTCCATTAAAAATAAATATTACATCAGTGATTCGATTACATATTCCTATATCTTCCATGTGCTTCTTATGCTAATTCTCTACATAGATCCATGCCATGCATTTTTTCATGTTCTATTATGACTATATGTCATTTCCTAGCTCAAGAGCTCATCCCAAATGCTCTTTCCATGGCTCCAAGCATCATACCACTCTTTATGGATTTGATACCATTTGCTAGGAAATAAAATAACACATAATACATATAATAAGAAAACAAACATAATGAAGAATAATATTTTTACCCTAGAAACCCAAACCTGGGAAAACCAACAACAATAGATCTATTACCCTTGACCAGTTTGTCCAAGGTATGGCCAATCCAACCATCACCGGCCACTCTAAGAACTTTGCAATGGAGATACCTAAGCACTTAAATAGGCTTCCTCATATGAAATACCATGGGACACCCAAAACTGTGGCCCCATAAACCACCAATGGTAAACCCATATTTGACTCTTTTACCGAGTCAAGTTTAACCTAATAGAAAACTTCCCAAATATGTTATAGGTCTAGAGTCAAATGTTGATTTTGAGGATGTTGCTAAGATATTGAGGGTGATTCCCTAGATTCTTAGTCTCGATTAAAGGACCATTAACTAAGATTATCTAAAGAAGAATCCCCATGTTTAAGGATAAAGGGTGGAATAGATTTCTCCTTAGGTCTATTGGATTTATGTGTGACATTTTTTAAGGGTTATAACCTAAAGGGAAGTTGGGGGATAATATTTTACCTATTGTAGCCCTTTTTGATGTAGAAACCATTGAGAGGATGAAACCCTGGTTATTAACAATAGATACAACTTGAGAACCCTAAAGGATTCTATGTTTACTTATGAAGGGAGGATATGTGGAGGCCTTGCTTTAAAATTAGGGAGAGATATCAAAGGGACGTGTCAGGGAAGGAGATCCTTTATATCCTTGGCACAAGAAAAGGAATCCTTTGAAGTTCGGTTAGGAAAACAAACTTCCTTAATAGGGGTACTTAGATAAAATGGCCCCTCAAAATATGGTTTCCCATTACTTTCTTATCTCTCAATTCTCGAGTTGTGGGAATATCCACAAAAAATATTGCACTTAAAGGATTAGTTGTAGTGCATATGCCTTTTATTATTATGTAGCAATAGACTTTGGGGGATGGAGGAAAACTAGTTATAGAGTAGGGAAAATTAATTTTTGGATAGGATTTTACTTACACTAATGTTTGTTTCGTTTGTTAGGAATAATTACAAGGTGGTTCACTAGGTCTTTCTATGATACTAATTATTTGTTTGTTCATTCAAGTCTAGGTATTGTACTCTTTTTAGGAATTGGGAAAATAGGTTATAGTAGTGAACCTATATGGACCTTATATTGAGAGGGTTTTTTATGGGAGAATCTATTTGGGATGGATCTTTGAAACAAAATAATCTCATCTTAGGTGGTGACTTAAATTTCTTGTTGGGGAGAGAAGAAATTTGGGGTCAATTAGTTTCTCAAGTTGATAAATTATCAAAAATTTCATTCAAAAATTTGAGGGTTTGGTGTTATTTGATTTAGAGGTGACTAAGCTTTGGATCACATAGAGGAACAAGTGGGTAGTTGTTGACAAGACTACTAAGAGGATTGACAAGTTACTACTATCTAGAGGACTTCTTAATGACCATATTAGGATTAGGAAATGGGTTGGTACATATTGAGACTCATATCACTTTCTGTTTGCATGGGATTAGTTCGCATGAAGTACGGAAGTCGACAGCTGTGAAGAGGACCATCTGCGGAAGGAACGGTCATTCGCGGAGAACAAGGAAGCGTAAGATTAGTTAGTTTGTTAGAAATGGGTCATTTGGATAGTTTTGTAACCATTTAGTTGATATAAATAGGAGTATGAATGTAAGCCTAAGGGCATTGATGGGAGACTGGATTGTAAAATCATTGTGATTATGCGGTTCAATTGTGTTTTGCTCTGTTTTCATAGTTTTGTATGGATCCGCAATAATATGTTTTGAACTGTTTCTACAAAGGTTATATCGCAGGTTTTGATTAATGCATGAAGATGTTCGGTTATGGTTATATATTTTGTCTATGTTTTAGTTAAATGATGAATACAAGTGTTTGTGATATGTTTAAGGTTTTGTGGTTCAGTAATTGTTGTTGATGTGAATGATCAGTTTAACCATGTTGATGCGAATGTCCATTATGTATTGAATCTGCGAATGGTGAATATGCGAATGATGAATGTATGAATGTATACGAATCTAAATCTCTGGTTTCTATTGCGGTAGATTTGAAGTGGTTGCATGTCCTTTCCCCACTATGGAAACTTGGTTCCTGCAGCCCCCTTAATCATCTCGGGTGAGACTTCACTTGCTTCGCAGGTGTTGATGGAAAGGGTAAAACCTTTTTGGGTCGGTGCTTAAGGGTGTTTGATTGGGTTTCTTGACGATAGTGCGAAGTGAACCCCTATCAATAGTTGTTGTGTCAATAAATGGTTTCATTTCCGGGACCCTGAAGACGAAAGATAACGACATGATGTGGCACCCAATGAAACCGGAGATTCAGGACTGGTTTGACAACAAAGAAGAAGAATTCACGGAAGGAGAAAACAAAAACCCAGGCAGACGACAAGAAGCTGGTTACAAAAGCATATTTATTCAGATATCCATGAGATATTCTTCTACAAATTCCTAGTGTTGCTGCACGATTGGTTAGTGTAGCTAACATTTCAGAAGAACCATTGCCAAAAGACTAAGCTGGACCATTGGACTCCAGAACTGATTCGACATCTGAAACAGGTCGACAATAAGGTATCATGGCTTGTTGACTTCTGGGTAGATAGTATCGTAGAAGGATACATCACTGAGTTTTTTGTGGACATGATCAAATCATACAGCGAAATGGAAAGGAAATTTTTCAAAGGACCCAGGGGGAGATCCCTATTGTCGTTGAAATTGTGGATTAAGATGCTCATCTACAAAAAGGAAATACTAAGGATGAACTCCGACGAGTATAAAATTAGTGTGCGGAAGTTGTGGGTACCACGTAGATGTGGGTCCAGTATAAAGATGCGGGGTAGATGGACATGAGCAATGACGAATTTTTAAGGGAAGCTGACGAAGAGTGTGGTACCTTGAGGAGCGGGGTGATATTCTGGCATCCTGAGAAGAAGAGGAGGACTGAGAAAGAGTCTCCTGAGAGGACCAGAACGGAATACTGTGAAACAGGACCACAAGGGAGGAAGCGACCTTATTGCAATGAAGGAAGTGAACAGGCTACCCCAGAAGCCGAAGAAGGATGGACCCTAAGCTACAACGTACCTTCAACTCCGTGCACTACTCAGAATTTGATAAAAGGAAATACAAGTTATTCGCAGAGCTGTCCTACATGCTAGAAGAGTAGTAACAGTAGCACATCACGAAATAATAATAGTAGAAGTACAATAATGGCGGGTGAAGAAGCAAAGATGCGAACCTTCCAAGGTAACGGGACCGAGGATCCCAAACAGTACTATTTTTTGTGCGAAGTAGTATGGACCGTGATTCATGAAGCAGGTCCAGGATGAAGATATAAAAAAGGAACAGATAGCGACAAGCCTCAAGGACCGTGCACTAGACTGGTATATAAAGTTTACTAAGGTACCGGTGGGAACTCTAGGTAAACATTGCTAGAGATCAAAGAGGGGATGATCAATGAATTCAGAAAACCAAAATCTGAGTCGCAATACATTACTGAGCTCAAAGAAATCAAACAGTTTCCCAACAAGTCAATATGGGACTTCGACTAGTGATACAAAACACTAATAGCGAAAGTGATATTTGGGATGAATGATATGCAGCATAAAGAATGGTTTATTGCTGGGTTGGTGCCGCACATTCATGGCCCGCTGATGCAACATAAGGTAGCGACTCAGCCAGAAGTGTTGGAGATCGCAATGAAGCTAGAGGCTTCACCAATCAGAGAAACAGGTTTGGGCATGGATCGAATACATGCGCAGCTGGAGAACTTGACGATCCATCTACAAGACATGAAGAAAGGAAAAGAGGCTCGTGAAGATGTTTGGTGCACTAGGTGTAGGACAAAAGGACATCACAAGGATCAGTGCCTGGAATTTCGAGAATATTTGAAATCAAGTGCAATGAATTCCCTTAGTCAGGGAGGGTTTCCTTAGTGTTTCGTCTGTCACTCGAGAGGACATCGGTCGGAAGAATGTGTGTACATGCAGAAGATGGTGTCTAAACCAAGGAACTTGTACTACAAGTTCTATCGATCAGTTGGTCACGATGAGAAATATTGCAAGGCTTATGACCTACTCCAAGAAAGGACTGTGGACACTTTCTTCATGAAAGGGGAGGAGCAACCACTGATACAGAAGCAGCAATAGTAGTATAGCCAACCGCTGCCTCAATATAATCCACAACCGCAGTATGAGCAGTCACAGTATGGCCAATCGACATATCCTCAACCGCAATTTCAACAACTGCAATACGGTCAATTGCAATATCTGTAGCCGTATTATGCTCAACCGCAGTACCCACCATACGGGCCACTACGAGGAAGGGGGGTTCCACAGCGGCCAAGCTGCTAGTGCCAGCCGAGGAGGAGCTGCTAGATGAGGTCGAGGACCCATCATATGTTACAATTGCGAGAAGTAGGGGCATTATCAAAGGGATTTCCCGAATTTAGCACCACAATGCACTTATTGCAATGATGTGGACCATGGCGTCGAAGATTGTCCTTAGTTCATCACAAGGTGGAAAACTAAGAACCTTCTCCCACCTCCACAAAATGAAAATCAAAACTAGAATCCGCTAATGGTACAGAGGATCTTAGCAGAAGTTAAAATTCAAAGTGTGATTGTTGGAGTAGTGACTCAAGGAGGAGCTGTGACAGGGGCTTACAAGTCACATGCTAGTGTCCGATTGACAACAAGGAAACAAATCACATTTGATGCGGAAGCAGAAAGGGAAATTTTTCTGAAAGCACAGGAGGCAATAAGGCAGTTAAGGAAGCCACCTCTTCAACAGAGAGAAGTTACATATGGCATGCCACCGATATTTGACACAACAAATTTGTAGAGAAAGGCGAACACCTTACCAGCCTTCTTGGATATTTTCCTAGAGCTGGAAAAATATCAGGATGCATTGGAGGAGATATCCAACCTATTGCATCGACAAGAGGGTGCACGACAGGAGCGGACAGTTAATTGCATACATAAGAGAAAAACAGGATGAGAAATTTGGATGTCCGTGCAAGTCAGAGTGTTCGATGTCGAATCCATTATCTTGGACTTGGGGTCGGACATGAAGATCCTGACCAAATAGATGTGAGAAACAATGGGGAAACCATAGTTGACTTGGTCCCCAGTGAATTGCGCCTAGCAAACCAAAGTAAGGTCACCCCAATCGGTCAACTATGCCAGATCCCTATTGAGATTGAGGACCTCAGGACTTACGCAAATTTTGATGTGATCGAGATTGTTGATAACACAAGCACCTACCCAGTGTTGTTAGCGATAGACTGGGCAATGGATAATCAAGCTATTATGAACTTCAAGAAAAGAACTATGTCATTCGAGAACTAGGAGATAAGGGTTGTCGCACCTCTTGACCCCACAAAAGGGAAAAGGTATGTAGACCCGATGAGGGATGAATTCACTAAGGGGTGGGACAACCTTTACAATGTCTCAGAAGATTATATCAACCCTACTACAGATGGATAATTAGGGTGGTGCAGTAGCAATTCGGCATCGTCAGATTCAGACAAAGCACTTGAAAATTGGCAGAACTGGTTGCACGAAGTGTCATTTAGGAGGTGTTCAAGAATCACTCAGTCATTGCGAAGGGTAACCATAGAAGAGTGAGAGCTACCAACATACGAGGGATTTCCTAATTTGGCTACATTTCTCACTGAATTTGAAGAAAAAGTGGCAGGACCATAGTGGCTCTTGGCCTTGGAAGAATCCCTAAAGGCTCCACCAGCGCAATGGTGGGAAGCTCACAAGTCCACCATAACTACCTAGCCACTATGTCAACACCAAATGACGATTAGGTTCGGCGATGCGGAAGGACATATCAGAAGGAATTTCGATGGAAGAGGCAACCCGAAGGCGCATTTGGACGAATGTGAAAGCAAATGGGGACCATGAGTGAAACAGGAATAGGTCCATGCGTTTATTCAAACACTGGTTGAACTACCGCGAATTTGGTATATCGCAGCAGAACTACAATGTGGAACAATCTCTTGGTAACATCTAACACTTGGCTTTAGCCAAACGTTCAGTTTCTCTGATGAAAACCCCTTCATCCATAGTGCATTACTGGCGATTCAGGAGAAGGTATTTGAAGTAGTCCCGACAGAGAAACCACTGGGGCTTCAGTGTACTGCAACACCAAAAATGTTAATGGAATGCTACAATATCACAAGAGAGTCGGATGATGAGGATGATCTGAGGGCTACGTATGTACTGGAGTCAGAAGGAAGTCTCAATGTTGTAGCACTAGAAATACCTTCCGACAAGTTTCAGCAACCATTGAAAATCAAGAAAGTGAACATTGGGTCGGAGGAGAATCCAAAGTTCACAAGTATTGGAGATTATTAGGATGATTGGACTATCGCAAAGATGACTGATCTGTTGCATGATTTTCAAGATTTTTTCCCTTGAAAAATCCCCCTAAAACCTAATGCAAAGCCAATCAAGCAGTGGCCCTACCGATTGAATCCAAGGTACAAGGAGCGGGTGAAGGATGAGATTGAAAGAATGTTGGAAGCAGGCATTATAGAACCAGTAGAGGAATCAGAGTGGATCAACCCGATGGTGGTCCAGGATAAGAAAATCGATAAAGTTAGAACCAGTGTCAACCTAAGAGCGTAGCAACTGCATCAGTTGAACCTAAGGTTCTAGGATCACGATAAGCGTAACAGGGAGCGAATCCAACAAAGGCTTGGTATCGCAGCTTAAAATAAAAATGTCAACAATTTAATCGCAAGTTACACCAAGATGCGGTACGCTTCGGTGAGTTGGAAGTTGCCACGATGCAGAAGGGTCCAATCCAACCATAAATGAAGCTATTAAACCAGAACGACCAACGACAAAAATGAAAAACCAGCACAATTAATGCCCGATGCATGCGATGGAATTGGGGAATCGGTGTCGAATTTGGAAATTATTGTCCAAGATCAAACGGATGTGGCAATTCACCACTATAAAAATGAGGCAAGGGAGAAGCTTGACACATTGTGTGTTAAACAAGAATCCGTAGAGAAGTGCATGGCAATTTATATTTCTAGTGCAAGTACCGAATGACCAAAACCCATTCCAGTTACACAGGAGTAGCCCAAAGTCATCTATGGAATACCACTCAAAAAGAAGAGGGGCGCCAATTGACCTCTAGACACTAGTTGAGCACCGAAGAAAGGAACCCTAACCTCAGCACGGTTCACTGACGAAGATGAGGGCACTTCAGGCATTGAAGTACTGCAAGAAAGGAATTATGGCCCAATGATATCAGGGTATCTTCTGCCATGCCAGAAAGGGGCACCAGTGATGCAGATAAACAAGAATGAAAAGTATACTATCGTGATGTCGTCAATACCACAAGGAGTTCCTCAAGTTGGGAACATTGTGGCAAATTTGCAGAAGCTACAGTATACAAATCACGACCTTGCGAATTTCCCAAAAAGCACAGAAGGCTACGTCGATGTCTGCCATGAAGGATGCCCAACCATGAAGGAACCTGCAAGATGGGCGATGGGATTAGAGCATTCAGGGCCGTTAGGCCTCACCCAGATACCGCACTTCGGACGGTTAGCATTTTTCAATGCATGCATCAAGAAATTGATGGTGTGTTTTCATGGTGGGTATCTATGGCTGCATGAGAGGATTCTAGTCATAATTGATTTGATTGCAAGAATCACTGGGCTACATAAAGATGGTGACGATATGTCCCAATTTTTTTAAGGTAAAGACAACAACAAAAAGATCACAGTAAGCTTCAAGAAAAAGTACGGAGTGGAGAAAAATTCCAGAGGATACCTAATCCACACAATCAAAATCCAGGTATTCAAGGTTGGAACGAAGATCCTAGTGGTTAAGGTAGCGCAGAAGAACAGGAAAAAAGAATGCACTTTAGGCATCATCACATCCGCAGAACATAGTGTCGTCCGAGTGCGGATGAACTAGTCAAAATTCTTTCTCTACCAGTTGGTTGGTGATGCATACAATGCGTAGGAGTATGGGAAGGCATTTACATACTCATGGCTCATAATATTGGTCGCATTATAAGGTTGGAGGGATCCTAAGCACTATCAGGCTATGGACATAGTAGAAGCCCGGGTACAGGAAGGAGCACGGTACCATAACTTATGGGAAATAAATGATAAAGAGTGACAGGGCGATAAGGTTCTACAATTTTACGTGTTTTTAGAGAGGATACAGATAGATGTGCAAATGATACCACGAATACTGGAACAAGCATCAACGAAGTATCGAATGATCACAAGGCTATCAGTCGAGTCCCATTCGATTTTCCTTCAAGCCCGAGCAGATACATAACGACAATGGTTTCCAACACAATACAAGCTCACTGAGGAAAAGCTGGACACTATCATTGAAAGATTACCCGTAGAGTGGAAGGTCCCAGTTGACAAGAGGGACCTGTGAAACTTAGAAAATGGGAAGGCAACAACTCGACTGAACCCTACCGAGGAAGACAAGGGCTCAGTCAGTCGGAAGGAAGGTGCGGGAAAAGATGACCCTGCAAAAGAACAATCGAAGGGTTCATGCCATGATGACCCTGCAAAAGAACAATCGAAGGGTTCATGCCAACATATTCTGACCTAAATGCATAGTACGAGGAACGAAGGACAAAGCAAAGGATGGACCAGGGAACAGGAAGCACCAGTGATGGTCTTCCAAAGGAGCAGGTTAATAGGCTCCTACAGAAATTAACCGAGGTCATAGAAGAAAAAAATGCGACTGTCACACAGTATTCAAGTGGATACTTCCACCAGGTAACCAAACTGCTATCTACACTGTCGCATGCAGTTGTAGAGTCCAGTGTACCATGTGGGGAAGTTTGACCGAGTGCGTTGACAAGCAGGGTTGAAGTAGAAGTTGGCCCGACTCGTCACAAACCCAAGGTTAGTTTAGGTTTTTCCAAATGCGATGAAAACAGGAAATGAAGAGCTGGATGTGGAACTAAGGAAGCACGACTCGATCATGGTAGATTTCAACCTACTACCATTGCTGACGCTACAGAGAATCCAAACCACAACAATGACAGAACTCAGCGACCGCGAAGCCGCAATGGATGACAAGATCGTGTGGTACAAGCAGCAGATGCACATCAACAAAATAGAGGCACACCATCTTCAAGCAGAGAAGACCCAAACTTTAGAGGAAAAGGAGAAGGCCCTAGAAGATGGGTAGCGATTGGAATAGGCACTATCCATAGTATGCAATAAAACTCCTGAGGTAGATCAGGATGTACTACCAAAGGAGAAGGAAATTTTCTTTGGTGTACTTATCCCCAACTTGCAGAAAGAGAATGCAGAGTTGCAAGCAAGGGTGGTACATACCACACCACCGGACCAGATTCAGGGATGGCAGAATGCGATTGAGGAAGCCATGACAGAAATCACGGATATGGAAAAGACATCCCAAGAAGTCGCAAAGGGTGTCACGGAGTTTTGGGGTAGTGTAGTCCAGGATGACCAGCTAACCGCACTGAAGTAACAACTCAGCGAAGTGGAAGCATACCTAGAATCCTTTAAGGGATTGATCAAAGTGATGCCCTCACTGATACAAATGACAAAGGTAGCAGAACTAAAAATAATGCAGTAGCATGTAATGAAGGCCTGCGAAAGACAGCAAAGAAGGGCCACACATTTGGACAAGCTCCAAACAAAAGTTGAATTTCTTGCAGTACGGGCAATGGAAGCAATGAAACGGGTTAAGTAACACCTGGAGGAAGCGCAACAGAAAATTTGTGAACACCCAACAGACCAGTGTATGCAACTCAGAATGTCGGCAAAGGAAGTGGTCGACTAGATCAAGAATGAATAGGACGATTTCCAACAGCAGGTGAACGCACTAGAGGTGTCCAACTGAGGTGGCTAAAGGGCAAGCTACAAGTTTGTGTTGGGATCATGTTGGCATGGGATTAGTCCGCATGAAGTGCGGAAGCCGATAGCTGTGAAGAGGACCATCCGTAGAAGGACAGCTCATTCACGAAGAACAAGGAAGCACAAGATTAGTTAGTTTGTTAGAAATGGGTCATTTTGATCGTTTTGTAACCATTTAGTTGATATAAATAGGAGTATGAATGTAAGCATAAGGGAATCAATGGGAGACTGGATTGTAAAATCATTGTAATTATGTGTTTCGATTGTGTTTTGCTCTATTTTTCGTAGTTTTGTATGGATCCGCAATAATATGTTACGAACTATTTCTACGAAGGTTATACCGTAGGTTTTGATGAATGCATGAAGATGTTCGGTTATGGTTATATCTTTTGTCTATGTTTCTATTAAATGATGAATACAAGTTTTTTTGGTATGTTTAAGGTTTTGTGGCTCATTAATTGTTGTTGATGTGAATGACTAGTTTAACCATGTTGATGCGAATGTCCATTATGTATTGAATCTGCTAATGGTGAATATGCGAATGATGAATGTATGAATGTATGCGAATTTACATCTCTAGTTTCTATTGTTGTAGATTTGAAGTGGTTGTATGTCCTTTCCCCACTGTGGAAACTTGGTTCCTACAACCCCCTTCATTGTTGATGTAATTGTAACTTCGGAATGTATTTCACTTATGTATATTTTATTCCTATAGAGATATTATTATTCCTCTATACGAAAGTGTTTGTATTCCTATAGAGATGTTATTATTCCTCTATACGGAAGTGTCGTCATTTATATTGTAAGTGTCGTAACTTATACTTGATGGGTTATTAGACCACCCTGATGGGGTCGGCCTTGTATGAGTCATGTGGATAAAAGGGTTATTAGACCAACCTATTGGGGATCGGCCCTATCAGCATTATGTTATGTGGTTAAGTTAAGGCCAACCTAGTAAAGGCTATTAGGCAATTCAAGTCAAGTATAAATAGAGTGCGGGAGGCACTCTATTTGATCATTCACTTCTCACTCACACACTCATTGGAGAGTGGCGCACTGGTGGAGGAGGAGAAGATGCTGCCAGGAGGACTATCTCTTGTACTTGGGTTGTATCATTGCTCTATCTATCTCTGAGGAAGTTGTGGGATTTTTCACCTTCTTGGTTTTCCCCGGTGAAACTCTGTGTCTCTTGTGTGCTTGCATTATTGTGTCCATGATTGATATGCTGTAGATATGCCATAGATATATTGTACATGTTATTATCTCAGTTAAGATCCGAGATCAGATTGAAATTTCTGAAAAACTAACATGGTATCAGAGCTAGCCTGAAAGAAGGCATGGTATGGCATTTATGACACTTGTTGCACTTGCGAAGCGAGGGCTTGATATAGAAAAACCCAGTCATCATAGCACTTTCTCTATAAATTCATTTGGGTGGGGTTTCAAGATTTGAAAATATTACAGTTCGAAGATAAGATCCCCATGTACCTTTTGACTGAAGGAGAGCCTCTAATTGGTTGTACTTTCAGATTTATGATCTGTATAATATAGGGTTTCTGCATCTTCCATATCTCCATCATAAATAGGTGACCTAGGACAAAAGGTCACAACTTGGGATAGGAAGCTCCAAATGAAATTTCACAATAAGTAACAGGTAGGGCATGGACTCTACTTTTACAGGTATGATTTTCAGAGGCCGAAATTGAACCAGTGACACATGGCACTCCATACAAGTTCACTCTCTTGTTTTATCCCATAAACAGGTCACATTGCGACACTTGTCTTAACTCTCTCTCAGGGAATCCATTTGAGGTTAGACCTATGGGGTTGGAAAGATAACAGGTCATGCTACCACAAGAAGAATGTTTAGACCCTGTAGATCTAAAATTTAGGAGTTACACCAGAAACAATCAGGTGCATATTTCTATCAAAACAGAATTGGATTTTGAGCACCTTCATTCACGGCTCCGGGAATTTAGGGTTTCGAAGAATGTTGGAATTTTTGTATCAGAGACCATGGATGGATGCTCCTCATAAAATCAAAATTTAGAGACCAAGATAGAATTTTTTGGTTGGGAAGAAGGACAGGCTTGATCAAACCCTAGTTCGGGACTTTGATCGGAAAGGTGAAACATTAGGGCTTCTGCAAAAATGGGAATTTTTGAAATCTGTGACCATAGTTGGAAGCTCCTTGGAAAAATCGAATTTTATAGCTTTGGATCAAACTATTTGGTTGGGTGAAGCTCTGGGAAACTCAAACCCTAATTCAAGATCCTCCCTAGTGAATCCAGAAGATTGAAAAGCAAATTTGAGGGGTGAAACTTTGTAGTTTGCAAATTCTGAATATACCAGGTTGATCAGCTCATCAAGGCACATCTTTCTATCCTTTCAGAAGTTTGAAATTCAAAGTTTGAATTTTTAGGGTTTCCCTGACAAACCCTAATCCAACTCCAAATCCAGTTTCTGCAAATCAAGTGGATTGGGTTAATCCTAGAAGAGAATGGATTGGTCACCTACATAAGTGAAGAAGTTCATGTTTCAGAGGGAGATGAGGCTAAGGCCTTGCATAAGAAGATTACAAGCAATCTTGACAGGTATGACTTATCCAGGTATGTTTCAAGATCTGTTCATTATTAAGTTTATGGTATGTTTGTCTTCATTAAGGTTAGTACAATCTTGATTAACTTTAGACTTGTCGTATCACCTTAATAAAATTATGAATGCAGATATTCATTGATTAGGGTTTTGACACTTATGATTGTACTAACGCATTGTGGTGTTGTATGAGGTTGATGTTGTCCGCTAACATGAAAGGTACATCAAGAAAGACAAATCATGTTCTAGTTCAAGAACATATGACCATGTTGACATGAAGACAAAGATTCATCCATTGTCATGGATCACATAGAAGATCTACTTTCGAGGTATGTATAACTTGTTTCTATAATGATTAACCTATGACATATGCAGGTTACTAGCACAATTCATTGAAGAGAACAAGAAGACATTGCTAGACATAACTAGCAAATATTATAACCAGGTATGTTTTTCCTATATCAAGTTAGAATCCTACCTTGTGTTAGGATCTTATACTAATAATGATTATTCATGAAGTTAGAAATGTAAGTAATCAAGGGTTTATGCATATTATGTCTCTTACCTTGATTGATGATATGACTAACCAGAAAATTCCTTTGGTCAAATAAGAATATGCATGAGTAAAAGAAGTATTCCCTGAAACCTTGAATAATAATGTTTATTATCTGTGTTTGAAATGATCATGACTATACATGTTTAAGATTATTGTGTTTTGATAGTATTGAGATTATACTAATGAATGTATGTATGAGACCTCAAGGATAACACAATGATGATACTAGTAAGTATGCATAGTGATCGAGGATGGATATAAGTTCAAGGATAGGTAATCGAGGAAGCAAAGATCAAGAGGGAGCACACTCCAGTAGTTGCTGCAAGGAAGCAAAGATTGAGAGGGATTCCACCCAACAAAAAAACAAAGATAAGTATTTGAATTGTCATTTCTTTCACATTTGTTTGTTTAAATAAATGATGTATATGCTCATGTTCCTAGACTTAGGGTGTGTATTATGCATATTAGAATAATTGCATTAATGAACAGTATACTACTAATATGCATGTGATGGGTAAGTGGCTTATGGCACTGTACAACATTCCATTGCTACTTATCTAGAATGAAACCTCTTTGCTGACATGTTGGGAGTTGTGCACACTCTTAACAATGTTCTGGTAGAGATTGGAACGCATCTAGAAAGTTACAGGATATGGATAAACGTTGTATTGAAGCAATGGCTAAAATAATTGCATAACTGTATGACATATTTATTTATGTGTAAGAATTTGTTTTGAAAACTATGAGATGTTTTCTAATCATGAAATTTAACTCGTTTTGTAGGAAAGATCGTATACCATCACCTACAAAAGAAGGACAACAACATTTGTTCAACAACAAAGTTATCTATTGAAGATATTGAAGTTCCCAGGATTCGGGAAGAATGCCATGATCGAGGAATATCAGTCGATCATGAAGAATGAGGTTTGGGATGTGGTCCCAAGACCTGAAGGGAAGTCTGTTGTGACTTCCAAGTGGATCTATAAGATCAAGCATGCTGCAGATGGTAGCATAGAAAAATACAAAGCAAGATTTGTAGCTCGTGGCTTCTCCCAGAAATAAGGGATTGATTATGAAGAGACTTTTTCTCTTGTGGCCAGATACACTTCCATTAGATCAGTACTTTCTCTGGCTGCAGTGATGAAATGGAAGATACACCAGATGGATGTCAAGACAGCTTTCTTGAATGGTGTAGTCGAGGAGGAAGTGTATGTGGAGCAGGTACTTGGTTTTGAGACACATGACATAGAGTCATATGTGTGTAGGTTGAAGAAATCCTTGTATGTCTTGAAGCAAGCGCCTAGGAAATTGGTATGGTAGGATATATAGATTTCTATCCAGTTTGTGCTTTACTAAGAGTAAAGTGGATTCCAACCTTTACTACAAGGTTGAGGAAGGCAATCCTGTGATACTACTCTTGTATGTGGATGACCTGTTTGTAACAGGTGAGGATAGATTGACTGCCGAGTTTGAGATGAAGGACTTGGGGATGATGCACTATTTTCTAGGCATGGAGGTGTGGTAGAGTGTAGATGGAATCTTCCATGGATAACGGAAGTATGCAGTAGAGATCCTGAAGAGGTTCAGGATGATGGATTGCAAGGCCATGACCACACCTATGGCATCGAACCTGAAGCTTCTGTGTGATACTCATATGATCCAGTTGATGTCACTGCGTATTGTCAGATGATTGGGTCCTTGATGTACCTGAGGAACACGACACTAGATATTTTCTTTGCAGTGAACACATTGAACCAGTTCTTGGCGGATCCTAGAGGTGTTCACCTGGTTGCTATAAAACATATTCTAAGGTACCTTAAGGGTACAATTGATTATGGGCTCAAGTATGATGTGAATCAAAAGTTTAATCTGCAGGGTTATGTTGATTCAGACTAGGAAGGTAGTGTTGCGGAAGAGCACTTCATGGTGTTTCTTCAGTATGGGATCAGGGGTGATCTCTTGGTTTAGCAGGAAGCAGTATTGCTTAGAACTGAGTACAGTCGAAGCAGAGTATTTTGCAGCTTGTTCGGCTAGTTGTGAGGCAGTATGGTTGAGGAATCTACTGTCCAAGTTATTTTATCTCCCATTGGATGCTACTGGTATCTTTTGTGACAACCAGAGTTGTGTGAATCTATCTGAGAACCCAGTGTTCCACGATAGGTCGAAGCACATAGAGATCAAATACCATTATATCAGGGATATGGTGCAGAGAGGAGCACTGAAGTTCCTGTATGTTGCGACGGATGAGTAGGTTGCAAATATGCTAACGAAGCCACTAGTCAGAGTGAAGTTTGAGTACTTCAGAGGAAGGCTTGGTGTTCTTCAGATTGATGACACTTCGAGGAAGAAGTGATGGACACATTTGCAGGAGCCATTCCGAGCATGGTGAGAGGAAGATCCTTCCATGGCTATGGATGTAAGCGCTAGATGATGAGCATCAAGACGATGCTCCAGTTACTGCTCTGTATATGCATCATGTTGGATGATTGTTATGATCAATTGGATCATGTATATGTATATGCATCATGTTGGATGCTTGTGATGATTAGATGGATCATGTATTTGTATATGTATCAAGTGGATACATTGTATGAACAGGTAGATCATGTATGATGATATGTATCAGGTGGATACATTGTATGATCAGGTATATCATGTATGATGATATGTATCAGGTAGATACTATGTATGCATCAGGTGGATGCATTGTATGATCAGGATGATCATGATTGATGAGCTTCAGGATGTTGCTCCAAATGATATGTATCAGATATGCATTAGGTCGATGCATTGTATGATCAAGATGATCGTGGTTGATGAGCTTCAGGATGTTTCTTGAGATGATATGTATTAGATATGCATCAGGTGGATGCATTTTATGATCAGGATGATCATGGATGATGAGCTTCAGGATGTTGCTTCAGATGATATGCATCAGGATGATGCTATGATGATGATCAGGTTGATCATGTGATGATATACATCAGGATGATGTATGATGAGTATCAGGATGATACTCTATGGTCGTGGACAGGTTGTGCAAATAAGCATATAATATGGCCCTGGGAGGTTTGCAGATACTCTTTTAAGGTTTTTCCTATGGCATATAATATGGCCCTAGGATATTTGGCAAATGCTCTTTCGAGGTTTTGCTTGGGAGGACATATAATATGGCCCTGGGAGATCCGATAGGTTGGGATGTGTGCCCGTAATAAGCCCTGGGATGCTCTTGAGAGGTTTTGTCCTATGGCATATAATATGTCCCTGGGAGATCCGATAGGTTGGGATGTGTGCCCGTAATAAGTCCTGGGATGCTCTTGTGAGGTTTTGTGGTGACCACATGTAATATGTCCCTGGGAGATCCGATAGGTAGAGCTGTGTGCTCGTAACATCCTGGGATGGTCTTGCGAGGTTTTGTGGTGGGGTCACATGTAATATGTCCCTGGGAGATCTGACAGGTAGAGATGTGTGCTCGTAACAGCCTGGGATGCTCTTGCGAGATTTTGTGATGCACGTAATAAGTCTTGAGTATTCCACAATATGGACAGTGATGACAAAGAGCTGCAAGTGGTGGGCCTACATCTAGTATGAAAAAAAGACTAGCTCTATAGATCTTCCTATGACGAGTAGTTTAGAGCTTGATTGAGATAGCAGCAGTAGTGACGATGACAATTATTCGATGTCGATGATCCAGTGATAATGATCCAGAGAAGAGGACTTGTGCTAGAAGACCTGTGTCGAGAAATACCTTCCTAGTTAAAAGGGAGTGTTGATGTAATTGTAACTTCGAAATATATTTAACCTATGTATATTGTATTCCTATAGAGATTTTATTATTCCTCTATACGGAAGTGTTTGTATTCCTATAGAGATGTTATTATTCCTCTATATGGAAGTGTCGTCATTTATATTGTAAGTGTCATAACTTATACTTGATGGGTTATTAGACCACCTTGATGGGGTCAAACCTGTATGCATCATGTGGGTAAAAGGGTTATTAGACCACCCTATTGGGGGTCGGCCCTGTCAGCATTATGTTATGTGTTTAAGTTAAGGCCGACCTAGTAAAGGCTACTAGGAAAGTCAAGTCAAGTATAAATAGAGTGCGGGAGGCACTCTATATGATCATTCACTTCTCACTCACACACTCATTAGAGAGTGGCGCACTAGTGGAGGAGGAGAAGATGATGCTAGGAGGACTATCTCTTGTACTTGGGATGTATCATTGCTCTATCTATCTCTGAGGAAGTTGCGGGGTTTTTCACCTTCTTGGTTTTCCCCAGTGAAACTTTGTGTCTCCTGTGTGCTTGCATTATTGTGTCCATGATTGATATGATGTAGATATGCTGCACATGTTATTCTATCAGTTAAGATCCTAGATCAGATTGAAATTTCTGAAAAACTAACAATCATCATCTCGGGTGAGACTTCACTCGCTTCATGGGTGTTGTTGGAAAGGTTACAACCTTTCTAGGCCAGTGATTAAGGGTGTTTGATTGGGTTTGTTGACGACGGTGTGAAGTGAACCCCTATCGATAGTTGTTGTGTCAACACTTTCCATTTTTTTTTTAAATGACCAAAGTAGGGAGAAATCCTCCTAGTACCTTCAAATTTAACCCCTCCTAGCTGGAAGAGGAATACCTTGTATCTTTGGTAAAGGAGAACTAGACCCTTTTTTATGAGGCCAAATGTGAATTGACATCAATATAGTTTGTAGAAAATCTAAAAAAGGAAAATAAAGTCATTTCTTCCTAAGCTCTTGAGAAAAAATTAAAGGATAATAAGGAGTTTTTGGAGTTGGAGGTGTAGTTAGAGCTTATGTAATCTCAACAATTTCCTAGTTTTGATTCTAATGATGATAAAAAGGAGATATGTATCTATTGGGAATAGTACATTCTTTGCATGTGGATCGAATGGAAAAGTCGATAGTCAACTGGTTTAGGTTGACTAAAGTAGAAGGTGACAGATGGGTGAAGTCTAGTCAGTCGAGTAACTGGAATAGATGTTTGATCAAAGGTAAGTGACTAGTCAACAAGAAGTCAACAAAAGAACCAAAAAGACTCAACGAGAAATAGGCCGAAGTTAACCCAATCAAGTCGATTGTAAAAAAATAACCGAAAGTGCTTAGGAAGTTATGGATTGTCATTAATGAGCAGTTGATTGTATTGCATCTATAAATAAGATATAATGGCTATGAATGATGTATTATACTATGACTAGTATGTTAATTTTTCAAAATTTACTTCAATCTGATCTAGGATCTTAACTGAGAGAACAACATGTACAAAAAATCTATAGCATATCAATCATGGACACAATAATGCTAGCACACAAGAGACACAGAGTTTACTTGGGGAAAACCATAAAGGTGAAAAACCCCAATAACTTCCTCAGAGATAGATAGAGCAATGATACAACCAGAATACAAGAGATAGTCTTCTCCTAGTAGCAAAGCCTCCTCCTCCACAAGTGCGCCACTCTCCCAAGTGTGAGTGAGAGAATAGAATGTGTAAAATGAGAGAGACACACTCTCTATTTATACTCTAACTTGACTTGACCTTTACTCAATTAGGTCGGCCTCAACTTAACCACTTAACATAATGTTGACTGGGTCGACCCCCCACTAGGGTGGTCTAATAACCCTTTGACCCACATGGATGACCCCCAATAGGGTGTTCTAATAACCCTTTGACCCACATGACTTATACAGGGCCGAACCCAACAAGGTGGTCTAATAACCCATCAAGTATAAGTTACGACACTTCCGTATAGAGGAATAATAACATCTCTATAGGAATACAAACACTTCCATATAGAGGAATAATACCATCTCTATAGGAGTACAAAATACATATATGAAATACATGGGTGAAATACATTTTGAAGTTACATATACATCAACACTCCCTCTTAACTAGGAAGGTATTTCTCGACACAGGTCTGCTAGCACAAGTCTTCTTCTCTGGATCATCATCAACGAATCATCATCCTTGAATCATCGTCATCGTCACTGCTACTGCTATCTCAATCAATCTCTGAATCTACTCGTCATAAGAATTTCTACAGAGCCAGTCCTTTTTCATATTGGATGTAGGCCCACCACCTGCAGGTCTTCATCATCTATGCGAACGGTCTGATAGAGGTGGCCTCTTAGGACTAATTTTATGTGCGGATGCAATACCAGAAAGAGTATCCCGGGAACATTTATGTGCCTAAGCACGACCGAAAATATCTCCCAGGACTGATTACATGCATCTCCTCCATAATACCTTTAAAGAGCATCCCAGGAACATTTATGTGCCACAGCACGACCGGCAAGATCTCTAAAGAGCATCCCAGGACTTATTACAAGCACACAGCTCAACCTATCGGATCTCCAGGACTAATTACATGTGGATAGACAAAACCTTTAAAGAGCATCCCAGGAACATTTATGTGCCACAGCACGACCGACAAGATCTCTAAAGAGCATCCCAGGACTAATTATGAGCACACAGCTCAACCTCTCGGATCTCCAGGACTGATTACATGTCTCCATAGTAATACCTCATCCCAGGACCGATTACAAGCACACAGATCAACCTATTGGATATCTGAGGACTGATTACATACTACATAACAATACAAGAAAGAGTACCCCAAGAACATTTATGTGTCGCATCACGACCGGCAAGATCTCCCAGGACTGATTACATGCTATTTGCACAACCTGCCACATATCATCTCTGACCTCCAAGTATCAAACTGATACTCATGATCCAATGGATCATCATCGCACGAGGCATCATCCTGATGCCCATGATCATACTGATCATCATCACTTGTACCATCCTGGTACATATCATCTGGAGCAACATCCTAAAGCTTATCATCATGATCAACCTGATCATACAATGCATCCACCTGATGCACACCAAGTATCTCCCTGATACATATCATCATACATGATCCACCTAATCAAACAGTGTATCCACTTGATACAAATACAAATACATGATACATATCAACATACATGATCTACCTGATCATACAATGTATCCACCTGATACATATACAGATACATGGTCCAAGCATCCAACATGATGCATATACAAATACATACAAATGATCCAACCAATGATATCCAGCATCCAACATGATGCGTACATACATATACATATAAATGATCCAACTGATCATATCCAGAATCATCCTAATGCATATACAGAGCAGTAATTGGAGCATCATCCTAATGCTCATCATCCTGATGCTCATCATCCATGATCCTCCTGATCATCATAGCATTGTCCTCTTTAGATCATCTCATCATCCACGAAGCACAGCCCAGATGTACATCATCCAACACTTACACCACCGACATGGGAGAACACATCTACCACCATTCGGGAAAGGCTCCAACCCTTACTTTTTCACCATGGGAGAACACATCTACCACCATGTGAGAATGGCTCAGCAATTACATCACGACCATGGGAGAACACATCAACCATGTCAGAAAAGCTCATGTGCATTTTCATCTTCCAGACTCATCACTTCCTTTTGGAAGGAACCTCGATCTGAAGTGCACCAAGCCTCTCTCTGAAGTACTCAAACTACACTCTGTCCAACGGATTGGTCAATACATCTACATCCTGCTCATTCATCGCAACATACTCTGCTTTGGCTGTAATCAATACTACTTCTTGCTAAACCAAGAGATCACACCTAATCCCATACTGAAGCAGCACCCAGAAGTGCTCTTCCTATCTACAGCACTGCCTGCGCAATCTAAATCAACATAACCCTGTAGGTTAAACTTTTGATTCGCATCATATTTGAGCCCATAATCAACTGTACTCTTCAGGTACCTCAGAATATGCTTTACAGCAACCAGGTGAACACTCCTCAAATCTATCAGGAACTGGTTCAATGTGTTCACCATAAAGCAAATATCTGGTCTCGTGTTCGTTAGGTACATCAAGGACCCAATCATCTGATGATACATAGAGACATCAACCGGCTCAGATGAAGCATCACAAAGAAGCTTCAGATTCGATGCCATAGGTGTGGCCATGGCCTTGCAATCCATCATCCCGAACCTCTTCAAGATCTCTACTGCATACTTCTCTTGTCCAAGGAAGATTCCATCTGCACTTTGCCACACCTCCATGCCAAAAAAAAAAATAGTTCATCATCCCCAAGTTCTTCATCTCGAACTCAGCAGCAAGCTTCCGCTATGTGTCGGCAATCAATCTGTCATATCATGTTACAAACAGGTCATCCACATATAGAAGTATAATCACAGGATTCCCTTCCTCAGCCTTGTAGTAAAGGTTGGAATCCGCTTCACTCTTGGTAAAGCCCAAACTAGATAGAAATATTTCTATCCTACCAAGTTCTGCACACATATATGACTATACCATTCAAGAAGGCTGTCTTGAAATCCATCTGGTGTATCTTCTATTTCATCACTTTTATATTTCTCTATGCTACCATCTGCAGCATGCTTGATCTGATAGTTCCATTTGGAAGTCACAACAGACTTCCCTTCAGCTCTTGGGATCGCATACCAAACATCGTTCTTCATGATCGACGGATCATGGCATTCTTCTCGTATCCTGGGAACTTCAATATCTTCAATAGATAATTTTGTTGCTTGAACAAATGTTGTAGTCCTTCTCTTGTAGGTGAAGGTATACAGTCTTTTCTACAAAACAAGTTAAATTGCATGATTAGAAACATCTCATAATTTTCAGACAAATTCTTACACATAAAGAAATATGTCATACAGTCATGCAATTGTCTTAGCCAATGCTTCAATACAACATTTATCCATGTTCCACAATTTTCTAGATGCCTTCCAGTATCTACCAGAACATTTTTAAGAGTGTGCACAACTCCTAACATGTCAGCAAAGAGGTTTCATTCTAGATAAGTAGCAATGGAATGTTGTACAGTGCCATAGGCCACTTAACCATGTATATTAGTAGTATACTGTTCATCAATGCAACTATTCTAATATGCATAATACACAACCTAATTCTAGGAACATAAGCATATACATCATTGAATAACATTATGTAAGAAATGACAATTCAAATACTTATCTTTGTTTGGTTGCTGGGTGGACTCCCTCTGAATCTTTGCAGCTCCATTCTGATGTGGATTGTGAGAAGTGGTCAACTCCCTCTAAATATCTACATTCTTGTAGAAATTGTTGAAGTGTGCTCCTTTGCTTTCTTGCAAGAACAACTGGAGTGTGCTCCCTCTTGATCTTTGCTTCCTGGATTAGCTGTCCTTGAACTTACATCCATCCTTAATCACTATGCATGCTTATTAGTATCATCATTGTGATATCCTTGAGGTCTCATACATAATCACACATTTATTAGTATAATCTTAATACTATCAAAACACAATAATCTTAAACATGTATATTCATGATCATTCATAGATAATAAACATTAGTATTCAAGGTTTCAGGGAAGTCTTCTTTTACTCATACATATTCTTATTTGATCATAGGACTCTTCTGATTAGTTAAATCATCAATTCATAAACCCATGATTACTCAAACCTATACCTTCATGATTCTTCTAGTTAGTCATATCATCAATTATGGTAAGAAACATAATATGCATATAGCCATGACTATTCAAACCTATGACTTCATGAATAATCATTATCAACAACACAACAATATAAGATCCTAACACAAGGTAGGATTCTAGCTTGATATAGGAAAAACATACCTGGATTAGCATGCTAGCTAGTTATGTCTAACATACCCGCATAATGTCTTCTGGTTCTCTTCAGTGACTTGTGCTAGTAACCTGCATGTCTCATAAGTTAACCATTGTAGAACCAAGTTATACATACCTCGAAAGTAGATCTTCTATGTGATCCATGACAATGGATGAATCTTTGTCTTCATGTCACCATGAGCATATGTTCTTGAAGTAGAACATGATTTGACTTTCTTGGTGTACCTTTTGTGTTAGCAAACAACATAAACCCCATACAACACCATACTGCATTAGTACAATCATAAGTGTCAACACCCTAATCAATGAATATCTTTTATCATGCATTCATAATTTTATTAAGGTGATACGACAAGTCTAGATTTAATCAAGATTGTACTAACCATAATAATATGAAGAAAAATATACCATAAAATTAATCATGAACAAATCTCGAAACATACTTGGATAAGTCATACCTATTGATATTGCTTGTAATCTTCTTATGTAAGGCCTTAGCCTCATCTCCCTCTGAAACAGGAACTTCTTCACTTATGCAGGTGACCAATCCATCTTCTTCTAGGATTAACCCAATCCACTTGATTTGCAAGAACTGGATCTGGAGTTGGATTAGGGTTTGTTAGAGAAACCCCAAAAATTCAAACTTTGAATTTCAAACTTCCGAAATGATAGAAATATGTGCCTTGATGAGCTGATCAAGCTGGTATGTTCAGAATTTGAAAACTGCAAAGTTTCACTCCTCAATTTTGCCTTTGAAACTTCTGGATTCACTAGACGTGACCCCGAACTGGGGTTTGATGAAGCCCACTCTTCTACCCCATCAAAAGGTTTGATCCAAAGCTCTAAGCTTCTATTTTTATGAGGAGCTTCCAGCCGTAGTCACAGATTTCAAAAATTCTCATTTTTGTAGAAGCCCTAATTTTCCACTTTTCTGATCAAAGTCCCGAACTAAGGTCTAATCAAGCCCGGCCTTCTGCCCAACCAAAAATTCTGATATTGGTCTCTAAATTTCGATTTTGATGAATATAATTCAGCCGTGGTATCTGATTACAAAAATTCCAACTTTATCCGAAACCCCAAATTTCGGAAGCCATGAATGAAGGTACTCAAAAATAATTCTGTTTTGACAGAAATATGTACCTGATTTTTTCTTGTGTAACTCCAAACTTTTCGATCCACGGGGTCTTAAAAATTTTCTTGAGATAGCTTGACCTGTTATATTTCCATCCTAATAGGTCTGACCTCAATTCGATTCTCTGAGAGATATTTATGCCAAGTGTCGCAACGTGACCTGTTTATGGGATAATACAAGAGAGTGAACTTGTACGGCGTGCCACGTGTCACTGGTTCAACTTCGGCCTCTGAAAATTTTTCTTGAGATAGTACAGTCTGTGTACTACCTGTCACTATTTACTAAATTGCATTTGGAGCTTACTATCCCAAGTTATGACCTTTTTCCCAAGGTCACCTGATTTTGACTCAGATATGGAAGAGGCAGAAACCCTATATGGTACAGATCATAAATCACAAAGTACAACGAATTAGAGGTTTTCCTTTGGCCACAAGGTACATGGGAATTGGATCTTCGACCTGTAAAAGTTTCAGATCCAAAAACTTCGCCAAAACGGATTTATAGCGAAAGTGCTACGATGACTGGTTTTTACTATATCAAGCCCTAGCATCGTAAGTGCAACAAGTGTCATACATGCCATATCATGCCTTCTTTCAGGCTAGCTCTGATACCATGTTAATTTTTCAGAATTTACTTCAATCTGATCTAGGATCTTAACTAAGATAACAATATGTACAACAAATCTACAGCATATCAATCATGGACACAATAATGCAAGCACACAAGAGACACAGAGTTTACTTGAGGAAAACCATAAAGGTGAAAAACCCCAATAACTTCCTCAGAGAGAGATAGAGCAATGATACAACCAAAATACAAGAGATAGTATTTTCCTAGCAGCAGAGCCTCCTCCTCCACAAGTGCGCCACTCTCCCAAGTGTGAGTGAGAGAATAGAATGTCTAAAATGAGAGAGACACACTCTCTATTTATACACTAACTTGACTTGACCTTTACTCAACTAGGTCGGCCTCAACTTAACCACTTAACATAATGCTGATTGGGCCGACCCCCACTAGGGTGGTCTAATAACCCTTTGACCCACATGGCTGACCCCCAATAGGGTGGTCTAATAACCCTTTGACCCACATGACTTATATAGGGCCGACCCCAACAAGGTGGTCTAATAACCCATCAAGTATAAGTTACGACACTTACAATATAAATGACAACACTTCCGTATAGAGGAATAATAACATCTCTATAGGAATACAAACACTTCCATATAGAGTAATAATACCATCTCTATAGGAGTACAAAATACATATATGAAATACATGGGTGAAATACATTCTGAAGTTACATATACATCAACATAGTAATGTGTAGCATGGTCATGTAATGAAGTGTGATTTGTGGTCTAGCAAGTCACGATTGTAAACACCTATTTTTTAGTGTTTGGTTAATAGATGAATGAAATCTTACCAGTTTGTTGTTTTTCTTCCAAGAGAGGGGTTTCTAGTGTAATTTCTATGTAATATGTTGATGCTATTGTGATACATTGTCTTATGTGAATGTATTTAACTCTATGAATCAATTTGCAAACCTATTGTAACTAGTATTAAGACCCCAACACTTGGTATCAGAGTTGTACTTGGCTACATGGAAATGCATTTGTTGCTGAGGGTTTAGCTTGATCATGGATCAGGGAAATACCTGTTACAGTGGTAGTATTTCGAAAGCATTGATTCATAGTTAGAATGGCTAACACGTCGAGGATAGAAATTGAAAATTTTAATGGGAAATTTTTTTAGCTTTGGAACTCAAAATGGAGGATCTCCTTGTAGATCAAGAGTGATGGATTGCAGTCAACCTAGGAACAACTTTGGTGGGTGTGTCGAAGGAAGAGTGGCAAAAGATCGACATAAAGGTAAGGAGTACAATTTAGCTTTGTTTGGTAGATTCTACATTGTTGAATGTATCAAAAGAAGACACTACAAAGAATCTATGGGAAAAGTTGGGGAACTTGTAGCAATTGAAATATTTGGTTAACAAGTTGTTCCTTTGGAAGACATTGTATATTCTAAGTATGGGAGAAGGTAACTTGGTCATAGAGCACGTGAATGTGTTCAACACTATAACCAGTCAGTTGTTGTCCATGGATATCAAATCACCGAGGAGGAAAAATGGATCAGTTTGTTATGTTCTTTTCTAGAATCCTAGGATAGCCTGGTTGTGGCTACTAGAAGCAATAGCACCACATTGATGATCAAATATGTGTTCACATCTTGTTATCAGAAGAAATGATATGAAAGAATATGGAAGGATTGACCATCAATGCCTTGTCAATAAGAGGTCGACCGGTAGATAGAGGAAAAATAAAAACCTTCAGTAGAAGATAGAAGTCGAGGAGTATATCTAAGACTGGATCCCTTGGGACAATTGTAAATATTTGATCCAGAGATCACTACTCCCTCTGGATCACCCTGAGATCTCAAGCGGTATGAGTCTCAATATCAATATATCTCATAAAAATATAGACTCAAACAACTAGATCTGCATTTACCAACTGAAATATAAATGCAATCAAACACATAAAAAACAAATGTACCCTAGAACCCTTTCGGGGAAAAACTAGATAACTGTGGGGCTATCTTCCTCTCGAGCCCAAAGCATATAGATATAATTGAGACAATACAATACAGGATTACCTCAGTAGGTAACTCAACTGATCCAAAACTAGACAGACTCTTCTTTTCATGCATCCAGCTGATGCATGCACTAGATGAGTAAGCCCCAACTGTCAAACTAGATCTGAGTGCTCTAAAGATGCCTCTAACTAATCTTCCCTCTCTGTATCTCACTACTCTAATCTGCTCTGAAACTGAAGAATCCCTCTGATGAACTCGGCCTACTTTGCATGCACAAGTGCGCCCTCCCTCCAAATGTCAAATGCTCGTACCGGACTGGATCTCAACAGATCTAAGCTCTAATCATCCCTAACCTTCCTCCAATGCTAAGGCAAGGCTATCCTATAAGTCTCAGACTCTGAATTGGTCAATCCAACTCACAACGAGCTTCTCCCTCCTCAGGAAAAATGTCATCCTCCAAGAGAACTTGGCCTCCTCCAATCTAATCAGAAATCACACTGTTGAGCTCTCTTAGCTCATAGTACTGGGTGTCTAGCCTCTCTGGAACTCAAGGTCACTGATCTAGCTCAGATTTGACCTTCCTAGCTCCTGCAGCAACTCCTCTCTATCTCAAAAAGTCACCCCACATGTGCAACTACGCCCTCCTCACTCTAGCAGTATCTCTCTCCGACAATGCAACTGAGTAACCTCATATGGGGACCCCTTGCCTCTATAAATAATCTCACCGATGAATGAGGTTTTCCAAAACCCTAATTCTCGGTGCATGCAAAAATTCACTTTTGCATGAATGCATGCAAAAGGTCACTTTTGCATGCAGTCACTGAATGCTGACAAGTCATGCAAAACTCATGCATGCAAAGTTCAATCTCCCCTGAAGCTCCACGTGCAGCCCCCACTGGACTCATGCCACTGAGTAGAGTGCATCTACTCCATCCTGATGCCTATGCAGCTAATGTACCTCCATGTAAGGCATCTGAACCATGGAGGACATCCCAAAGTTATCATAATCTAACACTCCCTCTTAATGAGGAAAATCTTGAAACTGGTGCCTGGATCCATCAAGTCTGCTACTACTTCCACTGATCTAACTGATCTTCCTGACACTACTCTCTGACCTAAAGGACTTTGATCAATATCCATATGTTTGGCTTCAAAAGAATACCTCCTGTCAACCACTACTAACTCTACCACTACACTCTAACTCTGACTCTCTCTGAGTCTCTACTGCTGTAACCAACTCTGAAATCCTCTGTCAAGTGGATCTACTACTTTGTAGATCATCTTCCTATGACCCTGAGTTGACTCAGCTATGTAAGTCAACTCCCTCTGTCTCTGACCTAACTGAACTGACTTAGCTCTCTCTTGATCCAAGCCCATCTCAACCATGTCATACCATCTCACTCTCTGACTAGTGCATGCATGAGCAGCATTCTCATCCATATCATATGAACCCAAGGGCTCAATCTCTTGAGACTCATCACTGTCGAAATCATCTCGCTCATCCATCGGAACTCCAAAATCAGTATCCTGATCCTCATCATGGTGAGCATCTCGCCCACCCATCTGCTGAACAGGCTTACTCCTCTTGGCCTCATCTCTACTATGAGCATCCCGCTCATCATCCCCCTTTGCATCTAAAGAGTATGCACTCATCCATCCTAATGCTCCCGAGGTAGGCTGTCCATGAACCAAATAATCACCATCGATCCTGTGACCAAATAATACTAGGTCTACTCCTCTAGGAGAGGTGAAGAACTGATCCCTGTGAAACACTACAAGGCACCCTACTGCTGCTAAAGGTGTCATTGTGAGGACACTCCCTCTCATTCCTAGAACAAAGAGCACTCCTGAAACCTCCAAGAGCTCCCCGCGGTCAAGTAGAAATCTCACTCTGCCCACTCGAGTAATCAAATGGTCAACCCCATGAACATCCCGATTCAACTGCATGGATGTATGCTCTAGGATCAGGAATGCATCTTGCACTCCTATCATATGACTACTGAGAGTGATGTCCACTCTCCACCTCTTATCAACTTGAGCCTATGGTAGGATACTATCATGTCCTAACTGAACCAAGGCTAATGAGGACTCCTTCTCAAACCAAGAAGTAAACTCATCAACCTCCTCCACTGTTGCCACATGCTCGTCCATAATCAACCATCTCTCAGTCTTCATGTGCATGCATATCTCAGGCATATGCAGCATGCATATCTCAGGCATATGCAGCATGCATATCTCGTGCACATGCATCATGCAAGACCTAATGCACATGCATATCTCATGCACATCTCTGTACTGACACTCCCTTTTAGCGAGGAAGGTACTGTTGGAGAAGCATCCACCAAGATCAAACACATCATATGCTGCTGCAGCTACTCCCTCTGAACTGAAAGAATTTCTAGCTGTATTTGCTGCACTTTGATATGCAAATATACGCTCCTCCTCTATCAATGCCATCTTAAGAGAAGCACCATGCTCTCCCTCTGTCACTAATACTGAAACTGTATCCAAGGTCTCCCTTGACCCACATACAGGCTTTCCCAACAAGCTATACTCTACTCTCAAGCTAGATGCCATAACTCTGCAAAACTGAAATACGGTAACCCACAGTGAAGCAAGAATCTATCCTGATCACAGATCTAGCAGATCTATCTCAGATCTAACCTCTGAACTCACAGATCTGATAGATATAGTATTTATCCTAACATATATGATGTCTACACTCACAGATCTGAACTCTACTCTTCAGATATGGACTTTGCTCTCACAAATCTGAACACTATGCTTCAAATCTGATATGTCTGCCACAGATCTAGACTCTACTCATGCCAGATCTGAAAGATCTATCTCAAATATCACCTCCAAACTAGCAGATTTGATAGATCTGACCTCTACAACCTCATATCTTAGTTGTGCTCTTCAGATCTGGTCTCTTTCTTCACTGATCTACTAGATCTATCTTAGATCTAGTCTCCAATACCACAGATCTGATAGATATGACCTCTACAACCTCGGATCTAAGATCTACTCCTCAGATCTGGTAGATCCGGTCTCTATCTCTGTGGATCCACTAGATCTATCTCAGATCTAGTTACCAAAACCATAGATCTATGTGTGACTTCCCACTCTGACCCTCAAAAGGGCTCTAATACCATGTAAATATTTGATCCAGAGATCACTACTCCCTCTGGATATCCCTGAGATCTCAAGTGGTATGAGTCTCAATATCAGTACATCTCATAAAAATATAGACTCAAACAACTAGATCTGCATTTACCATCTAAAATATAAATGTAATCAAACACATAAACAACAGATGTACCCTGGAACCCTTTCAGGGAAAAACCAGCTAACTGTGGGGCTTTCTTCCTCTTGATCCTAGAGCATATAGATATAAATGAGACAATACAATACAAGATTACCTCATCAGGTAACTCAACCAGTCCAAAATTGGACAAACTCTACTTGGCATGCATCCAGCTGATGCATACACTAGATGAGTAAGCCCCAACTATCAAACTGGATTTGAGTGCTCTAAAGATGCCTCTAACTGATCTTCCCTCTTTGTATCTCACTGCTCTGATCTGCTCTGAAACTGAAGAATCCCTCTGATGAACTCTGCCTACTCTACATGCATAAGTGCGCCCTCCCTCCAGATGTCAAATGCTCGTACCGGACTGGATCTCAGTAGATCTTAGCTATGATCATCCCTAACCTTCCTCCAATGCTGAGACAAGTCTATCCTAGAAGTCTCAGACTCCGAATCGATCAATCCAACTCGCAACGAGCTTCTCCCTCCTCAGGAAAAATGTCCTCCTCTAAGAGAACTCGGCCTCCTCCAATCTAATCATAAATCACACTGTTGAGATCTCTCAACTCACAGTACTGGGTGTCTAGCCTCTCTAGAACTAAAGGTCACTGATCTAGCTCAGATCTGACCTTCCTAGCTCCTACAGCAACTCCTCTCTATCTCAGAAAGTCGCCCCACATGTGCAACTATGCCCTCCTCACTCTTGTAGTATCTCTCTCTGACAATGCAACTGACTAACCTCATCTAGGGACCCCCCGCCTCTATAAATAATCTCACTGATGAATTAGGTTTTCCAAAACCCTAATTCCCAATGCATGCAAAAGGTCACTTTTGCATGCAATCACTGAATGCTAACAATTCATGCAAAACTCATGCATGCAAAGGTCAATCTCCCCTGAGGCTCCACATGCAACCCCCACTGGACTCATGCCACTGAGTAGAGTGCCTCTACTCCATCTTGATGCCTATGTAGCTAATGTACCTCCATGTAAGGCATCTGAGCCATGGAGGACATCCCGAAGTTACCATAATCTAACAATAATGACAAAAACCTATTAGCGTGTGAAAAAGTTGGGCATTATAGGAAAAATTGTAAGTCGAGGGAAGTTAATATATGAAAAGGGTATGAAGAAGGTCAGTCGAATGATGGTAAGTATTCACAAGAAGATAAATTTGTTGTGTTGTTAGCCTCCTCAAGTACATAGTTAGATTTCTATTCTTTGTTGATCAACTTCAGTGCATCAGATCACTTGGCACCTCATAGAGAGTGATTATATCAGTATGAGAATATTGATGATGATGATGTTCTACTGGGAGATGATTCATCGACCAGGATATTTGGACGAGGTAAAGTTTGACTGAAAGTAAAAGACAAAAGAATAGGAACATTCCCAGGAGTGTTGTATATCCCTGGTTTGGCTTGAAACTTGATCTCAGTAATTAAGATGTGGAATGCAGGAGTGCAATCTATATTTGATAAATATATGTGCAAGATGGTGTGAGGAGTGATGGTACTGATGAATGGAGTTCAAACTAGAACCTTCTATAATCTGTTGGGAAAAGCAAACATCGAAAAAAGTGTTAATGTGGTATGTCATGAGTCTAGTGGAACATTTAATTGTCTATTCAACTCAACCATGTTTTGGCATCAAAATATGGGGCATATAGGTGAGAAAGGTATTTGTGTTATGCATAGTAAAGGTATGGTCGAAGGTCTCCCTAATTTCTTTGAATAAGTTGACTTTTGTGAACATTGTATTTATAGTAAATAGATTCATGTAAGGTTCTCATATGGTGCTACTATGGCTAAGGAAATACGAGAGGTAATATATAGTGATGTGTTTGGACCTATGTCGGTCCCTTCACTAGAAGGATCTCATTACTATGTTTCTTTCATATATGATTTCTTCATAATGACATGGTTGTATTTTCTAAGGAAGAAATATGAGGTTTTTGAGAAGTTTCAAGAGTTCAAATCTCTTGCAGAAAATTAGACTGGTAAATAGATCAAGGTGTTGAGAACTGATAATGGAGGATAATTATGTGGAAAAATATTCGGCTAGGTTTGTAGGTAGCACAATATAGATTGAAAAAAAACAACTCCATACATGCCTCAACATAATGAAATTGCTAAAATAATGAACAGAATTTTGATGCAGAAATTGAGCATGCCTAGTGGTGTAGGAGTTGCACAAGAATTCTGGGAAGAGGCATTCAACACGGCATGTTACCTAGTGAATAGGTCATTGCCAATGGTTATGGTTGATAAGAATATATATGAGGCATGGGTTGGTAAGAATCCATCTCTTACACATTTTAGAGTGTTTGGATGTGACGCCTATGTTCATATCCCAAAGGAGAAAAGAACAAAACTCGAAAGCAAGTTGAAGAAGTGAATCTTCATTAGGTGCAAGGATTGAGTGAAAGAAGATAAGTTGTGGAACCCAATGACAAGGAAATAATTTTAAATTAGAGATAAGTTTATAGTCAAGATGTGAAATTTATATAACTTGGAAGCACTTCCGAGAATGAAGATATTAAAAGAGAAAAAAAAAGAAAAAAGAAAGAGTTTGAAATAAACAATGAAAGTTTGGATTTGGGAGAGTCGATTGAATCCAACGAAGAGGTGGAACAACAAACTCTGGACGTCATGAGGTCTAGTTGAGCAAGGAAACAAATAGAAAGGTACATTCCATCCAAATTTCATGTTTCTTTTGCATTATCTACCATAGACGATGATCTCAGGTCGGTAAAGGAAGCAATCGACTCGACAGAGGGTAAACTCTAGAAAGGGCCATGGAAGAATAAATGGAGTCCTTGAAGAATAATGAAACATGGGATCTAGTCGCATTACCAAATGGAAGGAAACCCATCAGAAGTAAGTGGGTGTTCAAGAAAAAGTTGAATGCAACAAGTCAAGTCAAGAAGTACAAAGCTCGACTAGTATAAAAAGGATATTCCCGAGTTGAGGAAGTTGACTTCGATGAAATTTTCTCTCGTGTTGATAAGCTAACTTGCATAAGGGTACTGATGTATTTAGTTGCAACATTTGATATTGAGATGGAACATATGGATGTAAAGACAACGTTTCTTCATAATGACCTTGAAGAAGAGATTTATATCAAGCAACCTAAAGGTTTTACAGTAGAAGGAGAAAAGGAGTTGATTTGTAAGCTCAAGAAGTATCTCTACGGTCTAAAATAATTTCCCAGAATGTGGTATCGGAATTTTGACATCTATATCCAGCAGTTGGGGTTTGCAATATGTCACGATGATCATTGTGTGTATTGGAAGAAATTCAGTGATCATTTCATATATGTAGTTCTATATGTCGATGACATGTTGTTCGTGGGGAATAACATGGACTTGATAAAGGAGGTGAAACTACAATTATCCTCTAAGCTTAACTTGAAGGATCTTAGAGCAACAAATTTCATTCTTGGAATGGAAATTCAAAGAGATCATATAGATAGAGGGTTCTAGTTAAGTTAGAAGAAATATGTTAAGATAGTCCTGAAATGTTTCAACATGTAGGAGACTCAATTGGTCAAGGTTCCTATTCCCATGGGAGTAAATCTATATGTTCAGCAATGTCCTAAGACACAAGAAGAAAAGGATTACATGTTAATGTTATGTATTCCCTATGCTAGTTTTTTTGGTATTTTAATGTATGATATGATCTGTACATGGTCGAATATTGCCCATGTAGTGGGAGTATTGAACATGTACATGTCAACACCTGGAATGGAGCACTAGACCACAATCAAGAGAGTATTTAGATATCTGCGTGGAATGATGGATTATGCAATCTATTAAGGAGGAGAGACTAACAACAACAAGGAAATCAATGTACATGGATTTTTCGATTCCAATTGGGCTGGAGATATCAACCATAGACGATCGACCAACAAATATGTGTTCAAGATATTTGGCGGAGTAGTTAGTTGGATGAGTAGAAGGTAGTCGGTCATTGCATTGTTGACTACTGAGGCTAAATACATGGTATCTACTCATGCATGCGAGGATTTTGTTTGGTTGCAAAGGTTGTGTTTAGATGTTGGGTTTGGAAAACATGTTGTTAGGTTGGATTGTGAGGGTCAAAGTACAATATTCCTGGAAACAAATCCGACGCCATATGATTCAAAGATGAAACATATTGATGTTCAATGCCATTTTGTGAAGGAGATGGTGGATAACTAGAAGGTCTTACTCGAAAAGGTAGACATGGTAAAGAATGTTGCAGACTCGTTAACCAATTCAGTGAGCACAAAGAAGTTTTCCTAGTGTAGGGAAACGATGGGGTTTTATCCTTGCTTAAGTGAATTGAAGTTCTATATCTCTTGTTTATGCAAAGAAGACAACAAGTGGGAGAATGTTGGGAATTTTATATTCTTTGCACATTGATCAAATGGAAAATTTGATAAGCAACTGCTTTAGGTTGAGTGAAGTCGAGGGAAATGAATGGGTGAATTTTGGTTGGTCGAATGATTGGAATAGTTTTTTTGTCGAAGGAAAATGACTGTTCAATGGGAAGTTGACGGAACAACCAAAAAGACTCAACGGGAAATCAACTGAAGTTGGCATAGTCAAGTTGACTACAAAAGAATAACCGAAAGTGGTCAGGAAGTTATGGATTGTCATTAATGAGCAGTTGGTTGTGTTGCATCTATAAATAAGATGCAATGGCTCTGCATGATGCACTATACTATGAGTAGTAGTGTGTAGCATGATCATGTAATGAAGTGTGATTTGTGGTCTAGAAAGTCACAATTGTAAACACCTATTTTTGAGTGATTGGTTAATAGATGAGAAAAAGTTCATTGGTTCGTTCATTTTCCTCCATGAGAGAGGTTTCCAAGGTAATTTATCTAACATGTTGATGTTATTGTGAGCCACTGTCTTCTGTGAATATGTTTAACTCTATGAATTAATTTGCAAACATGTTGTAATCGATATTAAGACCCATCAGTATCTAGAGGAAAGGAAAAGAAAATAGTTAGAGGAAGAGATACAACGTAAATTTTAAAAACTAGAGCTATCTAGTTGCAAAAGGTGAAAGAAAATACAATTTCTTCCACCAATTTGTGAACCATAGGAAAACATTAATACTATTTGAAAATTTAAGAATATGAATAGTGAATATGTTATTGGTTTTAAATACCTAGCTAGAATCAAGATGGAACATTTTGAAGGGGTTAATAAAGATGATAATAGGGTGAACATAGTAACTGATATTGTAAAAATGACTTCGTGGTTTCCAACTTTTTCTTAATGAAGATAATGGAAGGTAATGGTTTCTAAGGATGAGTTGGAAGAAGTACATCACAATTTGAAAAAGGATAAAATACCTAGACATAATGGTTGGCCAGTTGAATTCTATCTTGGGATTTATGAGGTTATAGAAAAATATTTGTTGAGGGTCATTGAGGAATCAAGGGCCAATGGAAGAATGTTTTCAACATTCAACCTAACCTTTATCACCTTAATTCAAAATTTTGATAACCTGTCATCCTTTGAATAATTTAGGCCCATATATTTATGCAAATGTAATTACAAAATAATTGCTAATGATATATTTAAGGGTAAAGGATAGTCTCTCAAAGTCGATTTATGAAGAGAAATTTTATTTTCTCTTGGGTAGGAAAATACATGAGGCAATCGATGTCACACAAGAGGGTTTGCATTTAGTTAAAACAAAAATATATCAACTATGGTGATAAAATAGACCTCTCAAGAATATGATAGAGCCAACTAAAACTATTTAAGGTGTATGTTAATCCATCTCAAGTTCTATGTGCAGTTTGTCAATTGGGTAATGAATTGTGTGTCCATGATTTCTTTCTCTATCTTGATCAATGGTTCTACCACAATATTTTTCAAGCCAGATCAAGAGCTCCGATAAAGTTTCACATTATTTCCCTAATATTATTCTTGTTTTGGATGAATGTCTTACTATGCCTCTGATGAATGTATAAAAGACTAGATCCTTGAAGGGTAACATCATTGGAACAATTAATATGACCACTCGTTTTTAATAGATGATATTCTATTGTTTTGATACGATATCAAGCTAAAATATCAACCTCTGTTTTTTTCTGCCAAGATGATGGCAAATAAAAATAATAATCTATGATCTTCTTTATTGGTTTTGGGGAACATGAGGAAATATTCCTCTCATAATCATTCATGTTTCAACCAATAGATTTATAGAATGGTTTAAAGTATCTAGGGTTCATCATAAATCCTAATGACTAAGGAAACAAATATTAGGAACTACTTATCTCCATAGTTGAGAAGTGGCTCTTGGTTAGTGTAATAATTGGTTACATCAAGGAGATAGATTGAATTTGGTTAAATTGGTGCTTGAAGCTATTCCTAGATATTGGATGACCCTACCTTTTATTCCAAAACAAACACTAGATAGTACAATGAGAAGGTTAAGTTATAGATTCGTATGGTCAAGAAGTATGCATAAAAGAGGCATTCCACTTGTCAAATGGAAAACAATGTCATCCTTGAAGGAGTTGAGGGGCTGTAAAACATTACCATTTTGCAACTACTCTATCTGTAAAAAGTGTTTGGAGGATTATATTGGCAAAGGGATTTGGTGTTAGGTGATAATCCAAAAGCATTAAGCTCGATTTACAGTGGAAGAATGGATCAAACCTCCTTTAAAATATTTTCACAATGGATCGATTATTTGGAAGTTCATTATAAAAGCTTTCCTTGTCATAGGAATATGGTTTGTCTAGAAGGTGGGAGATGGTCACTAGGTCAAGCTAGGGGAAGACCCATGGGTTGGATGTGCTCATTCTTTTGTTAAGATTCAATATGATAAGATAAATAACATTAGTATTCCATTATATTTCACAACAACAACATATACATGATCACTGAAAGAACAACAAGCACAACATAAACACAAGAGACACAATTTATCCTATGAAACCCTCATGGGGTAGAAAACCCAGCAAAGCTTCCTCAATATAGATGACCAAAAAATACAAAGATGTAATACCCAAACATGATCTCCTTCTACTCCTTTGCAGATCTCTCCCTCTCCTATGCGAGTTTCACAAGTGAGTGTGTGAGTGATATAAATGAGGAACACACCTCCTCTATTTATACACTACCTCACTTGACTTTTAACCCTAACTAGGTCGGCCCCAACTTAACCACTCAACATAATGTTGAATGGGACAACCCCACTAGGGGACTTAAACACCCAATACAACTAACTCTGGGCCGAACCCACTAGGGAAGTATAATAACCCAAGTTACCACATTCCGACGGAGGAATAAACATCTTCGAATATACAATAAGGTCCTGGTGGAGGAATCAAACATATCCGGATAAAGTACAAATAGAATATTCTTAGAAGTTACAATATTTCAACACTCCCCCTTAACGAGAAGGATATTCTAACAATATCTGCAGGAGCAAGGAGTCATCAACTACATGATACATGATACATGATACATCTATAAATCATTGGAAGCTTTCTTCATCAGGAACTAAAACAGTTACTGGAACATCTTCAAAATCTTCAATACTAGAACATCAACATCTTCAGTACTGAGTCTTCATCTTCTGCAGCACTTGATCAGCCACAACATCAACATCTGGATCTTCCGATCAAAAACATCATCTGGATCTCTCGATCAAAATCATCATCTATGTCATGACCCCTCCCATCTATTAACACAAGGAAGAGAACATGATACCCAAAACCTGGGCTTTTATAAGACTTAGCCCATTTCACCATTCATAAACAAATCAAATGGCAGTACAATAAAATAAATATGTGTGCAGATGCGATTCAAATCAAATGTGCACAGTGGAATAAATTATAATCCACACACCTTTCACATGTGTCCATCATGACAAGAACAACCATCCATTAATTAAAACGGTGTAGGAATAAATACACATAAAAGAATATACTTATCTCACTGTAATGTTGTCCCAAGCAAATAGCTATGTCGATGCAATGTTCCACCCAACCATAGGTCTCTGCCCATCCTATATTCTTTCAACACTCAGAGACCACCCTCGAGCTGGGCATGATATCTACAAGGAAAAGGGGACTCTCAAGCTCAACACAGCCCAAAGCAATGGATACCCATCTCAACCCCAAGATTCATTTACACACAGCAACTCAAAACTGGGCATGGATACACATTTCAACAATGGGATTCACAAAATATGGTCTATGGGTCTTCCCCAAATCGTTGCACACCCAAAAATGGATTTTGGGAAGAGAGAATCAACCCCAAGGAAGAAAACCGATTTCTCCCACAAATGTATGAACATACAGTGGGCCAAAACGGACTCTATAAAACCCCCAAATCATTTCCCCTTCTTCCCCACTATTAGCCACAACAAAAACGCCCTTCCCAGCTAGGGAAAAGAAGGATAACACAGGAAATCCATGGAGAAAAACGCCCAGGAAGCTCCCAACTCGTGAGATAGAAAAACTGATGGGTGAATCATGGCTTGGGGGAAATTTTGTGGCTCCTTTCTTTCCCAGGAATACAAACATGAATTTCTAGGAAGGGTGGCTTTCCCATACTCAAATTTGGACAGCCATACCTCTCCATTCCCCAATGCATTAACTACCTCAACCAACTCTTGGGTGAAATGAATGATTGAGCACAAAAGTCAACATGGGTAGTTGAGGGTTCATGGGTTCTCTCATTAACACTTGGCTTGACTTGATTGGCTCAAGGGTTTGAATATTTCCCTCCCAATTCCTTGTAAATATCATGCCCCCATCTCTTGTTGCATTGCATAGCTAGTTGTGGGCATTTATATTAAAACTCATATTTACAATTCCATGGTTCACTAGCACATGGGTAGCATAATATCCAATACTTTCCTCTTCAAGGTCGAGCGTTCACTAGCGAGGCCTTGGCCTTGAGCTCCACGCTAGGAATCGTACATAATATGCATACAATATTTACATTATAGCCCAAAATATCCTAAAGGTCAAAATGGGGGTATTACAATCTAGATCTCTCGATCAACAACATCAACATCTGGATCTCTCGATCAACAACATCATCTGGATCTCTCGATCAACAACATCATCTGGATCTTTTGATCAATAGCATCATCATATGGATCTCTCGATCAACAGTATCAACATCTGGATCTTCTGATCAACAGCCTCATCGTCTGGATCTCTTGATCAACAACATCTGCAACACACATGACCCAATTATGGGATGGTCAATCCCTATAAATTTAGGACATAAATCCAAGGATGATGCAATCTTGATCCACTTACGCGATGATCAATCCCTATCAATTTAAGACACCACAACATGTCTATGGACGAGACAATCCAGATCTACTTACATGATGATCAATCCTTATCACTTTAGGACATAAGTCCAAGGACGAGGCAACCCTATCACATACATTTTGAACCAAAGGTTCATGGATGATGCAATTCTATCATGTACATTTTGAACCAAGCATTCAGGGATGATGCAATCCTATCACGTACATTTTGAACCAAACATTCAAGGATGATGCAATCCTATCACGTACATTTTGAACCAAGCGTTCAGGGATGATGCAATCCTATCACGTACATTTTGAACCAAACATTGAGGGATGATGCAATCCTATCACGTACATTTTGAACTAAACGTTCAAGGATGATGCAATCCTATCACGTACATTTTGAACCAAACGTTCAGGGATGATGCAATCCTATCACGTACATTTTGAACCAAATGTTCAAGGATGATGCAATCCTATCACGTAGATTTTGAACCAAACGTTCAGGGATGATGCAATCCTATCACATACATTTTGAACCAAATGTTCAGGAATGATGCAATCCCACCACTTACAAGATGGTACTTCTGAACTACACCAAGCTTGTCTCGAAAATACTCAAACTTTACTCGAGACATAAGTTTGGTCAATATATCAGCAACTTGCTCATCAGTGCACACATGCTCAATATTTATAGCTCCTTTCTGCACCATATCCTGTACATAAAAATATCGGATCTCTATGTGCTTTGACTTGTCGTGGAATACTGGATTCTCTGTCATCTTGATACAACTATGGTTGTCACATAGGATCATAGTGGGGTCCATCTCTAAGTCAAACAATCCTGATAACAAATTTCGAAGCCATATCGCTTCACAACTGGCAAAGCAAGCAGCTATATATTCCACTTCAGCTGTGTTGAGAGCCACACTAGACTACTTCCTGCTAAACCACGAGATCATGGCAGATCCCAGACAATAACATCCACTTGATGTGCTCTTCTTGTTTGATACACTTCCATCTCAATCAACATCTGTGTATCCATATAATCTAAAATCATGATCTCCAAGATAATATAGACCAAATTCTATCGTACCTTTTAGGTACCTCATCACATGCTTTGTAGCTACCAAGTGAACACATCTATGCTCAACTAGATACTGACTAAAGGTGTTCACAGCAAAGCATATATCTGGCCTGGTATTTTTCAAATACATCAATGACCCAATAATTTGTATGTACAGAATTACATCCACTAACTCTGATGAGTCATCAGCTAACAGCTTCAAGTTAGAATCCATGGGAGTGGCCATGGCTTTGCATTCCAACATATCAAATCTTTACAAGATTCCCACAACATACTTTCCCTGGTTTAGAAAGATTCCTTCTGGGCCTTTCCATACTTCTAGACCTAGGAAGTAGTGCATCAATCCGATATCTTTCATCTCAAATTCTGTAGAGAGCTTTCTTCTTGCATTCGACAATCTGTTTCTCATTCCCAGTCAGAAATAGATCATCCACATAAAGCAACAATATAACAGGTTTATCATCCATAACCTTGAGGTAAAGGTTACGATCAGCTTTACTCTTGGTAGAGCCCAAGCTTGTCAAGAAGCTATCAATTCTCCCTCTGTGACTGAACATCATTCATACTCTGCATTGAGTGATCTTATGCCTATCTATCTGCGCCATCTCCTGTCAGATGGGTCTACTGATATGAGCCTCAAGATCATTCAAAATCTGTGGTGAGTTCCTTCTTGCATCCATCTAAGAGAAGAATGTCATCTGTATATAGAAACTATCTTCAATCTTGTAGAAAATGTTGAAATCTGCATCACCCATGGTGATCATTAAGCTCATCAAATGACTATCGATCCTGGGTACCCGTACAAAGCTTTCTTCAATTGAATACTGGGATTTTTCTCGATTTGCATTTCTTCTTAAATTACACCATTAAGAGAATGATCTAGCCACTTGGAGAAAACATCTCATCATGATCCTCCTCCTATTTCCAAGAGAATATTCTAGCCACAAGACTTCTATAGTATGTTTGATTTGTAATTCTTCTTGTTGAACATCCATCACTTGCTCGGTGTTCATCATTCTTCATAATCTCTCCTACAAATCAAAGTTAATTACATGATTAGTAATACTTTATAATCATCAAATCATGTTGACATGATAGCCTATTATGCATACAACTATTACGAGCAATATCATTGACTATTCAGACATTCAAGAAGTAATTCAAATAACAACTCAAATACTTATATTTTATGTTTGTGTGGTTGCCTCCCGCTTGATCTCTATTTTCCCTTTATGATAGCATCATTATTATATGTCTTTGAACTTCTATCCATCCCAGACCACTATGCATGTTTAAGTGTGCACTAGTGTCATCCTCATGATGTCATACATAATCATACATTCATTAGTATAATCTCAATACTATCAAAACATTATGATTCTAAATAATCTTAAGTATGTATGGTCATGATCATTTCATACACAGGTATACTTACTTAAGATCCTAACACAAAGTAGGATTCTAACTTGATATAGGAAAACATACATGGATTATCATGATTGGTTATGTCTTAACATACCCAAACAATATCTTCTTTGTTCTCTTCAATGATTTAGAGACCTTGTGCTAGAACCTGCATATCTCATAGGTTAAGCATAGTAGAACAAAGTCATACATACCTCGTGAGTAGAGCTTCTATGTGATCAAATACTATGGATGATTCTTTGTCTTCATGTCATCATGGTCATAGAACTCAATTTCTCTTTCTTGATGTACCTTTCATGTTAGCAGACAACATCATCCTCATACAACACCATAAGTGCATTAGTACAATCATAAGTGTCATAACCCTAATCAATGAATGTCTTCTATCATTCACATGCATTCATACTTTTACTAAGGTGATCAGAAAATCTAGAATAAATCATGATTGTACTAACCTCAATAATATGAAGGCAAACATATTATAAACTTAATCATTGAAACAGATTTCAAAACATACCTGTATCTTCATCAGTCATACCTGTCGAGTAGTCTTCTCTATAAGGGTAAAACCCTAACCATCCAAGGTAGATCACTTGTAAACATCTTATGTATGTCCACGGTGCGAGGATGATATAATATCAATGCCATTTAAACCTTCTTCATTGTTTCCCTATGAGTCTCCCAACTTTGCTAGGGTTTCTTCTTACTTGGAAACACTAATCTTCAATCTCCTTCCTCCCACAACATTTTTATAGAGAATTAATATCTATTATGAATGGATTCCAAATATATTATCAAAGTTTCCAATGTTTCATCAAGTGTCTCCAACATTGTATCAGGTCCTTCCATATCTAAAAACTGAAAACCCTAAGTGAGATCTTCTTCCTCCTCTTCCTTGATTTCCTTTGTTGAGCCATTTTAGATGTGTCGTATTGATTCTGGTGTACCTCTGAAATTTCAGATATGCAGGGTCTGAAACTTCGTCCTGTGGTATCTTGACCTGTCATCTTTCCAACCCCACGGGTTTGAGCTACATTGTATTCTCCATTAGAGAGATATGTTCAATTTCCCAACATGACCTGTTTAAGGGATGAAACAGCATAACGAACGTGTACGGAGTGCCATGTGTCACTGTTTCCACTTCGGAATCTGAAACTCGGACCTATGAAACTACAGTCCGTGCCCTGTCTGATTATTTTTATGGAATTCCATTTGGAGCTTCCAATCCAGAGATATGACCTTTTTCCCTATGTCACCTGTTTAGGACTACATTCTGGTAGAGACAGAAACCCTAACTTGTACGGATCATATCTCAGAAAGTACAACGAATCTGAGGTTGAGCTTCAGACACAAGGTACATGAAAATTTCATCTTCGGCCTGTCCGAGCTTCAGATCCTGAACCTTCTCCAAAATGGATTTATAGCGAATTTCCATGATGACTAGGTTTTGTTATACAAAACCCTAACTTTCAAATTGTCGCAAGTGAAACAAGTGTCGTAAGTGCTATACATTGCCTTCCTTCAGGCTAGCTCTGATACCATGTTAAGATTCAATATGCTAAGATAGATAACATCATTATTCCATTAGATTTCACAACAATAGCATATACAGGATCACTGAAAGAACAACAAGCACAACATAAACACAAGAGACACAATTTATCCTAGGAAACCCTCATGGGGTAGAAAACACAGCAAAGCTTCCTCAATATAGATGAACAAAAAATACAAATATGTAATCCCCAAACATGAGCTCCTTCTCCTCCTTTCCAGATAGCTCCCTCTCCTATGCGGGTTTCACAAGTGAGTGTGTGAGTAAGATAAATGAGGAACACACCTCCTCTATTTATACACTACCTCACTTGACTTTTAACCCTAACTAGGTCGGCCCCAACTTAACCACTCAACATAATGTTGACTGGGCCGACCCCACTAGGGGACATAAACACCCCATTACAACTAACTCTGGGCGACCCAACTAGGGAAGTCTAATAACCCAAGTTACCACATTCCGACGGAGGAATAAACATCTCCGGATATACAATAAGGTCTCAGTGGAGGAATGAAACATCTCCGAATAAAGTACAAATAGAATATTCTTAGAAGTTACAATATTTCAACATCTTTTAAGATGTTATATAGCCTGATTGGTTCTCTTACAGAGAAGGGATTTCATACACTATCTCATGTAGAAGATGCTGACTTAACCACTATTTAGAACTAGGAATGGAAGAATATTGAGTACACAATATTGATAAATGATGAAGTTATACAAAGGGAGGAATATATAGAAAAGTTAAAGTCTAGTCATGTTAGGATAAGAGAAGCAGAGGATGAACTAATTTGGTCAAAGAACCCAATAAAATGCACATATTCTCCCAAGATGGGTTATAATGTAATATTTGAAGGACCCGAGGAGGAGCCTATTTGGTGGTGGAAGAAGATATTGAAGTAAAAATATCCTTTAAAAAAGGATATTTATGTGGTTGTCACTTAATAAAAAGGTACTTACCTAGGATAACATACGAAAAAGGAACAAAAGTAGTCCTAGATGGTGCACACTATATAAAGCTAGTAACGAAAATATTGACCATCTGCTCATTTTTTCTCCCTATACTTATAGTTCTGGAAGGAATTAGATTCACTTATAGGCTTATGTAATTTCTAGAATGGTGGTTTTTTAGAGGAATGTTTAAATTTGGGACGATAATACTATTGTGAAGAGTTTTCATGCACTTCCTATCATTACAGCTTGGGGATTATGGTTGTCCAAAAATTTTAGTTTGTTTGAGGATCATTAGATTCCTCCCTTGTAATGTGTTATGCATTCAATGAATATTCTCAAATATTTTGTACATTCTAACCTTGTGAAGAATCCAAGACAACTTATTGAAGAGGTGTTTGAAAAGTCTGAGGCTTACTTGTATTTTGATGGAGCTACTGAAGGGGTTCTATATGTGTGTGGAATTGGAGGAAAAATACATTTGACAAACAATCATTGGTTTAAATTTAAAGTGGGCATAGGTAAAGGCTCCAACAACTTTGTTGAATTGGTGGCATTGAAACTTGCTCTCGAGCTTGCTTGGGATTTTGGACTTCATGTTGCACCCTTTATTCGATGAAGTGCCCTGCCATCTATTTTTAGCATATAAAGGGATACACAAGATATGGGAGGATTGTGATAGTCAAATTCATGATTTTACTCTTCCAACAATTTATTAGTTAGGGCCCACTTTTTATATTTTGAAAGAAGTTTAAATTTTTGAGAGACATATCATTGTTCTTTATAGTATAAAGATTTTATTTTTCTTTAAAAGTAAAAATTTGCTAAGAAAAAGAAATTGAATATCTTTTTTAGATTTTTTACCATGAAAGTCTTAAGAAAGGTCATGGATGTCATAGAGCTTGTAAACCCTTGAGAGACATATGGAAATGCTTTACAAGCATTCATTGTTCTTTATATTCTTTATAGTATAAATATTTTATTTTTCTTTAAAAGTAAAAATTTGCCAAGAAAAATAAATTGAATATCTTGTTTAGATTCTTACAAGGAAAGTCTTAGGAGAGGTTATGGATGTCATAGAAGCTTGTAAACCCTTGAGAGACATTTGGGAATGCTTTACAAGCATTCACTAATGATTAGTTCTTTATATTCTTTATAGTATAAAGATTTTATTTTTCTTTAAAAGTAAAAAATAGAAAAAGTAATAAACAATCAAATTTGTTTTCTTGAATATACATTGAATGAATAAGTTAATAAGTAGATAAATTAAATTTTTTATCTGATTTTTTCCTAAATTCAATATAAATTTAGCCCATATAAATTTACTCAAATTGACAAAAAATTTAACGATAAAACTTTCTTAAAAAATTAATCTTTTTTCACCCAAACTTTGACCGTAAAACTTTCTAAAAAAATTAATCTAATTAATCTACTCACCTTAAAACTTCTTAAAAAAAATAACTTTTTTCACTTTGACGGTAAAACTTTCTAAAAAAATTAATCTACTTTATTTAACATTTGAAAAAGATTATTTAATTATTAAAAAATCTTCAATCCATATTACACTGATTTCTGCTATACCGAAAATGTAGTTTTGGACCTTCAATTTTTATTATTTATTGCATATGTGTAATGACCGTTTTAATAAAAAAATACTATTTAATACATATGAATGTATTGACCGTTTAATAAAAGAAATATTCCATGATTGGTGAGAACAAACCCTATTTTCCATAAAAATCTTATTTTCAAAATACCTTTCTAATTCCACGGCATCATCCATCCTATAAATCAGGCACTATTCATGGAGTGATCTTGTGTTTTGATACGAGATAAAATTGTGTTTTGACGCGAAATAAAATTGTGTAGAAATAAAACTCCCTTTGGACGCTCAATTGTCTGTCTCTTTGCTTTGCTTCTACGAAGGGTTTCAGTTGCTTGTATCCATCAAAGCTCGGCTTCTGTACTTCTGTTTTGTTCGGGAAGAAATCGCATTGCATTGAGATCTATTTGAGAATACCAGGCTTCAGAATTTGTTTAGGTTTATCAGTTGCACATATCAATATAGGTCGGTCAAGAAAGTGCTGATCCGGAGTCAATCTTGATCCAATCCAAGTTCAGGGTTTCTCATACAGGATATTGAAATGATGTAAATAACAGTAAGTAAGATACAATCTCTTGAACCCTATTTCTTTTAGTAGTTTTTACTGAATATATGTCAATTTCGGTGTTTAAAAAAATCAATTGACTTGTCAACAAAACCTATTATGATCCAACCGTTATCCTTAACGACTTTGTATTCCTATTTCTTTAAGGTTTTTTGAATTTAAAACAGTGACGAAGGCTGATACTGGGTATTTTAAATGTCATTTTTAAAGCTTGATACTGGGTATTTTAAATGTTTAAAAGAATATTTTGTGATGTCAGCCTCAGGAATGAAATGTTCAAAGTAGATCTCTCACTTCTAAAACACAAGCGTGGAAATTGGAAATCAGTCATGGTCAAATTTAGTTTTTATTATTTCTATGCTAATGAATGCTTTATACTGCAATCCTCTTATTTGTGACATAGGTTTAGATGTGATTTGTGCTGTGATTTTTTCTGGTTTGTTATTTTGGGGGAAAATGTCCTCTGATCATTGTACACTGTCATTAGATTTGGTTTTCATGAAATTTTAATTGTTTTTTAAAAGAAACTGTCCTGTAATCACTATACAATTGAATTTAGCATTATATAAATTTGTATTTTAGAGAGACTTCTTGTCTCAATTGCAATTGCAATTTTGAGGGTGGCAAAGATCTTCATTTTCAATCATGTAATTGCAATTTCAATGTAGTGAAATAGTTATTTCAGTATTGAAAATTTGCAATTTATAAGAGGTAATTTTCCATCGTGAATGGATGAAATTGCAATTTCAATGTAGTGAAATTGTGCCCACACTGAAAACAGACTTATCTTTGATCAAACTAGATATCGAAAATGACATCATTCCTTAGTAAACACCAAATAAACCAAAACACTTGATAAATACAACCTGTCCAATGTACTTATCCTTGCTATTTTCAATAACTTTCAGCACAATATGGAGATGCTCCCATTGTCTCAAGCCGCTCCATGCGGCAATTAAAAATTTAAACTGTAGAATACATCATACAGTCTGTCAACAGAACAGTGAAATTTAACTATAGAATCACATGATACAATAGGGCAGCAAAATTGCGTTTTACAGTTTAGGGTTGTTACAGTTTTGAATAAGGTTGAGTAAACAGACTTATCTTTGATCAAACTAGATATCGAAAATGACATCATTCCTTAGTAAACACCAAATAAACCAAAACACTAGATAAATACAACCTGTCCAATGTACTTATCCCTGCTATTTTCAATTACTTTCAGCACAATATGGAGATGCTCCCATTGTCTCAAGCGGCTCCATGCGGCAATTTAAAATTTAAACTGTAGAATACATCATACAGTCTGTCAACAGAACAGTGAAATTTAACTGTAGAATCACAGGGCAGCATAACAGTAAAATTACCAAATTGGTATGATAACATAATCCAAAGACGGCAGGCCGTATTGTTTGTTTTTATCTGCTGGTGGGGTTTGTTTTATTTTTTGGTCAAAATGTGCGGTTCTTCTGGTTTAAAATCAAAAGGTTTGCAACATCAAATGACAAATGATTCGATTGTTGGAAAGCTATATGTCCTGCCCGAGACCTCAACTCTAAGGGTTTCGAAACCGACACCCATCGATAGATGGCCGTCGGCCCATCGCCCTGATTAAGAAAATCGCATCAAAAGAAAGGGAGAAAAATATAACGGAAAGAAAAATCAACGGCTTTAATAATGTGCACGGCACGACTGTCCTGCTCAAAGCTTATGCTATACTAATTTTCGAAGCGCGTGCTTCCACGTGTAAAGATTGGTTTGAGTTGGCAACTTGGCAGATACGCCGAATTTGTTGACGTGGACGCTTGCGGGCCCGCTTTTGTCGGCAATCTACCAGGACGTCATGGATTAATTTTGATTTTTTCCTTTTTAACCTAAACGTTCCCCACACGTCTGGGGCCTTACCGACTCTCTAACTCGTAACGTTCTGCTAGTTTAGTGACTTTAAATTTATCATGCCTTTCACATATAAAATGGCAGCAGAATAACCGTTAACTTTTTTCGTGTGTAAAAAATGCGGTTCAATAGGTTATTTCATTAATAGAAATGCGTAGAAAAGAAGTTTAAGACGGGGTTTTAGGGTAGGAGCTAGCTGTGAGGTTTTATGACTGATGTAATGAAGATCCAGCATCAATTTTGCATGTGGTAGATTGTTCCATTCAACACTAAGGTTGATTCCTGTAAATAATTACTATGAAGTTGTATGATTCATTCAAGTTGTATCACTGATTCAGTGAAGATCCACTGCAAAGGATAGATGCATCCAACACCAGGGCCAACTCCGACTCCTCGTAAATAATTGCTATGTATAAAGTCATGAATAATGCTTAGCTCTACAACTAAGTTTGGTGGGCCTATCTATATTTGTCATCATCTAAGATTTTCTAATATTGGTGGCAACGTGTTCAAGCATAACCGTCACAACTCACCATGAACAAATCATGGGGATATGTGGAACCCAAATAAGGCACTACCGTTTCGGCCATTACTATTATCATACCCGCTGTTTGTTCGTGGCAATGTAAGAGATCGATGGCCAGCTTTTTGATAGTCAACCGGGATTGCGATTAGATTCGATCAAAGTATGAGGGAGATGTTTACGATGATAAATTCTCCTTTCCCTTTTAATTCTCATCCCATTGCCTGTTAATGGCGGTGGAGAGCGTGAGTGGAGAGGAGGGTACAGGCGGAGGTAATTTGAAGGTTGACGAACGAAGAAACCCTTTTCTTTAGCTGTTTAGAGAGGGTTTAAATTGTCGGAGCTGCGATCAGATTGTTTTCACTGTTTAGATTGGGGTTTATCGAAGACAAGTAAGCTGTTTCTCTTTCGAATTCTGCGTTTCTTCCGCTGTGTTTTGGCTCTGTTTCGGTGTATTTTCATAGGATTTTGCTCGGCTTTGTTTTTTTGTGATGGTTTTCTTCCGTTTCTGTGCAATCGTTCTTTCTGGTCGGCTTTCTGCTTTTGTTTTTTCAATTTTGTTCTAACCTTGGAGCTTATGTTTTTTCCTTTTTAATTTTGTTTTAACCTCGGAAATTATGGAGAATTTTGCATGATTTTTGTTTTTCAATTTTGTTCTAACCTCGGAGCTTATGTTTTTGCCTTTTTAATTTAGTTATAACCTCAGAAATTGCGGAGAATTTTGCAGTAGTTTGGTTTATATATTGCGGCCTTCGGATAATTTCCGTGTTTTCTCTTCCTTCTTCTGTTGGATCACTTTATAATACCTATTGGACGTTTTTCTTGGTTTTTTTTCCCTAATGTCCGTGACTGTTTTCTTCAAGAATCATGGTTTAACGCTCGATGTTTTGATTTCTCGCATTTTCTCAGTGATAAACGGTTGATATTTGTTTGTTTTCCTTATGTTTCAGTATTTAGAGGAATTGTTTCTTATCCTGTTTTATTTTAACTAGGTTAAGTTCGTTTATGGTGCACCTCGGGTTTCTTGATTATATTTCATTGTATTCTTTGTCCTTACTTGCGTGCTTTTTAGATTTGTCTTCACTTTATATTTCTGGGCCAATCTTCTGCTAAAAACCGTTGTAATTTGAGTTCAATTTTAGTTTCCTTGCGAATTTTGGTACAATTTTTTGAATTTGAAGCCGAAATTTGTTCTTAGTCTCTCTTGTTCTTTCCTGGGTATTACTGGATCCTTTATCGTGGCTTTGCCTTTGCCTTCCACTGAGTTGAAAGCTTCTGTTAGCACAGCTATTGAGGATTTTAAGTATTAATTTTATTTTTATAAATTCTGGTCTCATTTAGTGTTCTGTCTCTTTATTTTTGACGGTGTCATTCTATTTTCCTACGAACTTAGTATTTTCTTTAACTGGAACATTTGATAGTCTTTTCTGGACTATGTGAGAATGAGACTTGAAACTAAAGTAAGTTTTATTGAACATATCTCTCAATTTCTAACTATGTTAGAATAAGGCCTGAGTATTTCTTCTAACGAATGTAATATTTATTGAACGTTTCGATCAGTTTGGTTTTATATTTGTTGCTGTTTGACCTTTGTCTTTGATTGTGTTTGTCCAACAGATTAATTGGGATGCAGCTTTATACAAGGGTGTTGTTCCTAGGTTCGGAATGTCGGGACTATGCAGCTCTAATAACCTTTCATAGTTGACAGACTACTGCAGCTTTAGTCTGCTTCACGAGCTCCGGGAAATCATCTCCAATCCTGATTCCCATACTTTTTCCATCAGATCCAAAGCTGGTCTGAGATGGGTTCCTGTTTTTCAAAGAAAAAGGATGACGCTGTGCCGTCCCAGGCTGTAAAAGGCCAACCTATGGTTAGGTTGTTTGGATCTGAAATATGTCCGTTTACATCACGTATTTCGATTGCTTTGCAATGTAAAGGTGTTGATGTGCATGTTGTGTGGCTAACTTCGGACGATGACGTGAGAGACAAGAAGTTGGAATTGCTTGCTTCCATAAGACCAGATGTAAAGTTGCCCATCCTTCAGTATGGGTTGGACACAATTGTTGGGTCTTCTGATGCCATATTGCAGTACATTGAAACAAAATTTCCGAATCCACGTTTGGTTCCAGATGGACCCATGGCTGATATCACTTTAGATTGGGTGGTTTATATTCGGGATATTTTCTCACCATTAGTACTAGAACTTCTTTATAACAGTAATCCACTGGCGCGGCAGGAACTACAGCGGAAGCTTGAAACATCGTTTGCAAGGTTGAATGGGGGAATTATGGAATACAGTAACAGGGGACCTTATTTCTTTGGTAATGTTTTTAGTCTGGCAGATGTATATCTTATCCCTTTTCTTTATCTGGCATTCCCCTTGCAGCATTTCAGAGGAATTGAAATCAGTCCAGTGCATTCTCACCTGGAGAATTATAGTAGAAAAATGTTGTCCTTTTCCTTTTATTACCCTGTTAAAATCGACATGGACTTGCTAGTGAGTTCTATTTCCAAAACCTTGGCTGAAAGGGCGCCCCCTTCACTCGTGACATTGACGGCTCTGCAACATAAGAGCATTCTGTGCCACATGGAGAAGCTCGTTCGCTTTGCAGATGAATTAGCTGTGTCCAAGAAAGAAGGGTTAAAGGGTATAGATTCTACCAGGGGAAGTATTGCTATGCAAATAAAAAGGTTGTCGAAAAATTATGCACAGCTTGTGGATTTGATGCAGGAACACGCTCAAATGGAAGAACGAATTATTTTCCCTGCTCTAGAAAGGGCAGATAAAGGTAAATATTGGAGTTGCCTGACACATAGTTTGCCGTTGTCCTTTCTTACTAGGGACTGATTTATATTTCAATGATTCAGTAACAAATAGTTCGCTATGGACAAAAAATAAATATGAATCATCCTGAAAAAGCTGTTACATGACAACTAATACTTGAAATTTTTGCAGGTATTACTCAACTTGCAAATGATGAACACGCACGAGATTTTCCAATAATGAATGGCATCCGTGAACAGCTGAAAACAGTAACAGTTCTGGAAGCTGGTAGCCCAGATCGTAGTCAAGCTCTGCTTAGGCTTTCTGTGAAGCTTAGGACATTACAGGTGTTTCTCTCTTCTACATCAATCCTTGCTTGGTGGCTAGGCGTGTTCTTAGCTGTAGGATTGTACTATTTATTTCTGTTATTGAGCCTCAGAATTAGTTGTTATCTGGTCCAAATGCATTTTGTAGCTGTAGCACTACCTGACAGTGCAATGATTCATGGCAGGCTCACTGTATGGAACACTTTCAAGAAGAGGAGCAGAGTCTACTCCCTCTCCTAGAGGCTGCAGAATTAGGCAGTAGAGAACAAGAAGCCTTACTGAGTAGTTGTTTCAGTGTGATGGAATTATCTCACTCGCAACATTTTCCATATTTGTTGTCAGGGTTGCTTCCACATGAAATTCAAGAATACTTGCAAGTAGCTCAACGGTGCCACGAAAAAGAGAAGATCCAGGGAATGATTCAGTCACTTCGGTCAGCTGATGATGAATGTAAAACCCAATTGGCCATAGTGCAGAAAAGACTTCCCGCACTTATAGAGTCTGGTTACAGTGCTTCTTGACATTAGTAGTGAACCGTTGGCATGCCACATATTTTATGGTAATCAGCTCAGTTCACCCGTGAATGGCATTTGAAATCCAGGTTGCGTTTCGTGGAATCAAGAACAAGGCAAAACAGAGTGCCTGATTTTCTCAATTAGGTTGAAGATTATGCACAATGTCATTTCATGGTATTTCAATTTATAGACAAAGCAACTAGTTAGCCAAAGAAGGTGCAAACAAGTTAAAGTTTATGTACGTGATAACTAAGTTGCTGATTCACCCTTGCTTTAGAAGGAGCCCTCAGGAGTCAGAACTGCCTATGATGTTTAATGTTGCACCCTTTTGTGATTTTGACTTTACATGGCATTGCCTTTAATCCTGACTTTCTAAGAAGCTCCATCCATAATATTGCCATTTTCCTATTGGTCCTTGCATAGTTCCCAATGATACCAAAATCTGAAAGCTTGTACTGATATCATGCTGCGGGGTTATCAAATGTGTCTTCACTCTGTTTTGCTTGATCACTTGTATACTATTCCAGTTTTGGTGGGAAAATTTCCACCTTTAGATATATTGTCTACTGTGAAGAGTGTATAGAGTTACATACTGCTACTGGAAATTTATATTCTAAGACTAGAAATTGTCTTGCTGTAAGGTTATATCAAGTCATTTATGGGTTCAACTTTCAACTTATAGGTTTGATACTCATGTATCAGTGCGATAATTCAGTATGAGCCAATAGTTATAATGGCTTTTAATTTAAGATGGTTTTGTTATGCTGTTTGATATGAATTATCATGTTAAGTTGCCGGTTCCACCTTCGGCTGATCTGGATCCGCTCAATATGTATTTCCATTTCCATTTTCAATTAGGAACCGATAATTTAAGTTGCCTTTGTTATGCTGTTTGAGATGAATTTTATATCATGTTAAGTTACCGGATCCACCTTTGGCAGATCTGGATCCACTTAGGATATGTTTTCAATTTCAGTTTGGAAGCACCCAGAGGATTTGCTTTTCGAATGCTGAGAACGTCAGGCTGATGGATCATCCAAAAGAGCCATTTTAACAGATTAGAAATCATAAAATAAATCTGAACTTTTGCCTATAAAATAGCGATCCTCTATCCTAAAACTCACAATTCTAAGTTTATCTTAGCACTCTGTATTTCCGAATTTGTTAGAGCAATTTAAAAACAAAATATATGGAGAGATCTGAATTTTCTGTGTTTTTCGTTAGTTTTTTATTTTTATTTTTTTATATCGTTTCTTTACCCGTTTCCTAACTGTTCAGATCCTCCGATGGATTCGATCCAAATCCAAATTCATTTCCTTGCAGAATTGATGATCTAGTTACTGTGTAGTCATTTTCTACAGAAGTGGAATAAGTGAGAGTGAGTCCTTTCTCAGATTTAACTTGTTTATTTTGTTGGGTTTGTTGTATTTTGACTGTGAAAACTCATTTCTGTGTTATGTGGGGTGCTTCATCATTCAAGGATGTCACGTAAAACAAATGGAGATTTCTTTTTTTGCAGGGAGAAATACGTCTAATAGAATCTCTTTGGCTAAATTTGTTAACAATCGTGATTTTTTGGCTAACTATATAGCATGTTAGCCTAAGCCAAATGACCTCAGTTTTATTATTTTGTCAACTCCATTCTGGGTAGTGGGTATTGACCAAAAATTTCAATTGTGGTTCTACATTGCTCACCTGTAGTAGAGCTATTGGAGCATTAGATGGAGAGGAGCTTATTGGAACACAATGTTTCTATTCTCAAATTTGTAAGCATGTAACTGTGCATATTTACGTGGTGAGGTCATGATATCAAGATAACAAGGTGAAAACATCTGTAGCAATGTGGCCATATCCTTGAAGCATCTAGGCGTGTGGCAGAAAATTTTTCTCAAGGTTTGGCAACAAAAGTTTCTTGTTCCTATCAAGCTATCTTCCCGTGTTGATATTCCGTAGGCTTGCTCAAAGAATTGTCTAAAGAATCAGCTCTACACTTGGAGGTGTGATAAAGTGAGACATTGTTAAGCATCCATGGTGGATTAGGTTATCAACTTAAGTAGTTTACACCTAATTGGTAAGACCCATATGTTGATAAAGTGAGACATTGTTAAGCATCCATGGTGGATTAGATTATCAACTTAGGTAGTTTACACGTAATTGGTAAGACCCACCCATTATTCTTACATATGGTAGGTACCATTGTTACATATGGTAGGTATCATTTGCATTCTCTTGGTACATTACAGACTGCAACAAGTAGATAATTACAACAAGTAGATAATTACAGAAGCTTTTGGGGGCAGCATTTGTATTTTCTTGGTATATTATAGACTTCAACAAGTAGATAATTACAGAAGCTTTTACAGAAGTTTGTGGGGGCAGTATAAGTGGTAAAGATGAGAAGTTGTAATTGATTGTAAATGAAAGGTCATGTGTTCGAATCCCCCAAACTTATTCGTGTGTCATTGTTTCGAGCTCCATGGATGTACTTAAGGATATAGTGTAGTGAAATTGGATACTTGGACCCCGTGTTACGCGAGTACCAGCCCAATCTCCATTGTCAATTCCCCTAGTACAAAATAAATAAATAAAATAATGATGATTAGAAATGTAGGTAAACGAAATTATATTGGCATTAGACTCTCCAAAACCTCTCCTTGATCTACATGTTTGTTTATGTTGTTCAACAACCCATCTAGCACTAGACCGCGGTGGATTGGTCCACTAACACTCAACAAACGTGGAGTGTTTGCTTATGTTGTTGTTCAATAACCCTTCTTGCACACGGTGTATTAGTTGGGGTGGTCCACTAACCTGTGGACAGGCGTTGAGTGTTTCTTGGAAAGTATGATGAATCCTTTGAATAAACTGTTAGTTAGGTATGGGAGCGTGAAATGGATGCACTAGAAATGGTTAGACTCGTTAGAATCGAAACATTAAGACATATGTAGCAATATACAATCCCTGCCTCTTAATTTTAGCTTCTCACTTGTCGATGTCAGCAGATCAAACGTAGAACTATATAGTAATATATATACCTCTTTTATTGCATCCTTATCCTCAAGAAGTCTTGTTGCATCGAATGGTGAAGACTTCTTAGAATCAAACCATTAAATGGACAAATGTTGCACTATATCATACAGTGTTAGTGTTACCTGCTTTTTTTAATTCACTTGTAGCTTTAATCTCTGAAATATATAGGATCAGATTATCAATATTGTAAGAGTGGTTATGACGACAGGGTCGATACACGTTGTTAAATAAATGTCTTTACATTTAAATTTGTAAATAAATAAATGCGTTTATTTGTAAATATTGTAATCTGGATTCGTTTATGTACCATTCAAGGTCAAAGTGCATGAAGTTTCGTAAGCAATGAATATATGGTTCATATTTAAAAGCATGGTTGAAAATGGCCTTAAGATTAAGGAGCTGGGAATATGGATTTGTTTTTGTTAACACATCTCAAACTAAAAGGTTTGTTATTATGAAGCTAAACCCAAAGCAAACAACTCATCCAACACATAGATGAATAGAGGCAATCCCGTCAAACATTTTTGAATTCACAAGAAAACTTCCTTCCATACATTTGACTCAATATCCATTTTCATATTCTTATTCATAAATCTTCAATGGGATCTTAAGAAACCGATTTTCAATCTTTAATAATGATTAAGGCTTTGCAAACCATCCAAACTATTGTGTGGTGGTATTGGAACATGTGTTCTTGGTTCTTGAGCCCCAAGGGCTCTGTTTAGGGAGCCTTAGGGATGCTAAACAAATGTCAAGGGAATTAGGATGTCGTTTCACTGCCATGACTATGGTTAAGGCCTCAATACCCATCCATGGAGTGTGAAACATCTTAATGGAGCCCATATCCACCTCTTAGTGCAAATTATACCTCCTATCAAGGGATCGTGTTGTTGTTCTAATGTTTGTTCATGGAACTTGGGCACAAGAAGTTTCAATTAGGGATTAAATCCCTAATATCCCACTCAAAGGCCTACATAGGACCCCTACAAATGATTGATGGGATGGTACAAGGAATCATTCAAGGCTCTTGATTTTGATAAGATTCAACAATATCCTTGAGGTGATTGTTTTCCTTCCTTGATCATGTTCAAGGCCCTAGGACCCATCCTCGGTGTGCAAAAGATATTGCCACAATTATTTAACCTTGATTCTAAAGACCCCCGAGAGAGGGTTTGTGCTATGGTTTGCAAGTGTTGTTCATGGTGATTAAGCCTGAGAAGTGGTTTTTAGGGAACAAGGTCCATTATTGTCCTCGGATAGACCTTTAGACACATTTTTGGTGCAAAACTAATGTATTGATGGCATGCAAAGCACCAATGGAGGTGATTGTTAACTAATAGATGTCATATGTGGATATTTGAGGGAATGTTGATGGTACTTGACCCTAAGAAACATTGTTTATGGATTGAAGATAATATGTCCCTCCCCCTACCAATCTCAATGGCATTAATATGTTCTTTCCCTACCACGACAATGGTTAAGGCCTTGAGACCCATCCACGGTGCATGAAACATCTTAATGGAGCCCATATCTAGATCTTAAGGAAAAGACCCTGTTATCACCTAAACTGTAGTTACCCCTATGGATGTATCCATTAATGGATGGCAATAGGGAAGGGCAACTCAAAAGGTGCAACCACGATCACCTCAACCTCCAATAGATGGTTGTCACGCCAGTTGAGGCAATCTTCGCTTTATGTTATCTAGCCCAGACAACAAAGGGGGAGACCCGATCTACTCCCGACAAGAGAGATCAAACCAAGACACCAAATCAAGTTAAGACTAAGTGAAAGAAGGTGTATGGTTTATCCTAGACCTAAGGATGAAGTCACAAGATAAGTGAGGGGTTCAATGAGTTTAGCTTTGGTTCATTGTTGATGTGTGAGTGACTTATAGTATTTGAAAATAAGATCCAGGATTATGGTACTAGTCAATGTGAGAATATCCACTACCTTGGGAACAGTGTCCAATGCAGGGTAGTTTAGGGGTTGAATTGGGGCTAACTAGTACAAGTGACAAGCTTGATCATGAAGTATGATGACATCAAAGGTTTTAGTTCACCGAACAAGGATCAAACCACAAGTTAATCCAACAATCTAGGAAAGTCGAATTGACTTGGAGAGAGATCAGTGCCTTGGGAATTGGGATAATGGAGTCAAATGAAATTAACTTTTGGTCGATGGCTCCTATTGCATGTTACAAGTGGGCAATTAAAGGTTTGATGGATGAATATGTCTAGATCTAGCGATTCAAGGTTTGACCTGAGTGGACCACAATCCCTTAAAACAAGGAGTGCTATCCCTAAGGCAAGATTTGATGAAGTGACCAACTAGACCTAGGTTTTGAATCATGCTCGTTCCAAATCTACTAAAATCTCATGTACCCACGTCCTAGAAGTGGACCAACTCCAATCTCCAAGGAAGTGCGACTTTGCCCAAGGAGGGTAAAATGTGGGATAAAGGGGATCAAGACAAGTCCAATGACATCCAAATTTTAGATCCAAGTAGGTTGATCAAGTGAGAGTGTGGATCTACAATTTCAAGGCAATCCAATGGCTAGATATTACTAGATCTGAGTTTGAAGATACCAAGTGGTCCAAAATGGGGATTAAATCCCTTAAAATGTGGAATAGGGCACACAAGGTAGAAATTGCCAAAGTAAGATTCTAGGGGTAGGTTTTATGATGTGTAGATCATGAATCAATTAAAATCTTAACTACCCATCAACTAGATCTAGGTCAACTCAACTCTCCAAGAAGTGCGCCCTCACTTGGGGAAGCCGAGTTGGCTTGGGAAGGGGGTCGAATGAAGGCCAATCCTCACTAAACTATAGATCCGGGATGCCGTGGATACTATAGAGGTGGGTTTTCAATATTATACCCAACAACCCGCTAGATCTCAGTAGATCTAGGAAAATGTAAGAATGGGGGTTTTGATTAATTAGGGTTTGAAATATTTAAGACAAGTGGATAGATCATGGAGATAGAAATTACCTTGAGATCATACCTGAATGATGAAGAGAGATGCCTTGATGTTGAGGAAGATTCCCACAGAGATCAAATGAGAGATGGTTGATTTTTGCTTGCCAAATTGATGCCCTAGCCCACAAGTGTGGCCTCCTCTACCTGTCAAACCAAGGAATAGCGATTCAATCAGTAAGACCAAATATGGAGGAAATACAAGCGAAATGAAATAGTAACATGAAATAGAAGGTCCTAGGATAGTAATACTCCCTGTTACCAACGAAGAGATCCAAAGAAGAAGTAGGGAGAGTCTTCTCCTACCAATACTTCCTCCTCAAAGCAAATCGGCCTCCACCTATAGATGCAAAAACGTGGTACAAAAGATATGGCAAAACAAGATCTCCAATAACTCGGTGCAAAGGAAGAACCAACAAACGAACACCAAAAACATTCACCACAACACTAGAGATAGATGCAATAATAATTTTCTATTCCAATAATCCAGAGCCACCAGTCCCCTTTACAATGAGAGGCTCCCTCCTTTAAATAGATAGGAGAGGCACCAAAATCCTAACCAATTTTTGAATGAGTGGCTAAGATTAAAAGATACAAATGTTTAATCAATGGTTGAGATGAGCTCAAGAGTAAAATACATGGATCACTAATAAAATATAACATAAGTGGACAAAATCGCCCTAGGAGAGGGGAATCCTACCATATCATGATGACAAAATATAATAAGAAGCATATGGTGGGTCCAAGGGGTAATTTTAGCCACCCTTGTTCAATCCCCATAGCACAATAATAATAAAATAGTCATCAATATACCAAATCGTGCCTCTATGGACAAATTGTGGGCCTTAAGAGGTCTCAGAAATCATCAGAAAGTGCCATAAGTGATGGATGTGGGCCCCGATGAAGTTGAAACTGTTGGAGGAGGTGTGGAAGACATCAACCCATAATCTCTAATCATCCCATGCCAAGACATTGCCTCAATATCCCAAATCGAATTCCTCAAAAACCATTTCTACGAATCCTGAAATGTCTCGGGAAGCGTGAAACTGCCCCAAACTGCCTCCTGGAGTCCCTGCGCTGTCAAGGTGAGGGCCCCAGTGTGTCCGGGAGGGGGGTAATATGGTAAAAAAAAGTGGCTGGACCACCCCCTCCAAGCACAACACCCTAGATCAACCAAATAAAAATCCTCTCTGCTTTCACAGGGTCTCCGACAAACCAAAACTGCACTGGGTTAGCCTACTGAGGCTCAATCATCACTGTAAGTGCCCGGAACTGAAAACAGACTGTCTCATTGGACTCAGAAGGTCCAAATCCATCCAATATGTGTACTCATACACCATATGAGTCTCTGCATGATCATATAATATATCCAATATACCGGAACAGGTGAAATAATAATAATCTCTAAATGATGAAATAATGCTGTAAACCATGAATCATCATCATAAACCTGTATTTGATGCATAGAATCATCATGTACATGTACATAGACCATATATCATCTATCCATATCATCACAAGGTCCAACCATCTCATGCCCTATGGTTGAACTTGGTCAAACTAGGTTTGACCAAGTCAACATGACCAAATATAACTCAGACCATCATCAGAAGCTGCTGCAAAGTGTCAAAGGTTAATGCATGCTCTACAACTTATTCAAATAACAATTATAACACAAAGTAATCATTATTGGTGATCGAGATCCAAATATGTAATGTCATTAATTATTATTATTACTCAGACTAGACTTTCAAGACCATACTCACTTCATAGCTGTGATCAATTTGCTAGTGAAGGGTGAAGGATAAAATAACTGGCTAGGATAAGGGATGACTTGACTAACTTAACATTGTGACACTTTGGAACAGGGAAAGGGAATACACACCATAGTATATACTGAATGAGCAACAACACAGGGAATGGTGGTGTCTCACAAATGGATGAGTTGTTCAAAGAGGGTTTATTTACCTTTAACAGATGCGCACAATCCATAATACAAATGAGGCCAGCAATTATTTAGATATAGCATTTAAGTTCCATTTCTTTTGGGCCTAAAGTTTCCATGGCCTTAATCTATGTGTGTTTATTAACACATTGCATAGATTTACATGTTGAATATTGTAACTTCAAAGAATATTATATTTGTACTTTATTATTCCGGAGATGTTTCATTCCTCCGAGGTAACCCTATCATGTATCTGGAGATGTTTATTCCTCCAAGGGTTTGTATTAACTAGGGTTATTAGACCCACCTTGTGTGGGTCGGCCCTGCAGTTATATTTTAGGGGTTATTAGACTTCTCCAGGTGAGGTCGGCCCCATCAGGTCTTTTAGTCAGTTGGGAGTCAAGTATAAATAGAGGAGGTGAACTCCTCATTAGATCACTCACTCACTTGTGGAAGAGTGCGCACTAGTCTGGGAGATCTGCTAAGGAGTCAAGGAGAAGGAGCACATCTTGTATTTTGGTTGATCATCTTATTGAAGAAAGCTTTGCTGGGTTTTCTACCCCATGAGGGTTTCCCAGGGTATATTGTGTGTCTATCTTGTGATTGTGTTTCTTTCAGAGATCTTGTTTGTCTATTTGGTTTAAACTTAACATGGGATCAGAGCTAGACTGAATAGGACATCTTTCACAAGGTAAGAATACCTCTTTCTCTCTCTTTGGTGAAGTTAGGGTTTTCAGCCCAAAGTTGGTATTATTGATTTTTGGTTGCATGGCTGGATAGCTCTCTTCAATACCTTTCTTTTGAGCTATAGATCGAACTTTTTGGTTGGGTAGAACTTCGGGAAATCCAAACCCTAATTCTACCAAAAGTGTGATACGTCAGTTTTTGGTTTCAGAAAAAAGTTGTAATTTTTGAATTCTGATTACATGGCTGGATATCCCTTCTCAAGAGCATTCTTTTGAGCTATAGATCGAACTTTTTGGTTGGGTAGAACTCCGGGAAAGTCAAACCCTAATTCTACCAAAAGTGCGATAAAATTTTGTTCCAGATTCCGAAAAAGTGAAAAGTAACTTCCCAGGTAAGTCTACTCTGTCTCTTGGACTCCCCCAAGAGAAGATGGCTCCAAATACTAAGCTTGAAGACAAGCTAGAAGGCATAGAGAATTTCCGGGCATGGAAATACAGAATTGGTCTCATTCTTGAGGAGAATGATCTTGCTCATTATATCAAGGAGGAAGTTGTAGAACCAGAAGAAGATGAAGCCAAAGAAAAACACAGGAAGGATCTGATTAGGGCAAAGAGAATCATAGCTGATTCCATTAAAGACCACTTGATTCCCCAAGTGTCTTCCAAGAAGACTCCAAAGGAAATGTATGATGCCCTAGGAAGAATGTATGAAGGAAAGAACATCAACAGAAAGATGAATCTAAGGACTCAATTGAAGAGTACCAAGATGCACAAAGGAGAATCCATTCAAGACTACTTCTCAAGAGTCTCTCTAATCAAAGAGCAACTAGATGCCATTGGTGATACTCTTGATGAAGATGAACTTGTGATGACAGCTCTAAATGGTCTCACTAGACCTTGGGAGTCATTCATTCAAACTATGTGTGCCAGAAAAGAAAGTATGAAGTTTGATGTAGTATGGGAAGATTGTGTTCAAGAGGAGGCTAGGGTTGCCAACAGAGAAGCACTTCTCAAAGAGGATGATCAAGCTTTGGCCACCCACACCAAAAGAGGAAAGAGAGGCTACTTCAAGAAAGTAAACCACAAAAGGCCTCAACCCTCTCATAGATTCAAAAGGAAAGGGGGAGACATCTCCACAGTCCAATGCTTCAATTGTCTCAAGCTAGGACACTATGCCAGAGACTGTACCCTACCAGAGAAGAAGAAGAAAAGGTTTGTTCACAAAAGACATCATGCTCATATGGCAGAAGATGACAGTGAAGAAGAAGAAGAAGAAGAAGAAGAAGAAGTGGAGGAAAGGCCTCAAAAGAAAAGATCTAAAGTAAAGAAAGAAGAACCAGAAGAATATGTACTATTTTCTGCTCTCTCTGGATCTGTGTCTCCTGGTGAAGGCACTTGGCTCATTGACAGTGGTGCTTCAAAGCACATGACAGGTCATAAGGAAACTCTCTCCAAGATTGAAGAGAAGTCTTCACCCCAGAAGGTATCTCTAGGAGATGATTATCAATATCCCATCAAGGGAATTGGTGAAGCAAGCTACAAGCTTGATTCAGGAACACCTTTAAAGATGAAAGAAATATTATATGTCCCAGGGTTAAAGAAGAATCTACTCTCTATCTCAGCACTAGACAAGAAAGGCTTTAGAGTAGCCTTCATAGATGGTCAAGTACTCATGTGGACCAAAGGAAAATCAATCAAAGATGCAATTGTCATTGGTGAAGAAGAAGGAGGACTTTATAAACTCAAGGGTCATCCAGAATCTGCCCTTGCTCATGAAGTTTCTAATCCCAGTGAGCTATGGCATAGAAGACTAGCTCACATCAACTATAAAGCTTTACCCTATGTGAGTAAGATGGTTATAGGTTTGCCAGACTTGAAGGTTGATCATGATGGCTCATGTAAAGGATGTAAGAAAGGGAAGAATATCAAGAATCCCTTTCCGAAAAGTGAAACAAAGACTAAGAGTTCTCTAGAACTAATACACTCAGATGTATGTGGACTTATGCCTACCACATCTCTAAGTGGGTTTGAATACTATCTCTCATTCATTGATGACTATTCAAGAAAAACTTGGATATACTTCCTAAAGGGTAAGAATGAAGTCTTTGGAAAATTCAAAGAGTTCAAGGCTCTAATAGAAAACCTCTCAGACAAGAAAATCAAGATTCTCAGAACAGATAATGGTGGAGAATATACTTCAAAGGAATTTGAAGATTTCTGTAAAGAAGCTGGAATCAAAAGGGAACTAACCACTCCTTACAATCCCCAACAAAATGGGGTAGCTGAGAGGAAAAATAGAACCATCATGGAAGCTGTAAAGACTATGATACATGATCAAGACCTTCCCATGTATCTATGGGCTGAAGCAGCCAAGACAGCAGTATATGTACAAAATAGACTATCTCATAGTGCTCTTGACTTCAAAACTCCAGAAGAAGTCTTTACAGGAAAGAAGCCTGAGGTAAGTCATCTCAAAATATTTGGGTGTCCTGTGTACATCCACATTCCAAAAGAAAAGAGATCCAAATTGGATCCCTCAGGTAAGAAGGGAATGTTTGTTGGTTATTGTGAAACTTCCAAAGCCTTCAGAATCTACATACCAGGTTTCCATCATATAGAAATAAGTAGAGATGTAACCTTCGATGAGGAAGCAGCTCTCAAGAAATCTAGAAAGTGTCAACTTGAAGAAGTTTATGAAGAAGATACATCTCCCAGAATCTCAGAGACTGTTCACATCCCTGAAGAGGACATACCAGAGGATCATGACATGCTGGAACCACAAGAACCTCCTGTTGCAGAATTATCTAGGAAAAGAAGACCAGCATGGGCTAGAGATATTATTCAAGGAGCAGAAAGATATGGTGCTCCTGAAGGCTCCACTAGAGAAAGGAAGAAACCAAAGCTAGTGTCCAACTATATGGCCCTGATGTGTGATCTTGTGAATCAACTACCTACTAGCTATGAAGAGGCAGCTCAAAAGAAAGAATGGGTAGAAGCAATGACTGAAGAATATCAGTCAATAATGAAAAATGATGTTTGGGATATAGTTCCCAAACCAAAAGATAAAAGTGTGGTTTCTTCCAAATGGATCTTTAAAATAAAACATGCTGCGGATGGAAGTATTGAAAAATACAAAGCAAGATTTGTAGCGAGAGGTTTCTCTCAGAAGGAGGGAATTGACTATGAAGAAACATTTGCACCAGTTGCTAGGTACACTTCAATTAGAACTATCATGGCTCTTGCATCCATGATGAAGTGGAAATTACACCAAATGGATGTTAAGACAGCTTTTCTGAATGGTGTAATTGAAGAAGAAGTTTACATAGAGCAACCACAAGGGTTTGAGGTAAATGACGGAAGGACTCATGTATGCAAACTGAAAAAGGCATTATATGGGTTGAAACAAGCTCCCAGGGCTTGGTATGGAAGGATTGACAATTTCTTAACTAGCATGGGCTTTACCAAAAGTAAAGCTGACCCAAACCTTTATCTCAAAGTGATGGATGATGAACCAGTTATACTTTTATTATATGTAGATGATCTATTTCTAACTGGAAATGAGAAACAAATTATTGAAAGCAAGAAGAAGCTTTCTTCCGAATTCGAGATGAAAGATCTCGGATTAATGCACTACTTCTTAGGCTTAGAAGTGTGGCAAGAACCAAGAGGAATCTTTCTAAATCAAGGTAAGTATACTGTAGAAATTCTGAAAAGATTTGACATGTTGGAGTGTAAACCCATGGCCACTCCCATGGACTCCAACTTGAAGATTTTGGTTAATGGCTCATCAGAATTAGTGGACCTAACTCTATATAGACAGATCATTGGGTCACTAATGTATTTAACAAATACTAGGCCAGATATATGCTTTGCTATAAATACCCTAAGTCAGTATCTAGTAGAACCCAGAAAGGTTCATCTAATAGCTGCAAAGCATGTAATGAGGTACTTAAAAGGTACATTAGATTTTGGTCTACTCTATGATGGAAGTCATGAACTCAAGTTGCATGGTTACTCAGACTCTGATTGGGCAGGCAGTGTCTCAGACAGAAAAAGTACTTCAGGTGGATGTTATAGCCTTGGATCTGCCATGATCTCTTGGTTCAGCAAGAAACAATCTAGTGTGGCCCTCAGCTCTGCTGAGGCAGAATACATAGCTGCTTGCTCTGCCAGCTGTGAAGCAGTATGGCTTCGGAAACTGTTATCTGGAGTGTTTGACTTAGAAATGGATCCCACTATGATTATGTGTGATAATCAAAGCTGCATCAAAATGATAGAAAATCATGTGTTCCATGATAAGTCAAAACACATAGAGATCCGATACTTCTATATTCGAGATATGGTGCAGAAAGGAGCTATCAAGCTTGAGTATGTGAGCACTGAAGATCAAATTGCTGATATCCTGACCAAACCACTGTCTCGTGTGAAATTTGAATACTTTCGAGACAAGCTTGGTGTAGTTCGAAAGGACTCTCCTAGAAAGGGGGAGTAGCATGATTCCTGATGACAAGCAAGTCTCATCAATAATGAGACTTCACCTAGTCACTTAGAAATAGTTAGATTTAGGACTACTTTATTCTATTTAGTTTTACTTATACATGCTTTTGATGATAGATGTATTAGTGAGAATACATGCTTTTGATGATAGATGTATACATGACTGTGATGATAGATGTATTAGTGAGAATACATGCTTTTAATGATAGATGTATACATGACTGTGATGATAGATGTATTAGTAAGAATACATGCTTTTGATGTTAACATACTTTTGATGATAGATGTATACATGACTGTGATGATAAATGTATTAGTAAGAATACATGCTTTTGATGTTAGACGTATACATGCTTTTGATGATAGATGTATTAATGAGAATACATGCTTTTGATAACAGATATGCTTGTGATGATAGATGTATTAGTGAGAATACATGCTTTTGATGATGAATGTGTACATGCTTTTGATGATTGACACATGCTTTCGATGTATGATGTATACATGCTGTTGATGCTAGATGATGATACATGTATTGATTAATGTACTTGTATGGATGAGGATACTTGTACTTGTATTGATGAGAATACAGTTGAGGGGATTGGATCATCCCTAGACTTTCAGTCCTAAAGAGAGCCGTAGACGTGAGGTCTCCGAGAATGAAGTCCTTAGTGGACAGTTGAGGGGATTGGATCATCCCTGGACTTTCAGTCCTAAAGAGAGCCGTAGACGTGAGGTCTCCGAGAATGAAGTCCTTAGTGGACAGTTGAGGGGATTGGATCATCCCTGGACTTTCAGTCCTAAAGAGAGCCGTAGACGTGAGGTCTCCGAGAATGAAGTCCTTAGTGGACAGTTGAGGGGATTGGATCATCCCTGGACTTTCAGTCCTAAAGAGAGCCGTATACGTGAGGTCTTCGAGAATGAAGTCCTTAGTGGACAGTTGAGGGGATTGGATCATCCCTGGACTTTCAGTCCTAAAGAGAGCCGTAGACGTGAGGTCTCCGAGAATGAAGTCCTTAGTGGACAGTTGAGGGGATTGGATCATCCCTGGACTTTCAGTCCTAAAGAGAGCCGAAGACGTGAGGTCTTCGATAATGAAGTCCTGAATGAACAGGCAGGGGATTGTATCGTCCCCGGACTGAGGTCCCAGAATAGAACCGTAGACTGGGTCTCCGATAATGAAGTCCTGAATGAACAGGCAGGGGATTGTATCGTCCCCGGACTGAGGTCCCAGAATAGAACCGTAGACTGGGTCTCCAATAATGAAGTCCTGAATGAACAGGCAGGGGATTGTATCGTCCCCGGACTGAGGTCCCAGAATAGAACCGTAGACTGGGTCTCCGATAATGAAGTCCTGAATGAACAGGCAGGGGATTGTATCGTCCCTGGACTGAGGTCCCAGAATAGAACCGTAGACTGGGTCTCCGATAATGAAGTCCTGAATGAACAGGCAGGGGATTGTATCATCCCCGGACTGAGGTCCCAGAATAGAACCGTAGACTGGGTCTCCGATAATGAAGTCCTGAATGAACAGGCAGGGGATTGTATCGTCCCCGGACTGAGGTCCCAGAATAGAACCGTAGACTAGGTCTCCGATAATGAAGTCCTGAATGAACAGGCAGGGGAGTGCATCGTCCCCGGACTGAGGTCCCAGAATTGATCCGTAGACTGAAGTCTCCGAGAACTGAAGATTGGATTGTATCATCCATGGACCTATGTCCTAAAAGGAGCAGGATTGATCATCCTAGGAATATGATCATATGATGATGATGCTGATGACGATGCTGATGATCGTGTGATGACGATGCTGATGATCGTGTGATGACGATGCTGATGATCGTATGATGACGATGCTGATGATCGTGTGATGACGATGCTGATGATCGTATGATGATGATGCTGATGACGATGCTGATGATCGTATGATGATGATGCTGATGATCGTGTGATGACGATGCTGATGATCGTGTGATGACGATGCTGATGATCGTGTGATGACGATGCTGATGACGATGCTGATGATCGTATGATGACGATGCTGATGATCGTGTGATGACGATGCTGATGATCGTATGATGACGATGCTGATGATCGTGTGATGACGATGCTGATGATCGTGTGATGATGATGCTGATGACGATGCTGATGATCGTATGATGACGATGCTGATGATCGTGTGATGAGGATGCTGATGATCGTGTGATGACGATGCTGATGACGATGCCGATGATCGTAGTGATATCGACACTGTTGACATTGATATTCCAGTAACTGGTTGAGTTACTGATGAAGATGAATTGAAGAAAGCTTCCGATGATTTATAGATGTATCATATATGATGACTCCTTGCTCTTGCAGATGTTGTTATAATATCCTTCTCGTTAAGGGGGAGTGTTGAATATTGTAACTTCAAAGAATATTATATTTGTACTTTATTATTCCGGAGATGTTTCATTCCTCCGAGGTAACCCTATCATGTATCTGGAGATGTTTATTCCTCCAAGGGTTTGTATTAACTAGGGTTATTAGACCCACCTTGTGTGGGTCGACCCTGTAGTTATATTTTAGGGGTTATTAGACTTCTCCAGGTGAGGTCGGCCCCATTAGGTCTTTTAGTCAGTTGGGAGTCAAGTATAAATAGAGGAGGTGAACTCCTCATTAGATCACTCACTCACTTGTGGAAGAGTGCGCACTAGTCTGGGAGATCTGCTAAGGAGTCAAGGAGAAGGAGCACATCTTGTATTTTGGTTGATCATCTTATTGAAGAAAGCTTTGCTGGGTTTTCTACCCCATGAGGGTTTCCCAGGGTATATTGTGTGTCTATCTTGTGATTGTGTTTCTTTCAGAGATCTTGTTTGTCTATTTGGTTTAAACTTAACATTACATTTATTTGAGGCTTTTTGCTGCAGGTGTGTTTTTAAGGCACTTGTTTACCTGAGCACTTCTAGGTGTGTCACAGACAACTTGTTTACCTAGGTATTTATTTCAAAAAAGATATAACATTTATTTTCATGGCCACTTTCATTTGGCAAGTCTTTCATTCATATGTGTTTAGAAACACATTGCATGAACGGGCGTTTCATACAAGATATAGCATTTCATTTTTCCAGATTTTGTATTCGTGGAAGCACTAAAATTTTCAGGTTTAGCCAACACATCTTTAGTGACTAGGGGGAATTCACAAGGAACTCCAACTCACCATAGGTAAGTTTTGTTACCAACTCAGAGCCGAGACACAATAAACAGGGAAGGTCATCCAATACAGAGGCTACCATGGGGAAAAGGTCCTCCATGTCACTAGTCAAGTAGTAAGTCAGGGTGATAAACTAAAAGGTAGGCAATGGATGGATGAAGACAATGAATAATGGAGCCAACACTAGCAAGCCAATGTATGGTGGAATGATCACCTCTATTCTCCCTAAGGAGGGTAAAACCAATGAGTATAAATAGTGAACTTCTAAGTCTGAGTAGGGACAATATAATATATATAATAATATCAACCAAGTCCACATATCTATATGATCGCCAGATCATGACACTAAGTGCTAAGACATTCTATAAAGATAAGTATAAAAGCAATATAACCACAACACTATGATATACCTGTTGAGTCAGATACTTGAATGCTCATCCTCTGAACCATCATCTGTCCTCTGAAACTGCTTCTGTAACTCTGGGAACTACTGAATGCTCTGTACAAATGGTATAATGGCTATATTGGTCATCTCTCTGAGTGTTCTGAGACTCATTCATGGCATGGGAAATACAACTATTGTCCAAAATCTGATAGTGATCCAATATAGATGCTCATCTTAGCATCTCAATGTAAGGGAACTGGCTGAATAGTGTACTGGAATCTGAAAAATAATGTATGGTAGCCCGACTACTATATATGTGATAACAAACCCCTCATCGATGGCTCATGTTAGTTTTTCTAGGGTTTGTTCATGGAACCTAAGAATGAGAAGCTTCAATTAGGGCTTAAATCCTTGTTTACCCTATTGACCATGTGGCATGGTCCAAACCTATTTCTAGTGGAAAAAACCTACCTACAACACATGTATCTCACTCGAAGGCCTACATAGACCCCGTACAAAGTATTGTTGTGATGGTATGAGGAATCATTGCGTCGAGAGGTGCTCTACAACCCAGTATGAGGGAGATCTTGTAAAATGTGTGTGTTTGTCGAGTGTTTGTCCAGTTTGTCGAGTGTTTGTGAGTAACAAAATAATACAAAGTAAACAAAAAAGAATAATCCAAAGTAAAAAGTAATAAATATTATGTCGGCCATAAAGAAAAAAGAATATAATATAAAGTAAAAAGTAAATATGAGACTTAAACTAGAGATTTTAGAGCTTAGGATTAGGTGATAAATATTATGTGGGTCATAAACAAAAAAGAATAATACAAAGTAAAAAGTAAATATGAGACTTAAACTAGAGACTTTACTTTTTACTTTTAATACAAAGTAAAAAGTAAATATGAGATTTTAGAGTGTTTGTCGAGTTTGTCTAGTAACAAAATAATACAAAGTAAACAAAAAAGAATAATACAAAGTAAAAAGTAATAAATATTATGTCGGCCATAAACAAAAAAGAATAATACAAAGTAAAAAGTAAATATGAGACTTAAACTAGAGACTTTAGAGCTTAGGACTAGGTGGCTCAGGTATTGCACTCAAGGAGATATTCAAGGAGAGGTTTACACCTCAGGAGATTTGATCCCTCTTGGCGCTTGATAGAGCCTAGGATTTGGATCTATGCTGGTTTAAGGCTCTCGAGTCCAAGAAGATTCAACAATATGCTTGAGGTGCTTGTTTTTCCTTCCTTTACCATCTTCAAGGCCCTGCGACCCATCCTTAGTGTGCAAAGATCTTAATGGAATGTATATCCAATTATGATACCAAAGACTCCTAAGAAAAGGTTTGTGTTATGGTTTCCAAGTGTTGTTCATGGTGATTGAGCCTAAGAATTGGTGTTTATGACACAAGGCCTTGGTGTTTATGACACAAGGCCCATTATTGTCCTCTTATGATAAACCTCTAGACACATTCCTGGTGCACAACTAATGAATTGATGGCATGAAGAGCACCATTGGAGGTGATTGTTAATGAACAGAGGGTGCATCAAGGACACTTCAACCTAAGAAAATTTGTTTAGGGATTGATTATAATGCTTCCCTCCCCCAACCAATGTCGATAGATTTAGGATGTTGTTTCCTTACCACAACTATGGTTAAGGCCTTGAGACCCATCCAAGTGTGTGAAACATCTTAATGGGACCCATATCCAACATGTAATGTCTTCATATATCTTTTTGACCCTAGGATGGGGTACTTATGAATTTCAAGTTTCTAAATTTCACCCCATGGGTGATAAGATGAATTAATAAATAAGAAATGTATGTGAAAACGCATAAATGTAAAACACAACATAAACAAAATTCAATCAACATATACATCATGCATAAATAATCATATTAACCACATCAAGTAAATAAAAATCATTCCACATTCATATACAAGAGAATACTTATCTTTTAACAAACAAGATCCATGCAACTAGTCGTGTAAGATTTATTTTCCACTCAACCAAGTATTAGGTGTAGATATCACCCCCAAGATGGGTATGAGGCCACTAGGGTCAAGGAAACACCTACAAGCTTCTATCTCTAATACCAAAACTTATTTTCTCTCATGTTTAGCTAATCTACTCGCCACTAAGTAATTATATGAATCTCACTTAGCCCTCCCATCCAAGGAACTCCCTTCCGAAACCCTACACAACACGAGGAAGGGATTTCCCTTGATTGAGCTATATTTGCTTCAATAAATCCAACCCTTATAATGGTTTCCAATGTGTACAAAAAGATTCAATCCTACCATATGTTATTGGAGAACCCCCTGTAATCAATTCATGGCTTCTTAAGCATCCTATATCAGCAAATAAACAATGGCTAAATGTTCCTATCTTTCCCATGCTCTATGATCACATACAACCATCCTCTTCACTCTAATGTCTATGATTCCCTCTTCAGTATGTTAATTGTTGGTTAATTTGTTATCCGGTAATTGGCTATGGAGAAAAAAACATGAAATCTCTATGCAATGTAATATTTATGTATGGAAAATCAGTGATAGACTCCACAGGATATGAGAGGATTGGTGAAAATAAAACTTACATTAATTTTGACCAGAGAAGAAAGGACTCTTACAATTGTCATGTAAGTACATTCTTCCCACGCTTTCATAACTACATGAGAAGACTTTTCCCAGCAAGATCACATGAATTCGATGATTGAATTTAATAATTCAAAAGGTGGTAATTGGCTCATTTAAGGAACATGGTAAAAATGGGTGAGTTCTAAGGATGACACTTGGAAAAAAAGGATTTAATCTCACATAGGCTCCCTCTCCTTTTCCCCTCAAGTGGAATGATATCCCATCTAGTGCTCTTTACACAACCATCTTGGACCATTTTATTATTTTCCGACACAATATTTACATAGATTTTGAGTCATCGTAGAAATCCAACCACATGGACCATATAGATTATTTACATTACAAATAGCCTTTCCTCCATTCTAGAAATTGTCTGTCACTTAACAGAACTAGATTTTAATTGGTGGTTCTACCAATTCTGAAAATTTCCCAAATTTTACTAAACTATTCCACTTTTCCTAATGTAGGCCACAAGAACTTACTCACATATCTATTATCTAACAATTAAAACCATTGATTTTTATAGAAGCATTTCTTCAAACACTTCATGTTCAAACTCTGATTTCTTCCTGTAAATGTGTATTCTAACCCATACAACCATGTTGTTGCAACCAATAGATACGATACCACTTTGTAACATCCCCTTTCACCATTTTAACCATGGGAGAGGGTATTTATGAATTTAATTTTTTTAAATTTCACCACATGATCCATAAGATGAATTGATAAATAAGAAATGTATGTGCAAATGCATGAATATAAAACTCAACAGAAATAAAACTATATACACACATACATCATGCATAAACAAGCATATTCATCATAGGAAGTAAATAAAAATCATTCAACATTCATATACAAGAAAATACTTATCTTTTAAAAAAAATCTAAACAACTGGTTGTATAAGAGCAATTTTCCACCCATTTATAGATGTCAGTTATAGATACAACCCATAGGTTGGTATATGAGGCCACAAGGGTGAAGGAAACACCTACATGCTTCTCTCTCTCAACCCAAAACCCATTTTCTCTCGTGCTTAACTAAATCGTTCACCATTGAAAATTTGTAGGGATCTCACTTGGCCATCATAGCCATGGCACTCTCTTCTACTTACCCCCACACACAAGGAATGCATTTCCCTTCACTCATACATAGTTCCATTAGGAAATTCAACCCTTACAATGCTTATTAGTGTATACAAAAAGAGTGAACCTCTGGTAACATTAATTCATGTATTTTCAATCATTAAGGAGAAACACAAACTCAATAGGTAAAGGTTCCTATCTTTCCCAACCTCTACACTCACCTACAACCATTGTGATATGTCTGATGTCTGTAATTTCCCTCCACAATTCAAATGTATGGTTATTTCACACTCTATTATGGTAATGGAAATGGAGAGAATGACATGAACAAAAATCTATACATAGTGTAAAAATATGTGTGAGAAAAATGGGTGATAGACTCCAAAGGAGATGAGAGGATGTGAAAAGACAACCCAAATAAATTCTGACCATAGAAGAAATGGCTCTTGCAACTATCATAGAATTATTTTCACCCCATGCTTCCATAACTACATGAGGATATTTTTCCCACCAACCTCACACATGCATTCAACGATTGGGTTTAATAAGTCAAAAGGGAGTAATTGTATCATTTAAAGAACATCCAAAGAACAATGTGCATAAGGAATTTAATTTTGGAGGATCATGTTTACCTCTGTTTGAGGCCAAGGAAGAGTTCCTTGAATATTAGAAGTTGTGCCAAGAAGTCACAAAGATATTTTGGGGCATTTGAAGTGCTTGAGAGAATAGGGCTAATTGCATGTAGAATTGCATTTCCTGCTAACACTAAAGCTCATAATGTTTTTCATGTTTTTTTGCTTAAGAAATATGTACATGATCTTAACCATGTAATTGATTGGCATGTGACCCAAGTGGCTCTATTTGTATCCAACCAAGATACAAACTTTACTTCTAACTTTTGGAAGAGTTTTTTTGTGGATTTGGGTACATAGTTGAATTTTAGTACTTCCTACCATCCACAAACAAATGGGAAAACAAAAAGAGTAAATCAATAGTGATTGAAGACATGATTTCCATGTATGTGATGGATAAACCATCCAAGTTGGAGGATTATCTACACTTGGTAGAGCTTGCATATAAAAATGGGAAACAAACTTTACTGGGAATAAGTCCATTTGAAGCTTTGTATGGTAGAAGGTGTAGGACACCAATGGCTTGGGATTTTCAATGAACATAATTGCACTTGGGCCATAAATGCTTAAAAAATGGAACAAGAGGTTGCAAATATTAGGCAAAATTTGAAAGCATCCTTAGATAAACATCAAATATATGCATATAAGAGCAATGTGCATAGGAGATTTAATGTTGGGGGATCATGTTTACCTTCGAGTGAGGACAAGGAAGAGTTCCTCGAAGCTTGGAAGTTGTGCCAAGATGTCACCAAGATATTGTGGGTCATTTGAAGTGCTTGAGAGAATAGGGCTAATTGCATATAGAATTGTATTTCCTGCTAACACTAAAGCTCATAACTTTTTTCATGTTTCGTTGCTTAAGAAATATGTACATGATTTTAACCATGTAATTAATTGGGATGTGACCAAGTGAAACCCAAGGGATAGTTGAAAATACAGCCACTATGCATCCTAAATAGGAAAATAACATTGCTTTAGAACCAAGCCATCATATAGGTAAAGGTGTAGTGTAAACACTTTGGTCTTGATGAGGTTACATGGGTGTTGGTGGATGCCATGAGAGGTGCATATCCATTTTTTTTTCAGATTTTGAAGAAACACCAAGGATGGTGTTATTCAAAGGGGGAGGGGACTGTACTGCCCCTAGTTTTGAAACTTGGAGTGTATTAAATAAAATTATGTAAATAATGTAAATATGTTAGCATGGATTCCTAGTACGGAGCTCAAGGCCAAGGACTGACTAGTGAATGGCTAGGAATGTATAATGTAAATATTTATATATGGTCCATGTGGTTGGATTTTCAAGATAATTCAAAAGATATGTAAATATTATGTTAGAAAATAGTAAAATGGTCCAAGATTGTTGTGTAAAGAGCACTACATGGGCTATGACTACACTAGAGGGGAAGAGGAAATGGGGTCTATAGGAGATTAAATCTTCTTTTGCCAAGTTTCAACCTTGAAAGTCATATTTTTGCTTCAATTTGTTTATGATACAGAGGGTTCTTTATCAATTCAGACAGGGGAATAGTTATCTTTAGTTTGCTCAATTCATGCTCCAAATTGAAAGGTGTAAGGCATTCTTTGTGATCTTTAGGATCTGTCTCTACTTTCTTATGGGGTCTGGTGCCTGGCTTTGTTTGGCTATCTGAAATTGAGGCCTTACTTGCTTTATCCTTCGGTGGGTCTTTACTTTTTGACAAGGGGGATGCTTGAGGATATTTAGCTTGGGCCGACTTCTGGGGATAATTTTTGGGAGGAGTATCGTTCCGTCTATTTGTTGACTTGGGTCTTGGCCTTAAGTCATACTTCTTTTGCAATCTTGGTTGTTGAGCTTTTGGGAATAATGGATACTCACTAGGGAATGAGTCATTTTCTTGAGGTGTTTTAAGATATCCACCCATCTGATTAGGTGGGAGTGAATTTTCATAATCATCTCTAGTAAGGGGCATGAGATAAGAGTCTTCTTCCATCAAATTAAGTTGTTCATCAACTTCTTCGTAGATTTCTTCCTCTGGTATTTCGATTAGATTATTATTGTTATCTCGGATGGGTGGCCTTAGTGGTTGTTCTTCATTCCTCTTTTATCTATATGCCATCCGAGGGTTATAAGGCCTTCAGAACTGAGTAGGAGAATGTCTATTAGGACTGCTACTTTCTAATTCCATTATGGTAACTTTATTTGACAGATTATTTATAATGTGAGTCATTTCATCAATATTTTCTTCTTAAGAGTATTTAACTCCTAAGGATACACTCTCCTATTTGGACTCCCCTTTGTATTTCTGCTCAATATCACTGGTCAATTTGTGTGATGCCTCCATTGGCATTATAAATTTTAATCTAATTAAACATAGATTGTGTGTCTAAGCAACATAATACCAACATGTAACCATAACAACATATAAAGGTCATATAAGCATTTTGCAATAGCATCAAATAATTTTAGAATTTTTAAAACTTCTTTGGTGATTCACACAACATAAATTAACATCATAAATCATGTAGCAATAGAATAATATGATAATTCTACAACAACATATAAACAATTTAAAATCACAAGAAAAATACCTCGTTATAAGAATGGTGACGGAGTCCAAACTGAGCAAGCTTCCCTCTTCCACTCGAGTTGCTTCCATCTTCATTGCCCAAAAGCGGGACCACGGTTTTTCCTCCCAGCCAACTAGGGGCCTAGCCGGCTCCCTAGCCCCAGGAAGCCATTGAACGGTCCCATCCAAATGGCCTCCTGGCCCTCCGTGCCCGAGACCCCCAAAGAACAGAACAGTGATGCACTAGTAGGCTATGTATCAAATCTTCCAAGAGTTCTCAAACTCTTCCAACTCTTCCAAACTTCTCATACCCCAAATTATCCAAAATACCTCTTCCTATCAAAATTCTTACCAAAATATCCTTCAAGAGAAAAGACTCCCTTCTTCCAATCTCAAGTCTCCTATTTATATAAAAAACTCCTCATCATCCTCCTCATCCATCAATAAATTCCAAAAATAATAGTCAACAATCAATAAATTCATTTTGTAGAAAAATATAGCAATTTGATTTAAATAATTAAAATATTAATAAACATGGTTGCAAAGTCTTACTTGTCATGCTCCCTTCTTAATGCAACTATGACAACTCTTTTCTAAAAATTTGTGCAAATCCTATCCATCCATTTATTTATATTATCCTTTCATTCATAAGTCAAATAAGATATTTTCATATACTATATTATACTATGACATAATTTATATTAAATGTATATAATTATATATGTAATTCAATAACACAATCAATTTATGTAAATCTAAAACATATTTGACAAGTCAACAACTCATACTTTCAATACACAAGTAATACTTTCAACAATTCATCAACCAATATACTATTTAGCTAATATAACCATATTAATTTATTCATCGATCGACCAATCATAGTATTGTACTCACGAATTGGCATATGCATGGCCAGTGCACACGTCGTAAGCGTGGGTATTAATAATCACATTTAATGCTCCTAAAAGATCATTATTACATGATCACAAACAACACATAGAAGAACAATTAAACATTGCATCATTCATCATTCATAATCATTCATACAGAAGCAATAAGACATTTAATTAAATAAACATAGTGATGAAATCCAGCATATAATCACGATAGTTAATAAAAATCAAGAACACCATCCAATCCATCATTGGTCCCATCCATCCCATCAGCACTCCAACCCCCTAATCACCACTACTTCCATCTCCTGACCTCACCATCCCGTCCTCTGCTGGAATATACCATGGAATCTCGACTACGCGTATGACCATGTATATAACCCGTAAGTGGAAGTGTCGATCGACCACATCGACCAAGCTTCCCCAGTAGGCACCCACTAGTCGTCATCACACATCCACGGGAGCGTGCTCAGCACAGCCCTCCCATGACTCTAGGTTTCGGAGGTTCGATGGTGGGAAATGCCTCCACCCCTCCTGATAGTACTAGGGTCAACACCCTACATCAACCATACTATGCCATCACTGATCTAAGGGGTCTCGTCATCGAACAACCACTTTGGGCAAGTCGTAGTTCCTGTCAAAACCCACACTTACCCACAAGTCATAGAAATATTGGAATTCACAATTAAATAGCATGAAATTTGATATAACATCATTATACTCATGATGTTCAATACATCTCGTGCCCCTTTGCAATATAGGAATCCGCCTATCTCATTGCCAATCAACATGTGGAATAGTTCATCATTAACATGAAACATATATATATATATTCATACCCAACTCTTTCAAGTGTTAATCCATATCACTAATACAACATTTACAAATAATCATGTAAGTACTTTTGCAAACAACTAAATTAGCATTCTACGTATGGATATTCTATATTCAATTTGTACGTTCAATATGAAGTAACATATCCATTGCCATTAATAAATTAAATAGTAAATTCCATTTACCATACAACCTCACTGGAGTCCACATGTGCACATAACAATCATCTTAATCAATCTATCTTCATCAAACAGATAATAAGCAAATACAATGCTAAGCTAATTCACATTAGAGTTTTTAATTAATGTCTATCAATATATGGGGCATTACATACACCCCCCCTTCAAGGAACTTCGTCCCGAAGTTATGGTCATTCATAATTTTAAGAAAAATATCAACACCATATATCTTTTCTTTCCGACTAAAATACCTTAGCCATGCTAGTCCCATGAGACCTTCACATGATCAACATGTCGTTATTATATAGTTTTACATCTTCCATCACATAGGATGTGTTATCAAGTTACGCTTTACATGTTTATATACACAATTTATCTAACTTCATCAAGGTTTATCAATTCATTTAGTCCTAGTTAGTTAACATATAATCATAATCTGTTGTTGTTTTCTATATCATAGTTCATAAGAATACCGTGTCTCCCCTATCGCATTTCCTTAGGTTCAAGGTGTATTTTTATGACTAATTTATTGATTCTTAGCTTCATTGAATATTTTCTAATAAACACCATTTACTTCCTCATTAATATTTTAATGATATCCAAATTTCCACGGTATTTTAATGAATTACTCTATAATAACTTAGTAGTGCTATATCTATCTTCCAAGTACACTTTATCAATTAACATTTGCGAAAGGACATCTCTTACATGTGAGTCTCACGTTATCCACAAAATACTTATGATTTCAATTTTAACGCATAGATTGTTTCCAACCTTATAGTTTTAACTAATTTGTGTAATAGTGTGATCAACTCATGAACATCATGAATCTCGACCTACATAAATACATAGGTACATCATATAGCTATAAGTTATATGACAAGGCTTCCACATTATCAACAATACCTTAGTCTATTTCACAATGTGAAGGGAGCTTCTTTACTTAATGCAATTGATTGGATATGTATACTCACCATGATGCATATGACTTATAAATGCTATACACATACTCATCCTACTTACTTATTCAATGGTTTGGTTAAAATACACATGTTCCCACATAACTAACCTCCTCATACCTTAACGTGGGTAAAATAAATTTTCTATCGAGCCCAAGGCATTGCTCGAATATGATCCCCATAGGAAGTTAATCTTCGTCTACTCATAACTTGGTTAATGCAAGACATGTTTCCCTTTATGATCCCCTCTCCTAATTCTGATTTTAAAGTACAACTCATTCGTGAGTCAACTATTCATGACCTTATCCCATTATTTCAAGTCTTATTAATTATAGTCAATTTATACTTTAATTTTAATTATCACTACATCTTGATTGGTGTTATATGTTCACCACCCATCAAGGGATTGGCATGCCACAATTTCTTCCAATTAGGAATATTTACTAAAATTTTATTAAGTATTGTCTAAGAATATATATATGCTTATTGGTTTCACGGTCATTACTACTGATCTCGTTTACTTATTACCTGATATGATTAGATCCAAACATGGTCAATGTGAGATCTAGGGTCATCTTTGTCGTAGCTAATGAAGTGCATTCCCCTTGCCAACACGACTATTACATGATGCATAATTGTAATAATGCATAATTGTTCGAGAATCAATTTCTTATAGGGGTTCATTACTACAATCCATAATTCGTACTTGGTAATTATTACACCCTTATTTGCTTTCCCTCAACATTTCATTTTTAAGTTAGGATATTTATATACATGTCTTCTAGGTGAATAATATAGCTTTTGCACTCATTATGCATGTCTTTATATCAATCTTTATTTTAACCATCGGTCATTCATACACAATTTTGTAAAGGAAATTTCCTTAGTCACATAGACCGTTGTCATTCCTTACAATTTTTGTGAGGACATTCATTACTTATACTCATATTGTTACGTAGTTCTCACTATAATTCTACTTAAATAAATTATTGTTACTCATGTGGTTGTGCTATTATTCACATGCCTCTGCTTAATTGACTAAAATTTCCATGAATTTTGTCCCACATAAATATTATTTAATGCCACATGCTTCATATTGACATTTACATGTTATTAATTATGTAAGGATATACATCTAACCTTTATATTATTTGTGGTACATAATTAATAAATAAATCAGTATTTATTTTATATTTGGAATCACTAGATTTGTTAACATTTTCACACAACCCTTCCACATTGTGCAGTATGAGAAGTTGAACCTTAAATTTAATATACATTTACTTATTATTCAAGCTTCACATATCGACTTATATATTATATATTAGTGGAGATAAATATTTAAATAATAATAAAGATCTGGTTGTTACCTTGTTTTCATCTTTATGATCTATTTGTCATTCCTTTACTACATTACTACCTATAATCACACCTACCTCTTTACAACCTTGTTATTTGATTATGAGTTTGTTATCTAATTATGAGTTGTAATTTAATTACACCGCCATAGATCCATTCCTAAATGGAGATCTATTAGGCCTAGAGGCATCCATCAATGGTCTATTATTACACTAATACCTTCTCACATAGATCTACAACCATGACCTCTTTACACTTCTACACTATGACGACCAAAACACTTAATTACAAGGAACATTCAAATATTTAAACCTTGATATTATAATTTATTTGATTCCTATGTCATTTCATTTACTAGGGAAACTACACATTTGTTGTGATTAATATCATTTCTACATAGCTACTATTTATAAGCAAAGGTTCATGGTTTGAATAGTCAAAGGCAAATTGGAAAAATCAAACATGGCTAATGCAATATGGGTTTCTCTAGCCTACAAGATTATAGTAGATCCTACACCTTTTGTCTATTAGAGTATGTATAGGCTTGTTTATTGAAGAGGTTAAAATGCATGATTCATGAAACATCTTGAATATCCTCAAACACTACATTGTGTTTAGGTTTTCAATATAAGGGCTATCATATACTAGCTGAACCAACTATGTAACCTTTCCATACTACTATACTAACCTCAAAACTAAAAATATTATAATTGATACAATTATTATACCTTTATAAATGAGTATCATGATTACTAACATGTTTTTTTATTTTTATTTTTTTTTACAAAGTGATATTTTAAATATAATAATAATATATACTTGTACAAAATACCTAATTAATTAAGTGATTAATAAATGTTATAGATTAAGTATAATAAATTTTAAATAATTCTTGAATACCAAGTTCTTATAAATTCTTCACTATACAACTTTTATATTTCATTTGTAAAGTTTTTATGCATAATATCTAAAATTGTTAACGATATTGATGGAAAGTTTTTTTTTTTTTTAAATGTTTAAATGCTAAGCTTTATAGTAACTCTCCAACTTCTCAATTACCCGAGATATGTAATTTATATTTTTTTTTTTTAAATTTTGCAATAAGCTGCAACTTTATTATCCTTCATTCTCTAATCTTACTTGAAATTGCAAATTTATTATTCTATAAAAGACCATAATAAAATCAGATCGATTATAAAAGAGTTTATTTTAATAAAAGTAATTACATAATTCTTTCTATATAAACAATTTACTTACAATATTTACAAACTTCTAAATATTTTATGCGAGGTAGATTCTTAATTAGATTTTTTTTTTTGTTTCACTAAACGTTTAATCACACGAATGCAGTGATGTTTATTCAATTTTTTTTTTTTTTTTTTTTTTTTGGGTCCACAGGAGTTAATAAGAGTGTAATGATTTGAATCTATTTAAAGTCCGCAACTAGAGATAAGCTTTAAATATATATATACATATATATTGTGAGTATAGTCGGTGAGTGAGTATTTTGCAAAGAAAGTGTGCATAATTGATCAGATGAAGATGAGCATTTAATAGATTTGCTTTCAACATCTCATAATTTTAAGCATTTAATAGATTACATGTGTCTTGCTGTATTTGTCCATATACATGACGGATTCGACACATACAGGGTTGAGTGAACTGCACTCCATAATTATTGTGGAGAAAATAACCAAAACTCAACCACCATTATCCACGAATTGATAAGGGAGTAACTCCTTGTACCTTGAGATTCCATTAAATCGACATCATTTATGATGCTGGTATCTATGTTGATGTTGACAGGATGAAAAGAAAGAATCCTGAGGATTTAATAATAAGTTTTTGCAGCATGAGTTATTGGACTTGGTGTACCTAATACCCATCCATCCAGTCAAATGGGTTCAGCCTAGCATTTATATGATTTGATGGAAACATTAATCATTACACTTTCAAATATACTAACCTCCACCCTCAAATTAACATACAGACCAGAAAAGATGCAAGTGCGTTCGTGAGTGATTATTGGTTTTGTGGTTGTTCTGATCTGAGATGGATAGTATCAAGGGCAATAAAGCAATCCTGGAAACAATGAGGAGAGTTCTCGGCTCCCACATGGAGAAAATTCTAACCGTCAATCTGGCACTATATTACCTTTCTATCTCTTGTAGATCAATCTTTTGTGGCCTTTCCAAGTTACTCTTGTTTACAACAATTACTAATATTATATAATTATAATCCATTTTGTGAAGTTCCTTCACCCAATTTCTCACCACCGCCCAATGCTCGACACTCATGTATTTTTCATTGCTTACTATCTTCCATTACAAAATATTGGTGTCATATTAAACCATCTGCTAAGGTTTGATCTAGGTACCTACTACAAATGAGACAAATAATTGAAATTCCAATGGAATAAATAAAATAAATAAAAAAATTTCACTAGTAGTGTAAAAAAAATTTAAGAATAAAAATAATTTTACATCTCAAGATAAACTAGATTCCTTCCTGGTTTAAAATGAATCTAAGCTGGTTGATATTGCATTTTGAATGAGCACTACTCTCTAGAGCTATGGGACAACATGACTTATTCACCAAACAACTTGGAGGGCAAATATAAATGTACGGGAACATTGGCTGTAGTGACCGGCTTCCCAAGTCGTCCCTTAGTGCAAGAAAACAAACACAGAAAAAGGAAAAAGGATTTAAGGTCTATATATATATATATATGCGGAAAGTTTAACTGATACCAAGTATGTAGTTACTTAGGTTTCGGTTCTAAGATGTACAGGGATCAATGCATTTCTCGTCTTAAAATCTCTTCCTCAGAGATGGTATTAACTACAATACTTTTCAAAGATCAAAATATCTGTACACAGAGATCCACTCTGCCCTGCGATTCTCTTTCTCAGAGATGGCACTAGCAACCGTAAACTCAACCAAAATTTTGAATACGATGCAAAGTTATAAAACAACACATCGATATAATTATTGCGGGGAATCATAACTCCGGAATTTGATGTATGTATTGAGTTCACACAGAGAAGACGTTAATTAAGGTTAATAGATCTATTCCTAACAATAGAGGCACTTCAAATGTGAATTATGTCAACAATTACAATAGTTATTGCCCATCGAAACGCCTCGCCGAGGACCACATGCAAAGGATACTTATATATATAAACAAAAAAGGGATGGACCTGAATTAAATACTCAGGTCCTGATCGCTCAGTGCAAACCAATCAACACCCAGCTTTTTACCTGGAACCTATATTTTTGTTTAGGCATATATTAAAAAGGTAATAGCAGCGATACAGAGATCGCAGTGTTCCGTAGACTACCGTGATAATTCTTCAGATCCATAAGTTGGTTGGACCGTATGGACAAAGGAAGTGTATGGTCGTAGAAGCCATTCCAATACTCACGAGATAAAATATTAGCAAAAGCAAAGATGGTCAGTGCAAAGGACTTATACACTGTAATAAGTGCAGTAGTCCCATTGTATGTGATGATGTTTCAGGCTTATGGGTCTGTGAAATGGTGGAAGATCTTCAGCCCGGAGCAATGTGCAGGGATCAATAGATTTGTGGCCATATTTGCAGTGCCACTTCTGTCATTTAAGTTCATCTGTAAAATCAATCCTTATGAAATTAATCTTCAAATTCATTGCAGCAGATGTCATATCCAAAGCCATAGTGCTACTAGTGCTGGGTCTGTGGGGAAGATTTGCTAAGAGAGGAAGCTTGGATTGGGTTATCACGTTATTTTCATGGTCAACCCTTCCCAACACACTCGTCATGGGCATACCTGAGTACAGAGTTTTATTTTGGTGATGATAAACTGGACTGCGCTGTTTCACGCTGGTCACGTGCAAAAGTAAAGGCTGCAAAAGTCGGAAAGGGATTATCCAAGGACGAGAAAGCCAAGCAACTAGCCTTCCTGCGTTGGCTTGAGGCTATTGACCCACAACACCGTTATGGGCATACCTCTCCTGAAGGCCATGCATGGGGGAAACTCGGATCTTCTGATGGTGCAGACTGTTGTCTTGCAATGTATTATTTGGTACACGCTTTTGCTGTTTTTGTTTGAATACAGGAGTGCCAAACTACTCATAGCTGAAAGGTTCCCTGGGGCTGCTCATTCCATTGCTTCTTTCAAAGTTGGATCAGATGTTATGTCCCTGGATGGAGGAGAGCTTCTGCAGACTGATACCGATATGGGTGAAGATGGAAAACTTCACGTTATAGTCAGGAAATCATCTTCCTCACAAGGGAATTCAGCTGCTCCTTCTCAGAGATTTCAGCCTTCGAATTCCGTCAAATCCTTTCCTCCTGGAAGGCCAGCTAACCGTCATATTACAGACATATATTCTCTTCAATCCTCCCGGGATTTGACTCCCAGGACTCGAGCTTCAATAGAGAATATTATGTTTCTATGGTGTCAAGCAGAGCAACGAGCCCCTTGAGGTCAATACAAACAATGGCAACAACAACAATAACAGCCCACATGTCTGCGATGCCAATTCCCTTCATTCTTCCCGAGGTCACACACCCAGAACATCAAACTGCAACGAAGATCATTACAGAGACCTTAATTATGGGATCGTGACTACAATCTCTAATTCAAACTGTAATGGAGGACTCCGTCATGGATACAAGAGCTACATCAGTACTTCAGAGCCCTTGGAGAATGGTATACAGGGCGATTCGGTACATGGGAGTAGCAGAGATCAATACCAACAACATGGTGGTTTAATCAATTCAGGTTGTAGGAGTCTGTGTAACGGAAATCATTTGGAAATCATTTGAGGAACTACAAATTGGAGCTAAAGGCAACATGAAACAACTTGTTCCTGGCCGCAGGACAAGAATGATGTTGTGGTAAGCCTGGCATTTCACGCTTCAACTACAATGCTATAATCATGGATTCTTATGAACGATTTGGACCATTCTCGTATGGTTGTGGAGTTTTTCTGGTACGAAAGGCTAGGGCTCATGGGTGTCTTTTTTTTTCATCAGAGGAAGGGCAGTGGCAAGTTGTATAAAGTGCAAAAGCCGGTTGGCTAATTATGGTATTCTTAGCTGCTAACCACTGTTGTGTTGGCATGGAGGATGTGCAGAAAGATCTGTCACCACTTGTGGAAGGTCTTGCTCCTGTACAGTCTTATGAGGGCTAGTGATGGGGTTGCAAAGAGGACTATTCTTCAAGAGGTTGATTCTCCTCTCACAGGTCGAATGGCTTGTAAGTATACTCAATGGCGATTCTTCTTTTTCCCGTTTTGTTGTTTTTTTTTTTTTTGGTTCTTTTGTTTATGTAAAGCCATTGGAAATAAAATATATGAGTTCCTTAATAAGGAACAATGAAAATTACAGCAAACACCATCATTATTGAAAACTCAGAATTCTTGGTCATTATTTCCTAATGTCATGTAGACCCTTAAGGTTCCTAGTTTTTGAACCTAGGGCTCTGATACCATATGTGATGCCTCCATTGGCATTATAAATTTTAATCTAATTAAACATAGATTGTGTGTCTAAGCAACATAATACCAACATGTAACCATAACAACATATAAAGGTCATATAAGCATTTTGCAATAGCATCAAATAATTTTAGAATTTTTAAAACTTCTTTGGTGATTCACACAACATAAATTAACATCATAAATCATGTAGCAATAGAATAATATGATAATTCTACAACAACATATAAACAATTTAAAATCACAAGAAAAATACCTCGTTATAAGAATGGTGACGGAGTCCAAACTGAGCAAGCTTCCCTCTTCCACTCGAGTTGCTTCCATCTTCATTGCCCAAAAGCGGGACCACGGTTTTTCCTCCCAGCCAACTAGGGGCCTAGCCGGCTCCCTAGCCCCAGGAAGCCATTGAACGGTCCCATCCAAATGGCCTCCTGGCCCTCCGTGCCCGAGACCCCCAAAGAACAGAACAGTGATGCACTAGTAGGCTATGTATCAAATCTTCCAAGAGTTCTCAAACTCTTCCAACTCTTCCAAACTTCTCATACCCCAAATTATCCAAAATACCTCTTCCTATCAAAATTCTTACCAAAATATCCTTCAAGAGAAAAGACTCCCTTCTTCCAATCTCAAGTCTCCTATTTATATAAAAAACTCCTCATCATCCTCCTCATCCATCAATAAATTCCAAAAATAATAGTCAACAATCAATAAATTCATTTTGTAGAAAAATATAGCAATTTGATTTAAATAATTAAAATATTAATAAACATGGTTGCAAAGTCTTACTTGTCATGCTCCCTTCTTAATGCAACTATGACAACTCTTTTCTAAAAATTTGTGCAAATCCTATCCATCCATTTATTTATATTATCCTTTCATTCATAAGTCAAATAAGATATTTTCATATACTATATTATACTATGACATAATTTATATTAAATGTATATAATTATATATGTAATTCAATAACACAATCAATTTATGTAAATCTAAAACATATTTGACAAGTCAACAACTCATACTTTCAATACACAAGTAATACTTTCAACAATTCATCAACCAATATACTATTTAGCTAATATAACCATATTAATTTATTCATCGATCGACCAATCATAGTATTGTACTCACGAATTGGCGTATGCATGGCCAGTGCACACGTCGTAAGTGTGGGTATTAATAATCACATTTAATGCTCCTAAAAGATCATTATTACATGATCACAAACAACACATAGAAGAACAATTAAACATTGCATCATTCATCATTCATAATCATTCATACAGAAGCAATAAGACATTTAATTAAATAAACATAGTGATGAAATCCAGCATATAATCACGATAGTTAATAAAAATCAAGAACACCATCCAATCCATCATTGGTCCCATCCATCCCATCAGCACTCCAACCCCCTAATCACCACTACTTCCATCTCCTGACCTCACCATCCCGTCCTCTGCTGGAATATACCATGGAATCTCGACTACGCGTATGACCATGTATATAACCCGTAAGTGGAAGTGTCGATCGACCACATCGACCAAGCTTCCCCAGCAGGCACCCACTAGTCGTCATCACACATCCACGGGAGCGTGCTCAGCACAGCCCTCCCACGACTCTAGGTTTCGGAGGTTCGATGGTGGGAAATGCCTCCACCCCTCCTGATAGTACTAGGGTCAACACCCTACATCAACCATACTATGCCATCACTGATCTAAGGGGTCTCGTCATCGAACAACCACTTTGGGCAAGTCGTAGTTCCTGTCAAAACCCACACTTACCCACAAGTCATAGAAATATTGGAATTCACAATTAAATAGCATGAAATTTGATATAACATCATTATACTCATGATGTTCAATACATCTCGTGCCCCTTTGCAATATAGGAATCCGCCTATCTCATTGCCAATCAACATGTGGAATAGTTCATCATTAACATGAAACATATATATATATATTCATACCCAACTCTTTCAAGTGTTAATCCATATCACTAATACAACATTTACAAATAATCATGTAAGTACTTTTGCAAACAACTAAATTAGCATTCTACGTATGGATATTCTATATTCAATTTGTACGTTCAATATGAAGTAACATATCCATTGCCATTAATAAATTAAATAGTAAATTCCATTTACCATACAACCTCACTGGAGTCCACATGTGCACATAACAATCATCTTAATCAATCTATCTTCATCAAACAGATAATAAGCAAATACAATGCTAAGCTAATTCACATTAGAGTTTTTAATTAATGTCTATCAATATATGGGGCATTACAATTTGATCTTGCCTCCTTCCCTCATATTTCCTTCAACGTCTATAGCATCATCTTTGTTAACAATCAAATTAACACCCTTAACAAAGTGAAGGAAGAAGCAAATTTTTACTATGCGCCCGCAACATGATGACATAAGACAAGTATAGACGAGAACAATCCTCTCTGATCTAATCACTCATTCCATAACTGGAAGGATTGAGTGAAGAAAGAGGTAGCCTAAGGAGATAAGGTTCAGTGACTGAAATACTCATTAAAGGTTCAAATCTAAGCTCCAGCAGTCAAATAGTGAGAAGAAATGCACAAAAGTGCATTAATTATACTTAAATATGCTCAAGTTGTGAAAAAAGCCTTAAAAACTATGGAAAGTGGGTTTTTGAACAAAAATAATAAAAAAACATGAAAAGAGATAATCCCACATGGAAAAGAGAAACTTGAGAGCCCATTTACAAATGCTATATAACAAAGGCATTTGGGGCATGGTAAAAGAAGAGGCAAAAGGAAGAGCAAAGGCATGTTGGAGAGATTTGGAGGATTGGAAAGCTTGGTTTCTTCCTCAAAGGAAAGGGTGGAGAAAGGAAAGATAATGGAAAAGGAGGAGGGATGCATCTCAAGCATTGTAAGTATGTATCTTCTTCATTTCTATTAATGAAATGATTCATTTTTCTTTCCATTTAAGAGTTTGAGTTTTTCTTATCAAGTTTAGTTTGAATTCTAAAATGGTTAAGATGTTAAGGAATTTTAGTTAAGTATTTCATATATGACATTGGAACTCACCATTTCATAGTAAGATAGCATGTTTAAAGTAGTGTTATAATAGATTTTAAGGTAGTGTTAGATCTACTTTAAACATGCTATCTTACTATGAAATGGTGAGTTCCAATGTCAGATATGAAACAATTAACTAAAATTCCTTAACTTCTTAGCCATTTTAGAATTCAAACTAAACTTGATAAGAAAAACTCAAACTCTTAAATGGATGGAAAATTGAATCATTTCATTAATAGAAATGAAGAATATACATACTTACAATGCTTGAGATGCATCCCTCCTCCTTTTCCATGAGATTTCCTTTCTCCATCCTTTCCTTTGATGAAGAAACCAAGCTTCCAATCCTCCAAATCTCTCTAGCATGCCTTTTCTCTTCCTTTTGCCTCTTCTTTTACCATGCCCCAAATGCCTTTGTTATATAGCATTCGTAAATGGGCTCTCAAGTTTCTCTTTTCCATGTGGGATTATCTCTTTTCATGTTTTTTTATTATTTTTGCTCAAAAACCCACTTTCCATAGTTTTTTAGGCTTTTTCACAACTTGAGCATATTTAAGTCACTTTTGTGCATTTCTTATCACTATTTGACTGTTGGAGCTTAGATTTGAACCTTTAATGAGTAGTTCAATCACTTAACCTTATCTCCTTAGGCTACCTCTTTCTTCACGCAATCCTTCCAGTTATGGAATTAGTGATTAGATCAGAGAGGTTTGTTCTTGTCTAGACTTGTCTTATGTCTTCATGTTGCAGGCGCATAGTAAAAATATGCTTTTTCCTTCACTTTGTTAAGGGTGTTAATTTGATTGTTAATAGATGCCCCTAATGTGTGAGGTTTGAAGCATAGCTAAGGGATGAAATAAATTACGGAAATTGATATTCTTTATAATGATACTCTTCATACTGATACTCTTTATTGATCAAATCAAGGATGAGGAAAGGATAAGCTCACGGGAACAGGATTCAGGGAAACACCTGTAATCCAAACATAGCAATTTCTCAAATATATAATATCTTCCTGAGGCGGGCATACTCGTGCTCAGCAGTAAACAAGCATGGCCATGAATAATACACAGTGGATCCATGTCAAAAGTAAATTCTTCAAAAGTGTAAACATGCACTTTGATGAGTGCGAGAACAAGGTATTCATCAAACTTCTGACATGGTAGTTTAATCTTGCGCAGCTCAGGCAGTGCATCGATGAGTGATACAACTATTTTTCCCAAGGTCTTCAATACAAATTGACGATAGTATGATTTTATATCATGCGAATAAATGAACTGATGTTGAGCATAATAAAACACCATTTGATTACTGATCATTGATGTATACCGTTAACAAATGCGAAGAGACCCACCGATAATGATGATGCACTCTAAGGTACTGAGTACAAACTAGCAAGTGCGAATAGATGTTCTGAAATCAAACACTTGTAGAATCAAATAAGCAGGGGCCATTGATGTATACCCACTGTCATTTGCGAGGAAACCTGCTACTGATGACTGCACGATCCAAGGTACTCCTAGGTTTCTAGATCCATTTCCTAGATGATGATTCGATGTCGATAGGAATAAATCCATCGGAAGGAGGGAATTAATGCATCCCACATCAACCGATACGAAACAAAGATCAATAGTCTGATATAGTTTGGTAGAACTATGAGATCCAACACTGTATACTGACACAAGAAAGGACGACATGATTGGTCATGAATATTTGAGGAGTGGCCAACATAGTTTGAACTTCCCTTGAACACATAACACGACGCAGAATGGACACTTGGAAACATAGAACTTTGAGTAACCGACCTTAATTAAATCTGCCAATTCCAGATGCATTAACGAAAGTTCCATTGGTGACAGGAAGGATAACCCATCGATGGAGATCTGTTCAAAATACTGGTCCAGTTTCCTAAGGAAAATGTAAATGGTGTAGTGACGGCGGATACCAAATTCTGTGTCGTGTTCAAGGGAGACAAGGACTGACTGTTTCCATTTTCTTCAATGATATAATATGAAATGATTCAATTCTCCCTCTTTTTTCGGATTTTTGTGTTTTCCCATTTTTTTAACATGTTTCATTTATTAGCTTGAAAAAAGAATAAATCATGCTATGATACATTAGAGGAAACGAGTGTCTAAAAGGCATGCCCCTAAATTTCAAGGGCATGGGTCAGGCCAAGGCAAAGATCCATATTGCAAAGAAGGGTTGAGCTAGTTATGTATACTCTTACGGATGTTTCCTCCATGGGTATGGGTTAAATATATAGAAGTAATGGTTTATAGGCATCTTGTAACAAACGTTTCTGCAAAGGAAAATACGCAACATAAGCAATAAGCAACAAAGTAGTTGGCATAGATGTTCAATTGGATATTTTAACACATGCTTATGTAAAATGACAAAAAATCGGGAGCCCATCAGGATATGGTCAGAAATGTATGAAAGAGAAATATGTGGTCTCAAACTCCAAGTCATGATGGGACTAATAGGGCTACCAGGCCTATGAGAATAACTCAACATGGGCACCAAAATGGAAATGGGGTGTTGACTAGGGTGTCCCATGTTCGGTAGGCTCTTCTGTCGAAATGGTGGAAAATACAGATATGAAGGGTTGAACCACCAATTTCCAACAGGTTCGAATCTATGGCAAGTTTGGGTTGCAAACAGTTCAAATGCATCTTCACAACGAGATAGCCTAAACCCATATGAAAGCTTACAAATATACCATATCAGATCGAGGAACATGCAAATCATGCTCCTATACTTGGGTAGATTTAATCCAATTATTCTCTTAGTGGCCCCACAAAATATGTCCTTAGGTGGGTGCAACCAAATGTTTACAAGTTCAAGGATATCTTCATCTGATGATAAAATGTAATCTAAGAAATCATGTGAGCTGGGAGATCTCACAGCCCAAATGGGCCAAGTAACCGAATCATATTCCTCCATCAAGGGAATATTTTGATCTAAATTTGTCGAATCTATTTGAGTAGCTTGGTATGAAATGCCTACGACAGATAGGGGTGATCCAAATTCTTTCCAACATTTAAATGACATTACACAAGCTGAGGTCCCTTCATATACTATGGTTCAAAAAATGTTCTTACCATGAGTGGTTACTTTAATTCGAAAAGAAAATTCGGAAAAGATCCTACATATTGAATGTTCTATGTTTGACATGATCAAAGTCGCATCAGATTGATCATCAACACCAATTGTAGACAATAGTTCCTTTCTTTGCGCAGGACGATATTGCAATACCTCCAAGGCCGACATGGCACATGATACTTGAGCTAGGTACTCAAGAACATTATCATTTTGAGCGGTTCGCATGTTATAATTATGCATTGTTCTATGTAGAACACCTTTGGGGGGGTGTGGACTAAGTCTATGGCTGGTTTCTCGATGTGGAGAGAACCACTTGGTTGTGATACCGATTGATCCAATGTACTAGGAGAGACATCATAAGAATCAAGTCTTGTTTGAATGTTCATCTCATGATCACACATGAATACATTGGCATTGGGATCATTTCCCCCTTATGGGAGGGTTGGATGGTTTCCCCCTGGCAGGAGTGCTGGTGTCAAAATAGTGGGTTGTTGTTTCCCACCGCATTGAAGCATAGTTGGTGCATCTCTTTTACCATAGCTAGAATTTTTCTTACTCTTGTATTTCTTCTTCTTTTCCCTAAGGTCTTTGGACTCGACTATAAGGATTTCAGAATTCTAGGAAGGATTAGCACTTTGCTTACCCTTGTATTTCTTATTTTTTCCTCTAAGGTCTATCAATGAGACTGTGAATATGTTAGAAGTGTTGGAAGGATTAGCAGGTTGTTGCATGGCCTAGCCAGCTGTGGGTTGTGAATTCTGAATAGAAACTTTTCCCAAATGTGGGGTAATATGTTCAATTTAGTTGAAGGAATCCATCATACCATTGGCATGAGGTCCATGTGGCAGCCTAGCTGGATCAAATGTAGGTCTTGCAGGTTGGTTTCAAAAAGATTGGTTACTTTCTAGAACCTGACCACTCCATTGCGGAATGGGGCTAATGTTTGGATTTCCCCCTTGCGGGGTTAGGCCCCAAAAAGATTGGTTACTTTCTAGAACCTAACCACTCCATTGACGTTGTCATTGGGTGTGATAATAATTCCAACGTGGGTTTCCCCTTTGTGAAGACTAACCCCAAGAAGATTGGGTACTTCCTGGAACATGACCAATGGGTGGATTGCATCCTTGTGGAGGTGGGGCCCAAGAAGATTGGTTACTTCCTATATCCCAACCACACCATGGCGGTTGTCCTCAAGATTGAAAATCATTCCAAGTTTGACTTCCTCCTTGCGGAGGTTTCATCCAAAAATATTGGTTACTTCCTCAATGTTTTCCATTCCATGGTGGAATAGGATGGATGGATGGATTGTCCCCTTGTGGAGGTAGGCCCCGAAAATATTGGTTACTTGTCGAAACCTAACCATCCCATTGATTGTTTCCTTGGTGTAGATAATCGTTCCAAGGTTGATTTCCTCCTTGCAAAGGTGGGCCCCAATAAGATTGGATACTCCCTAAAACATCCCCACTCCATTGCAGAATGGGGTTGATAGGTGGATTGCCCCTAGGCATTGTGCTAGGATAATTCGGAGGATAACCCCTCGAGGAATTTCCACTAATATGAGGAGCATAACCCCAATTGGAATAAATGTTCCATGGTTCATTACCTCCCCTAGGAATATTAACATTCCATGGTGAAAGGTTTCCCCCAGAAGTAGAAGTTGGACAAGTGTTAGGTATACCAAGAGGATTTTGGTTTACTCCTTGTCTCATTTGACCTTGATTAGCTGAACCATGGGGAAAACCAATGTTTGGTAAGGCACACCCTTCAGTAGGGATTCCTGCAGACGGAGTGGATGTACTTCTGGGATTGGAACCCAAAACTGTACCAACTAGCATTGAAGTGCTAGTTGAACTTGTGCTAATAACAGGTATAATAACTGTTGAGATTGATGTAGAGGCCAAATTGGAAGTATTGCTACCTCCAACAACTATTTGATGTTGCGACGATGTAGTCCCTTCAGCTCCTGATGAAGCCATAGGATCACTTGTTGAATTGTGCATGTCATTCAAACTTTCAAAAAGAGGTTTGATATCACCCAGTGACTCACGGATAGTAAGTATAATTGGTTCTGAAAGACTCATCAAAGGAGGAATTACATGAGAGTTTGTGTGATTTTTAAATGTTTCAATTTCAACTAGAGTAAGATCGTCAACTATGTTTGTATTTAGTTCGTGATGTGACGATGGATTTTCAGGGTTTGTTTGATGTTGTTCTTATTGAGTAATAATAATTGAATTTCAAATTAGTTCTGTTTCCAAGTCATTAGGATGTGGTTTTTGTATCTTTCTCTATAATGTAGCAAGGCGTTCAATTTCTGGTGACTCACCTCACTACCGCCGTGACTGGCGGATTGGGAGAGTAGCCACTTCTAAGAATTTGATAAAAGGATGTGTTTAAAATGATATTCTTAATCAAACAATCCTAAGGCACTCTAGACTCAACAAAAATAAAAAGTGTTGACACAGTAAAAATTACTAGAGACCCAAGCAATCACGCTAATTTTCCAAAGAGCCGAAGCTCAGTGAAAATTTGGATTAGAGGGCCTTCTGAAACTAGTAGTTGTTGAGGGATATGAGGCCTCAAACAATTACTAACAACCAATGTATGAGAAACAGTTACAATAAAATTTAATCACCAGGGGTGAAAGTGTTGGTTCCTGACCAATCGCCCTCCCAAGGAGTAAAAGTTCCAAAGTTTGTATCAGGTACTGCAAGTGCCCCCCACTCACAATAGTCTATGTGATATCCTAAGAATAGAAACTAAGGTTACCACTTCACTATCGACAATCGGGAGGAATAGTTGTAAGTCGAGGACAACTCTCATAACTAGGTATTCTAGAAAAGTGATGTCACCCTGAAGACTTGTCACTTCACATAGAATTCCATGATGAGCTCATGTCCCATTAAACAAGCAAGAGGGGGGGAACCACCCTTACTTATCAATATTGACCTTGTGCTTAATGCATGTGTTAGAAGCGCTTTCCCAACAAGCATTTTTTTCTACTAATGGATTTAAACTCTCAGTAATCAATGCTAGTTTCAAAATTTTTGTAGCCTAGGAGTGTTAATCTCCAAACCTAATCCAGGGAAATAACCTAACCTTGTTGGTGATATGAAAAATCAAATATTGGTTAGTTTTATATTAAGCGCCAATTTTAAGGGTAGTTTGCTTAGTTTCAGGAGTGGATGTGAAACTGGTGGTGTGTTGACTCGAAAAATATGAACCAAACAATGCAATATGCTCACTACTCTACCTTTCAATTCGATGAATGTTCTAAACTAATGAAAAGTTAAAGGTTCATGTGTGTCTTTCAAACATGCAAAATTCTTTGGTAGATTTCTTATTTTTATGCACAGTTCTTTTGAAATATGGATAATAATTGATTTCAAATATCAATGTAAACCAAACAGATATCTCAGTGGAAAATGAATCTAATTCTATTACACGGGGGGTATCTGTTTCTCATTTGCAGGGCCACCTGAGAGTGCAATCAAAGAGGATACGCAGAGCCCTTTGGAATGCTTAAGAATTAAATTCTAAACTATTACACTTGAGATCCACTTTCTCATTCACAAGATTGCACGAAGGTCCAAGTGAATAGGATTCAATGGCTCGAAAACTGTATGCAAAAAATGAAATCTAATCTATTACACGTGAGATCCACTTTTTCATTCATAACATCACACGAAGACCCAAGTGAAGAGGATACGGTGGCTCAAAAATAAGATGCTTGAAAAATCAAATCCTGGACTGTTACACTTGAGATCCACTTTATCATTCACAAGATCGCATGAAGGCCCAAGTGAAGAGGATTGTTGACTCAAACCCAGTCGACAAGGGTTCCCATCACTGTCGAAAACAACCCACCGCGATCTCCCTAAGCACTAGCCCAGACAGGTTTTACCCCGTCCAGCAACACCTGCGGAGCAGATGAGGTCTCACCCGAGATGTTCAAGGGAGAGTCGACGAAACCATGTTTCCTCCGAATGAAGGAGGATGGTTGCGACTCAATCACTTAAACTTATTGCGACATTTCAGAAGTAGATCTATGCAATTAACTTCGACATCATTTATATTCATAGCATCATTCAATAGAAATATTCATCGCAACAAATACAATAGTAAAGCAATAATTGCAGCAAGAAAACATAGAATCATTCATATATTGCAACATGCATTACCATAAGAGAAGAGAAGATACATAGGGATTTTACGAAACAGCTCTGTCATATCATATTAACTCCGCAAAACCCATATACAATATCTCCGCAAAACACAGATGTCGTAGATAACTCTTGATCTCCAATTACAGACACATATATTTTCTTGATTACATTATTCAACACATACAACTCTATGATTTTATATAGGCTTCTGCCTTTACATTGCTTGTCCACTTACTAAAACTTCCTAACTGACGCTTTGAGCAAATGACCCAAAATCTAGCTGACATGGTCCAAATGACCCAAAATATAACTGACATGGTCCTAATGACCCAAAAACCCATATACCGCGGTATATTTGACCCAAAAATACATAAAATATTCTCCTTTCCGCTCAGCTTTCTGCCTTCTGCAATACCTTCTGACCTTTCACAGCATCCACGATGTTGCGATGCTAACTTACCAAACCACCTGCCAACAGGCTCCCAATACAATTTTGTGGCTCTCCCATGAGCCACGTTAGTAGGACATGGTGTACTCACTAGTCTTGACTCTGAAGTCTTCGTACTGCTGCCGGATTGCGCTAACCTACTGTAGGACTATTACAACAATTTCCTTACTATCGTCGAGGTCTATTTCTAGAGGGTGGTCACACAGGTGTGTGTCAACTCTTTGCTTCACATCCTACATCGCCTAAAATGCAGAACCAGCAATGGCATTAAGCTCGGTACCAATTTCTTGAAACTCATCCAACTGTGCAGAGCGCTGCTTCTATCGTTCCTCTGCTTGGGCAACTCATTGCTGCAAGTCCGTGATCTCCGCCTTTTTAGAGACCTGTGCCACCAGTGGCATGGTGCGCAGGGAGGTCTTTAGTGTAGCTAGCTTCTCTTCCGCCTCACGTCGTTGCTTGGTCAACTATTCGAGCAACTCATCATGGACGATGCTGCCCCAGAACAACGCAGTCTCTGCAGTGATCCTTGTCGCCTCCTGCTCTAACTCGTTTAGCTGAGTTTCCAATTCCTTAATGACACTCTTACGTTCTGTGACTACCGCTAGCGGTGTGGCGGGCTTCAGGGCATGGGTTAAGATAGAATTTTCCTCCTACAACTGGGCGATAACAGTCCCCAACTTCTGCGCTCGCTCGACCAGATCTAACTTTGCTATTGGCTTGAAGACGTGATGATAGGCTTCATTGATGGCCTCCTCCAACCGTGCTTGACTTGTCCACAAGGTCATTTTTTCCACGGTCAGTCGATCTTGTTCCTTCTTTAGCTCCATGATCTCGGTAGCCTTCTTGGCCCGAAGGCTCTCCATCATCTCCTTCAACTCATCAACCACTTCCCATGCTACCGCGGCCTTCCCTTTGAGATCCTCAACTTCCTTGCGGACTGCTGCATCCGCCTCCTATGATCGCACTAGTTGAATCCATACGTCACTTTCTCGATCAACCAGTTCCTAACTGGAAAACGCTTGTATGCATACCAACGTTGGTGAGGTAACACATTGATATTCATTGTCAAATCTTCAAACTGTTGCAACATTGTCCTGAGAGATGCATCATCAGTCGCAATGGGAGTCGACGAAATTTGAACATTCCAGACTGGTGGCTCAATGCCGATTGCCTGCACTGCTGTGCCCTCGGGTGCCTTATGTAAAATGATATCGCACAAGGCTTCCAAGCAGGCAGTGACCACATGGAAACCTTCATCCACCTTCTCCGTCATGGCCCCGAGCAGATATATTGGTTTCCTGAGTAACCGCATGAATGAGGCATCCCAACTGATTTTCCATGGCTAGCGACGCCCCACTGATCGTACCATGCTCATGCCGTGCCTTCGTCCTTCCCTCCTCAATGTCACAGTCAATTTTATCATTCGTTGGTGTCCTTGTCGATTCCTGGTCTAAGTCATGGTGACTCTACTAGTCCTGCACCAATAGTCAATCATGTGGGCCTGTTTCCAGATCTCCAGCCTCAATCTCTGCCAACCCCACGGGTTCGTGCCATTCCGACGGCCAATCATTCACAATAGCTTCCAGCGCTTCTATCAACACCTTATAAGGGGTCAACAACCCTTTCTTTCCTCAGTCACGTCTAGCTTGCACATAAATAGCATGCGGTCGAATCACAAAAACCATAATCAGCTGATACTTTGCCACGGTTTCTTTAGATAACCAAGGAACCTGTTTCGTTGCATCATAGAGCATCTCCCAATAAAACCAGAACTGCAATGCACAATCCCGGAGTTGCTCTTGCTCATGTACCCACCACAAGTTTTGATATCGCGCCCCCAAATGCTCTTTTGCGGACGCAACCTCCATACCTTGGTAAGTGTTGGGCTCCTTCCAGGAAACAATTTCTATCAAAATTAAAATCCAGCTATATGTGAAGGAGCCTTTCCCATCCTGGACAATGACAGCATCCTTTGCCAACTGGTTCAGCAAAAACAAGGACCAATTCATCTGGTTGCTCGGCACATGCCACAATCCCTGAATTGCACTGATTAGGTCGACCGTCCTGGACCACCTTGTAGGATAAAATCTTTGTGCCAGTGAGAACTACCTTATCGTTGATACTACTGGTGCTATAACCACGGTCATCCCGTTCCAAGCCATAGCGGTCACCCAACTACTTCACCCTCTTTTTATCGTTCTCCTTCCCTCGGAAGTATTGTGACGAGTCTACCCCATCTTTGGGAAACACGGTAATGCTCACAATCAGATCGACAGTGACCAGAATCTTTATGTCTAGCCACAATGAACTGCTATGGAAGCAGGCCAGCAACTACTTCATGCAAGTGTTAACATTTGTTAATCACCCGAAGTGCGGCATGTTAATGAGCCCCAACAATCCGGCCTGGTTCAATCCCCGTGCCCAGTATCGCGGAACCGGATTACCAGTGAGTTGTGACCCTGACACATAGGGGTCCGACATAATTTCTAGATAGGCCACCATATTGTGATCATCATACTTCAGGCGCATCAATGCCGACATAATATCAGTGGAGCACTCCATTCCAGCAGGGAACGCTAGCAACCTCAATGGATACTTTTGATTTTTTTTCACCTTGCAAGGTGGTGCACCCGACCGACTAGGGGGGACATACCCAGGGATTTCGACAGCAGGCAATCCCTCCCATGTAGTGGACTCGTCAATTCTTCAACTGGACTGTTCCACCTAGACTTGAACCACTTCCACCACCATATTGGATGATCTAAGCTGCTGCTTTCTCTATGGGGACTCAGAATGTTGACTTCCCCGATGCTTCTTGGCGATAACTAATGCTCCAACTAGCATGTTGGCAACTTCCTCCTCAAGATATACTTCTTCCTCAACAACAACAGGAATGAGGGGAGACTCTACTTCGCTAGAGATTTCAACCATCTCCAGCTCTCCTGGCATACCTAACTCAACTCACTGAAACTTCAAGGGATGGAGCAATTCCACTCATAATCCTAGCTCAGTGCACAACAACCCAACCCCACAAGTTCAACTGAACCTTTCCCAACTCACAAATTCTCTCCACAGTCATAAATGACACTCTGCAACACTGCATAAGCTTGCACACTTAGAAACTGAATTCTCTTGGTGCCTTTCGACCAACATTGACCCATTCTTATAGAAACCAACCCAATCCCTCGTAATCATCACTAAATCCCGCATTAACTCGAACTAAATTCTGTATTAATGACCCAAATCCGTCGTCGATCTTGTCAGTGGATTGACCGGATTCGCCATTAATGGTCATCATTCGAATGAGGACCATTAATTAACTGTCTGAACTTTTGGCATTTATTACTGATTTGACCCAGTTGCGACCTTACCACTATCACAGACCGCTCCTAACTTGTGGCACAAGCCTCCCTGCTTGCGCATTATGTTCCTGTCGGTGCGCCAACCTGCCACCGATCAACCTGCAATTTTTTTTCTACCGATGTGACTCAGGCATCTCACTGCTCCAAGTTCGACTGATAGGGCTTCAACCTGCTACCCTTAATAAACTTGGGGAGCATCACCCCATCTAACTGTTACAACTGTACCGCTCCTCCTGAGGTTATGCGACTGATGCGATATGGACCAAGCCAATGCATCTGCAACTTTCCTTGGTGTTTCATAAACTTCTTGTCATACAACAGCACCAAGTCACCCTGCTGAAATTGTTTGTTTTTTATGTGGTGATCATGCCAAGCCTTGTGGTGATCTTTCTCCACACTCTGGTGGAATCCTGCAATGAAGCGATCTTCTTCCATTTGCACTAACTGCGTTAGACATTATTCTAATGCCACTGCAGTATCCATACCTATTGCTGCCACTATACGCAGACTCGGAATGATGTATTCCGTAGGCATAATCACTTCTTGCCCGTAAACCAACTTAAATGGTGTATGTCCTGTCAATCGTTTACATGTGGTGTGATATGCCCACAACATTGTTGGGATTTTTAGATCCTAGTCATCGCGGTTCACATTGCACACCTTTGTCAGCGCATGTTCCAATATCTTGTTGAAAGCCTCCACCATGCCATTTGCCTACGGATGATAGGGTGTACTCTTCTTGTGTTGTATCTACAGCTTCTCAGTTAATGCATTGATGGTGCGATTGAGAAAGTGGCTGCCTTAACCACTCAACAACATCTTGGGGCAGCCGAATCGAGTGACAATGTTGTCGAATAGGAACCATGCAGCAGTGGCCGCGGAACAATCAACTACTAGTGCAGCCTCCGCTCATCGTGTCAAATAATCTGTCGTCGTGATGATGTATCTTGCACCAGTGAGCTTCCTAGGTGGGTTGATTGGGCCTACGAAATCCACTTCCCATTTTTCAAATGGCTGCAGTGTTAATTGATACGGATCTTGGGAGCTAAGAACCGGAAGGCTTGAATACCGAGAGAGGAGGAGATTAAGCATGCAAATCTGTCATAAAATTCACATGAAAAACACTAATCTTGCATGAGAATAAGCATGAACAAAAACATATGAAGTGAATTTGAGGTGAGGCTCAAAGAGGAGCCCCACCTCTCAGACTAATTACTAATAAGTCACTTAGATCTAATTAATCTCACAATGAACAATAGAAAATAGGAGAGAAACCAAATGAGTAACTTGTTATCATGAGAAGGCTTGCTAGGCCTTTATATAGCATTATTACAATGTGTCTTGAGGCGATACCATGGGCCAAAACCATGTGCTACCAAATACCATGGATATGAGAGGGTGGCCTCTTCATTTAATGATTTTATGATAAATGGGAGAGGGTGGCCTCTCTATTTAATGCTTTTATGGCTTATACATCCGAATTTAGACCATATGCCCCCTAAAATTCGGATCATTCCTCCCCCCTTAGAAAATGATGGTCCCAGCATTTCATGCTAAAAAGAGACCCATGATTACAATGTGCTAGTTACCAATGAAGAGAAAGGTTTTGCGTGGTTGACCCATAACCATGGGTTTGTGGTTGACCCATAACCGTTTAGATTATTTTTTATTTTTTTTAAGAAAAGCCAAAAAAATGGAATAATCATGACTTTGGGGGTTTTGAACATCCTTCTGCAAATTTATTCATAACTTTTGTTGTAGGTGATGAAATCCAATTTCGTTGAAGACCCATTTGAGATACTAAATATATCTTTCTGTCAGTATATGTTACATGTTCTGAGGTGGTTCATAGAGTGAGAAAAAGTAGGTCTAATTTGAAGGACGTGCAGCCACGCTCGTTACAGACATGTCCTGCTTCAAACAACAATATCTCATAAACCAGACTTAGATGATGGAAAGAGATTTCCAATGAAGTATGGTAGACATTCTGAAACATCCTGTAGAGTTAGTGGCACTTGTTCAAAGTTGATTGTACGTGCTGCCACAATGTGTAAAAACATGTGCTATTTCAAACAAGCATATCTCACAAACCGAGAGACGAAATGAAAATCCGTAAAATACCCATTTCAGATGATGAAAAATTATTCAAAATGAGATATGATAGACCCTCTGAAAAATCCTATAGAGTTCAAAATGTTTCTTTAAAGTTTTTTGAAAATGTTGCAAACCAATGGATGTAGTGGATCCATGTATGGATGTAGCAGATCCAAATCCATGTATGGATGCAGCATATCTAGATCCATGTATGGATGTAGTGAATCCATATCCATGTATGGATGTAGTGAATCCATGTATGGATGTAGCATATCCAGATACATGTATGGATGTAGTGAATCCATATCCATGTATGGATGTAGTAGATCCAGATCCATGTATGGCCCAACAAATGGATTCTGATCATAACAAAAAGAAGTTGGTGATTGCTGCAAATATTTGAAACTCGTAGAATGCTTGAAACCCTTGTTCTGATGGAGAGCGTACCTACTCTGATTCCACTGATCCAGATATTGGGAGATGAGAACCGGAAGGCTTGAATGCCGAGAGAGGAGGAGATTAAGCATGCAAATCTGTCATAAAATTCACATGAAAAAAGATAATCTTGCATGAGAATAAGAATGAACAAAAACATATGAAGTGAATGAGAGGTGAGGCTCAAAGAGGAGCCCCACCTCTCAATCTAATTACTAATAAGTCACTCAGATCTAATTAATCTAATAATGAACAATAGAAAATAGAAGAGAAACCAAATGAGTAACTTGTTATCATGAGAAGGCTTGCTAGGCCTTTATATAGCATTATTACAATGTGTCTTGAGGCGATACCATGGGCCAAAACCATGTGCTACCAAATACCATGGATATGAGAGGGTGGCCTCTTTATTTAATGCTTTTATGATAAATGGGAGAGGGTGGCCTCTCCATTTAATGCTTTTATGGCTTATACATCCGAATTTAGACCATATGCCCCCTAAAATTTGGATTATTAGTTGAGACATCAGTGGCATCTCATCCCTCCTGGATGGATTTCCGGTTCACTGACAAACATCGCAGGACCACACATAGTTTGTCACATCATTGTGCAGCATGGGCCACCAGGGTCCCGCACGAAGCACCTTCCTGGCAGTCACACGACGGTCATAGTGCCCTCCAGCCACTCCTGCATGAGCTTCTGCCAAAATCTGACCCTGCTCATAAGGAAAAACACACTGCCGCAATATCTCATCTGCGCCCATCTTGTATAACTCTCCTGCGATTAGCTGGAAATCTGTAGCCTTGACCACGAGCTGCTTCTTTTGGCTAGCGGTGAGCTCCTCTGGTGTGGTACCTGATACCGAAAACTGAATGATTTCTTCAAAATAGCCATCAGCTACTTCAACCTTGAAAAGTTGTGCATCAGGAAACCCATCTTCAATGTTAGTTGGCTCCTCTCCTATTTCCATCCGCGATAGATGATCAGGGCCAGCATTCAACTGCCCTGGATTCACAATTAATTCAAAATCAAACTCATGAAAAAGAAGTAGCCATCGACATATCTTCCCCCCCAACATAAGCTTATTGACCAGGTATTTCAATGTAGAGTGGTTGGTGAACATCTTAAAGTGTCCTCCTAATAAGTAATGCCGAAACTTATACAGTGCATTCACCATCGCCAAGCCTTCCCTCTCTGTAGTGGTATAGTTCCTTTCTGCTGACGACAAATTTTGACTTGCAAAAGTAATGGGGTGATCTAGATCCCCCTCGCCTGGCCGGAAAAGCACCACTCCTAGCACGATCGATGATGCATCAACGTGGACATGAAATTCCTTACTCTAGTCCAGAAATACCAGTATCGGCGTCGAAGCCATCTTAGCCTTCAACATCTCAAAACTATATTGACATTTAGGGCTCCACTGAAATACCACATCTTTCTTCAATATCTTCTCCATAGGGGCAGTGATCGCTGCATAAACTTTGATGAACTTGCGATAATACCCGATATGTCCCAATGTTGCTCGCAACTGATTGACATTAGTTGGCGGGGTGAAGCTCAGAATGAGCGTAATCTTTGCTGGATTGACTAACAATCCTTACTTGCATATGATGTGACCCAGTAGTATGCCAAATGGTGCACAAAAGATGCACTTCTTCAAGTTCATCGATATCTAATGTTGTCGATAGTGCTCCAACATCAACCGCAGGTTTTCCAGATGATCACAGACCAAACCATAGACCGTCGAGTCACCCATGTATACCTGCAAAAAATATTGAATAAAATCCTTTAATGCTGCAACAACAACTCACGAGAATATTGCAGGTGCATTCTTCAACCCAAACGGCATTACTGTGTACTGAAAATAGCCACATTCTGTCACAAAAGTCGTCTTGTGGCGGTCTTCTTTTGCAACGTGGATATGATGATAGCTCGAGAACCCATCTATGAAATAATACATCTTATAGCCGCCAATGCCCTCAAGCACTTCATCAGTAAACGAGGTCGGAAAGGGATCATGCAAGCAAGCGTCATTCAATTTCCACAAATCAACACAAATGCACACCTCACCAGTCTTCTTGTCCTGCACCACCATAGGACTGATCCCCTCTGACTCCTCAACTGGTTTAATGATACCAGCATCTAACATGCGATCAAGTTATACCTTGACCCTCTCCTTATGGTGCAGATTCAGCCAGTAGGGTCGCTTCCATATCGGTTTAGCATCTGGTTTCAGCGGGATCTTCATCTCCCCTAAATCACCCAAAATACCTTTCATTTCAGAGAACTTCGTAGGAAATAGGTCTTGGAATTCATGCAGCAAGTCAGTGACCTTTCCCATCATCTCATCATCCCAATAATCTCCAACATTCGCAAACTTGGGAGTGGTCTCCATCCCAATATTGATCTTGCGAAGCTTCAAGGGATGGTTGATCGAATCACTTAGCGCATCAGGTGCTACAACATCACGGCATCCTTCAGATTCTGGAATATTGACATTCTGTGGGTCATCACCATCTTCAGGCCCACCAATGATATTATAACATTCCATCGTGGATTGCATCTGACAGTGTGTATGCGGATCTGCAGGATATGCCACTGGAGCAACCTTCATAATCACATCTCTAATGATCTGCAAAGCATTATGGACATCCGGGTTGGGATTTTCAAAACTGAAGGTATGAGTAAAGCAAATTGTCAACTCCAACTGTCATCATCTGCCGCATAAAGTTCATTACCGCTCCACTGTCATTAGCCCATCCAATCCCCAACAACGCAGGATAAGAGCTTCCTCCTTCAACCACTTTGATGACGTCAAAGTCAGCATAGGTCTTCATGCCCTCAATGTCCACCACCAAATGTGGAACTATCCCAATCAGTGTCACCTGAGCATGATTAGCTAACTGGAGTTGTACAGGAGACGAACTCAATGGGAGGCTCCCCATTTTCTGCCATGCCTGCTTGGTTAAAATGTTGACATCTGAACCAACATCCAGAATAACCGAATCAATATTATAGTCCCCAATTTGAATGTCCATCCGCATCTCCTTACCTGTCTTCCACTGCTGTAAGGAATTTACCGCAGATTCTTGTTGTCCATTTGGAAATCGCTGCAATAGCCCCTCAATCTCAGCAAGTGTAGCAGAATCCCTGGCCAACAATAGGCAGCTCTCAAAAAAATTCTGCAAGGTGCCATACTGCGTCGACGGACCTGCCTCAAAAGTGGCATCAAAGATAGGGGGCATGTCGTAGAAAATGGTCTTACCTTGAGCTTTTTCCAACGCCCATCGCGTCTGAAGGAATGTATCGTGCTCCGAATTAATGTCAAATGACACCTTCTTCTGCCCTTCCCAATCGAATGAGCAGATGCGAGCTATCCTCTCCCGTTGTTGTACCACCCCAAGTGATAACTGCGACAACTGTGTCTTGTGGTCGGGGCTCCATATAAATTGTCGCAACACTTGCACCCTGATTCTGATTCAGTGGCAGATTCCCAAGTTGGTTCACGTTCTGATTATCATTCTAATTCGGGTGTTGATTCTGGTTCTAGGCCGGTTGCTGCACTTGATTCTGTACGGACTGCTGTGCCTGAGGTTGATTCTGTAACTGTGGAATATTCCCTACTTTCCATCATGCAATCAACTGTAGGAAGTTCTCTACTGTATGATCTATAACAAAACAAAACGTACATTGCATCTACAACAGTGGAAAATCTCATTGGTAATGTCCCCATACTGCGCAGTGATAGCACTGAATAGGTCCACGACCTCCTCATCCTCCTCCATGACCAAATCCTCCACCTCGTCCGCCCCGGTATCCTCCACGGAATCCTCCCTGCTGTTGGTAATGCGATTGATTGTACTGTTTCTACATAGGATTCAGTTGCATGCCTTGTCCTTGTTGCGCATACTACAGTTGCTGAACATACTATGGATGATGTGGAGCTATTTGCATTGGGGCATATTGCGGCATAAAATGTTGTGTTTGCGGCTATGGTACAAACTGTACCTGCGGTTGAGGTAGTGGCTAGACTACCTATGGCTATAGTTGCGGTTGTTTTATGGCACGCTGGTCGTCCTTCACATAGAGTGCGTCGTACGTTTTCTCATGTAGCAACCCATATACACGGCAATCTTTGTCTTTGTGACCCACAGATTTACAGAATGTACAATACAGATTCATCGGTTTTGTGACCATCTTCTGCATGTATTGGCATTCCTCATGGCGGTGCCCATATACCTGACAAATGCAACACCATTGCATGCCACTGCCACTCAACGGATTCGGTGCTCTTAAAACCAGATAATTGTAGAATTCCATGCAATTATCCTTAGTATGTCCTTCTCCTCGACATCGTGTACACCATACTTCTTCACGCTGATCCTTGCCCTTCTTAAGATCTTGCAGCTGTATGGTTAGGTTAGCCAGCTACGTCTGAATCTGCGACATCCCAGTTGCATTTTCACCAATTGGTGATGCTTCCAACCGCATTGCAATCTCTAGAGCTTCGCTGGGCATTGTAATGTATTGTTGCATCAACGGTAGTCGAATGTGCGGAAGCAGTGCCACAATGAACCATTCTTTATGTTGGACAGTGCTCATATCAAAACTAACCCTCACCATCAGTGTTTTAAATCGCTGGTCAAAGGCCCACACTGTTTCATTGCGGTACTGCTTAATTTCTTTCAGCTCTGTAATGTACTGTGCTTTCGACTTGGGTTTCTTGAATTCTGCGATCAATCTGTTCCTGATATCATCCAGTGTCTTCTTCGGAGCTCCTGTAGGGACTAGAAAAAACTTCATAAACCAATCTAATGCATGACCTCGTAGATTTGTTGCTAACTGTCGTTTCTTAGCATTATCATCAGTAATTTGCTTCACGGTCCATACTGTTTCACATAAAAACCAATACTGTTCAGGGTTATCTATCCCGTTTCCATGGAACAGTGGCAACTTCGCATCCTCACCCTCCATTCTTGGATTCCTTCCTGCAGTCGCTGAACTACTAGCGATCTCACTGGTTGATAAATAGCGAGCGAAGGTGTGGGTACACTGCCGCTAGGGCTTGGTCTTTCCTCTATCCTAGGTGTAGCCTATTTTTCCTTGTTTGGACTATGAGGCCACTTCGTCCGAGGTGGTATTCCTTCGCGGCCTTGAGATTCGATCGTAGTAGGACCTTCTCCTATCCTCTGCCTCTTCTCTTGTCGAAACCTTACTCCTCCCCTTGTAAGACCACTCTCTTCCTCGACTTCACTCATAGTCTCTTCATGACCTGCACTCATCTACCCCTTATCCTTCCATGTACTTCCCCCCTACTATCACAATACCCACAGCCTCCGTCAGCCAAGCTGTTTACTGAGCCAAATGCATCTTCAATATACCCTTCTCGCAAATAAGCATTTTAATGGACAGTTGGAGCAAGAGCAGAAACCTTCCCTGGGGTCCGCAGAAGAAATACCTTTCAGCTTCACTATAATATTTTTGCGTATCGACTGCAAATTCAGTGATATAACCTTCCAATATGCTATTAAGCCAAACCTCGACAGTTCTCAATGCCTTATTGTCAACTTCCTGCAACTCCTGGATCAGTTTTGGAGTCCAGATTGTCGGCTCACCACCTTGGAAGTTCCTCTTCTGAAAAGTCAATTTTACCAACCACTCATACAAGATAACTGGGAATTCGTAGAAAAAATATTCATGTGGACTGTCGTGAATATATCTTTCCACCCACTGATCGACTCTCAGTCGAGTTTTCTGACTTTCTTCTTCAGCAAATTTCTGCAACTTCTGATCAAACCAGCTTTGTATCTCTGATTGCATCGGATGCCACAACATATCCTCCTTTCACTTCGCACATGGTCCCAGCAATGGAACCATTTGTTGATTCAAACCCAGTCGGCAGGGGTTCCCATCACTGTCGACACCAACCCACCGCGATCTCCTTGAGCACCGGCCCAGACAGGTTTTACCCCATCCAACAACACCTACGGAGCAGATGAGGTCTCACCCGATATGTTCAAGGGAGAGTCGACGGAACCATGTTTTCTCCGAATGGAGGATGGTTGCAGCTCAATCACTTAAACTTATTGCGACATTTTAGAAGTAGATCTATGCAATTAAATTCGACATCATTTATATTCATAGCATCATTCAACAGAAATATTCATCGCAGCAAATACAATAGTAATGTTAAATTTTTAGTATTAAATCACAATACTATAGGATCTTTGCTGAGAGAATAACATCTACAGTATATCAATGCATGACAATCATAATATGACAAGCATCACAAGCATCACAAGAATCAAAAGCATAGAGACAAGAGACACAAAGTTTCCGTGGGGAAAACCCTAAGGTGAAAAACCCCACAACTTCCTCAGAGATAGAGAGAGCAATGGCTCAACCAAAATACAACCAAATAACACTGAGATAGTCTCCTAGCAGATGATCCTCCTCCTCCTCACTAGTGCGCCACTTTTCAGAGAGAGAGTGAGTTACTTTTCCGAGTGAGTAAAATAGAGATCTCCTATCTCTATTTATACTCACCTTTTTGCCCAGTGACCTACTGGGGCCGACTTGTCTACTTGGATACATCCACATTATATTATATATTAATTAGGGCCGACCCCATAAGGTGGTCTAATAACCCATCGGCAAGTACACACACTTGCGACACTTGTCAATCCACATGACGACACTTCCTTATAGAGGAATAACACATCTCTTATAAGGGTACAATAAATATATATATAATACACAGATGAAATACATTCCGAAGTTACATATACATCAACACTCCCTCTTAACTAGGAAGGTATTTCTCGACACAGATCTGCTAGACAAGTCTTCTTCTCTGGATCATCGTCATCGATGCATCGTCATCATCATCGTCACTGCTGCTACTATCTCAACCAATCTCTGACTCTACTCGTCATAGGAAGTTCTACAGAGCCAGTCCTTTTTCATACTGGATGTAGGCCCACCACCTGCAGGTCTTCGTCATCACTGGCCATACTGTGGAATCCTCAGGACTTATTACGTGCGTCACAAAACCTCGAAAGAGCATCCCAGGATGTTACGGGTACACAACTCCGACTTGTAGGATCTCCCAGGGCGCTATTACATGTGACCCCTCCACAAAACCTCGAAAGAGCATATCAGGATGTTACGGGTACACAACTCCGACCTGAAATCTCCCAGGGCACAAATTACATGTGGTCCACCACAAAACCTAGCAAGAGAATCTCAAGATGTTACGGGCACACAACTCCGACTTGAAATCTCCCAGGGCACAAATTACATGTGGTCATGGCAAAACCTCGCAAGAGCATCTCAGGATGTTACGGGTACACAACTCCGACTTGAAATCTCCCAGGGCCCAAATTACATGCCACAGGACAAAACCTCGCAAGAGCATCTCAGTATGTTACGGGTACACAACTCCGACCTGAGATCTCCCAGGGCGCTATTACATGTCCTCCCAGAGCAATGTCTCGAAAGAGCTTCCCAGGATGTTACGGGTACACAACTCCGACCTATAGGATCTCCTAGACATGCTCATCTGCACAACCTGATCCACGGCCACAGAGTATCAACCTGATACTCACCATACATCATCCTGATGTACTCATGATCATCCTGATCATCATCACTGCAACGTCCTGCTGCATGTCATCTGGAGCAACATCCTGAAGCTCATCATCCATGATCATCCTGATCATCACTGCAACATCCTGCTGCATGTCATCTGGAGCAACATCCTGAAGCTCATCATCCATGATCATCCTGATCATCCTGCTGCATGATCCACTTGATCATCAATGCATCCACCTGATGCATACCAAGTATCTACCTGATACATATCATCATACATGATCCACCTGATCATCAATGCATACCAAGTATCTACCTGATACATGATACATATCACCATACATGATCCACCTAATCATACAATGTATCCACCTGATACATATACAGATACATGGTCCAAGCATCCAACATGATGCACATACAAAATACATACACATGATCCAACTGATCATATCCAACATCCAACATGATGCATACATACATAAATGATCCACCTGATCATATCCAGCATACATACATAAATGATTCAATTGATCATATCCAGCATCCAACATGATGCGTACATACATACATAAAAATGATCCAACTGATCATATCCAACAGAAACCAGAACATCATCCTGATGCCCATTATCCAGCGCTTACATCCACAGCCATGTGAAGGATCCTCCTTCCAACATGCTTGGAATGGCTTCAGCAAATGTGTCCATCACTTCTTCCTTGAAGTGTCCTCGATCTGAAGAACGCCAAGACTCTCTCTGAAGTACTCGAACTTCACTCTAGCTAGTGGTTTCGTCAGCACATCTGCAATCTGCTCGTCCGTCGCAACATACAGAAGCTTCACAGCTCCTCTCTACACCATATCCGTGATATAGTGATATTTGATCTCTATGTGTTTCGACCTGTCATGAAACACTGGGTTCTCGGACAGCTTCACACAACTCTGGTTATCACAGAAGATACCAGTAGCCTCCAACGGGAGATCAAATAACTCATACAGTAGTTTTCGTAGCCATACTGCCTCACAGCTAGCTGAACAGGCTACAACATACTCTGCCTCAGCTGTACTCAGTGCTACGCAGGACTGCTTCCTGCTAAACCAAGAGATCACACCTGATCCCATACTGAAGCAACACCCAGATGTGCTCTTCCTATCTGTAGCACTGCCAGCCCAATCTGAATCAACATAACCCTGCAGGTTAAACTTTTGATTCGCCTCATACCTGAGCCCATAATCCAATGTACCCTTCAGGTACCTCAGAACATGCTTTACAGCAACCAGATGAACACTTCTCGGATCTGTCAGGAACTGGCTCAATGTGTTCACAGCAAAGCAAATGTCTGGTCTTGTGTTCATCAGGTACATCAAGGACCCAATCATCTGACGATACATAGAGACATCAACTGGCTTAGATGAAGCATCACATAGAAGCTTCAGATTCGATGCCATCGGTGTGGCCATGGCCTTGCAATCCATCATCCCGAATCTCTTTAGGATATCTACTGTGTACTTTCCTTGACCAAGAAAGATCCCACCTGCATTCTGCCACACCTCCATACCTAGGAAATAGTGCATCATTCCCAAATCTTTCATGTCGAATTCAACTGCAAGCTTCCTCTTAGTATCTGCAATCAGTCTGTCATCTCCTGTCACAAATAGGTCATCAACATACAGGAGTAAAATCACTGGATTCCCTTCCTCAACCTTATAGTAAAGGTTGGAATCTGCTTTACTCTTGGTAAAGCCCAAGCTAGATAGAAAACTGTCCATCCTACCATACCAAGTTCTGGGAGCTTGCTTCAAGCCATACAAGGCTTTCTTCAATCTGCACACATATGACTCTCTGTCATGTATTTCAAAACCGAGTGGCTGTTCCACATATACTTCCTCTTCTACTACACCATTCAGGAAAGCAGTCTTGACATCCATCTGGTGTATTTTCCATTTCATTGCTGCAGCCAGGGAAAGTACTGTTCTGATGGAAGTATACCTGGCTACAGGTGCAAAGGTTTCTTCATAATCTATTCCTTCTTTCTGCGAGAAACCACGAGCTACGAATCTTGCTTTGTATTTTTCTACACTGCCATCTGCAGGGTGCTTGATTTTGTAGATCCACTTGGAAGTCACAACAGACTTCTCTTTAGGTCTTGGGACAACAACCCAAACATCATTCTTCATTATTGATTGGTATTCCTCAACCATAGCATCCTTCCATTCTTTCTTTTCTACTGCCTCTTCATAACTGGAAGGCTCTTTGTTCATAATGTCACAGAGTAAAGCAACATAACTGGTGTGTGATCTGGTTCTCTTCTTTGCTCTGTGTTCTTATTCTGGAATGCCAAATCTTTCTGCATCATGAATGAGCTCTCTATCCCATACAGGTTTCCTCTTGTGAGAGTTATCCTCACGGGGTGGATCTACAGGTTCTTGTGGATCTTCAAACTCACGAACAGCTTCTGGAACTGCTTCAGTCATGGTAGTGTCCTGAAATCTTGTTTCCTTAGGTTCTTCATAAACCTCGGTAGGTGCCTTTCTTGATTTGATGAATGCTGAGTTTTCATCAAATGTTACATCCCTACTAACATCAATTTTCTTGAACCCTGGAAAGTATATTCTGTAAGCCTTCGAGCTTTCACTATAACCCACAAAGATGCCCTTCTTTCCTGAAGGATCTAGTTTAGTCCTCTTCTCTTTTGGGCCATGAGTATATACTGGACAACCAAATATTCTGAGATGGCTGACTTAAGGTTTCTTACCAGAAAAGACCTCTTCTGGTGTCTTGTTGTCCAAAATCTTGTGAGGTGTTCTGTTCTGCACATATACAGCTGTTCTAGCTGCTTCTGCCCATAGATGCATAGGAAGATCCTGGTCATGCAACATTGCCCTTGCTGCTTCCATGATAGTTCTGTTCTTCCTTTCTGCAACTCCATTCTGTTGAGGATTATAAGGAGCAGTCAACTCCCTCTTAATCCCTGAATCACTGCAAAGCTTCTTGAAGTCATTTGAGGTGAATTCTCCACCATTGTCAGATCTGAATGTCTTGATTTTCTTGTCAGTTTGATTCTCCATCAAGGTTTTGAATTCCTTGAATTTATTAAGCACCTCATCTTTTCCCTTCAAGAAGTATACCCAAGTCTTCCTGGAGAAGTCATCGATAAATGATACATAGTAAACATACCCACTTAGGGAGCTGGATGACATAGGGCCACATACATCTGAGTGGATGATTTCCAGGATGTCTTTTGCCTTGCTTTCAATGCTTGGGAAAGCCTTCTTAATGTTCTTACCTTTTGCACATCCTTTGCAAACACCTTCATGTTTGGTCTTGATTTCAGGAAGACCCTCTACTGCCTTGCTTGTAATTGGAAGTGCCCTATAGTGCATATGAGCAAGTCTTCTATGCCAAAGTTCACTTGGCTCCATGGATTCATGTACCATGGCATGTTCAGGTTGTCCCTTTAATTTATACAAGCCTCCCTCTTTCTCTCCAATCACTACTGCATCATCTATGGTCTTTCCCTTTGGCCACATTAGGACTTGGCCATCCACAAATGCAACCCTCATACCTTTTGCATCCAATGCAGAGATGGAGAGTAAGTTCTTCTTGAGCCCAGGTACATAAAGTACTTCTTTCATCTTTAATGATTTTCCAGAATCTAGGTTGTAGGAGGCTTCACCACTTCCTTTGATTGGGTATTGATAATCATCCCCAAGTTTCACCTTATGGGGTGATTCATGTTCAGATAGGTTCACAAAGGATTCTTTAAACCCAGTCATGTGTTTGGAAGCCCCACTATCAATCAACCAATCATTACATCCATGGGAGATGGTACTTGTAAGAGCAGAAATTAGAACATATTCTTCTTCACTTGATGAGTCATCATCACTACTACTTTCTGTCCTAGCCTTCTTCTTTGGAGGTTCATCATCTTCGGCAGCATGAGCATGAAACCTTCTTTTGCTGCCCTTCTTCTTCTTACTGGAGTTGTTGTTATTATCCCTTTTGTTCTTGGGACAATCTGAAGCAAAGTGACCCTTCTCATTGCATGTGAAGCATCTTAGGTCCTTCTTACTCTTTTGATGGAATCTTTTGTGGTGAGAGTGATCCTTCTTGGTTTTGCTTCTTTTGGTGTGAGCTGCAAGAGCTTGATCTTCTCCTCCCATCTTTTCCTCACGAGCTATGAGTCTAGCTTCTTCTTGAGAGCATTCTTCCCTCAATCTGTTGAAGGAGATCAATTTCTTCCTTGCACAAATTCCTTGAATAAAGAAATCCCATGACCTGGGTAGGCCATTTAGAGTGGTCATCACCACTTCACCATTCTCCACCATTTCATCTACTGCTTCTAATTGTTCCTTGATATGGGAGACCCTTGAAAAGTAAGATTGAATGGTTTCTCCATTCTGAAACTTCACTGCTTTCAATTGGTTCCGCAGGGTCATCTTCCGATTTATGTTCTTTCCTTCAAATAGCTTGGTCAAAGATTCAAACATCTCTTTGGGTGTCCTAAGAGAAGACACATGAGGTATGAGATGGTCTTTGATAGAATCAACAATGATTCTCTTTGCCTTGACCAAGTTCTTCTTGTGCAATGCCTTGGCTTCTTCATCCTCTGGGATAGGGATGTCTTCTTTCACATATGAGTCCAACTCATTCTCTTCCAGGATTAACCCAATCCTATACTTCCAGGCTCGGAAGTTATCAGCCCCTTCAAGCTTATCCTCAAGCTTAGTGTGGAGAGACATCTTTAAGAGTACTTCAAATGGAAATAGAAAATATTTAGGACTTACCACTTGAAGTGCTGAAAACTGGATCTGGTCCCGGATTAGGGTTTGTCAGAGAAACCCTAAAAATTCAAAATGTGAATTTCAAAATTCCGAAAGGATAGAAAGATGCGCCTTGGAGAGCTGATCAGCCTAGTGCATTCAGAATTTGAGATCAGCAAAGTCTTTCCCTTCAAAATTGCCTTTTTGTCCTCTCGGGTTCACCGGGGAGAGCCCTGAATTAGGGTTTGAGTTTCCCAGAGATCTACCCAGCCAAAAATCTCGATCCAAAGCTCTAACCTTCGATTTTTGCAAGTAGCTTCCAGCTGTGCCTTCAGTTTCCAGAAATTCCTATTTTTGTGGAAACCCTAATTTTTAGGGCCAAATCTGAAAATGCTCAGAACTGAATTCTGATTGGACAGATAGATGTGCCTTGATGAGTAGATCCAATCTACTATACTGAATTTCAAAAATCTGTGGAGAGAAACCCAATAAACAAGGAATACAAGCTTCCGTCACTGCAAAATGTCTTCTTCTCAGTTAAGCTCTGATACCATGTTAAATTTTTAGTATTAAATCACAATACTATAGGATCTTTGTTGAGAGAATAACATCTACAGTATATCAATGCATGACAATCATAATATGACAAGCATCACAAGCATCACAAGAATCAAAAGCATAGAGACAAGAGACACAGAGTTTCCGTGGGGAAAACCCTAAGGTGAAAAACCCCACAACTTCCTCAGAGATAGAGAGAGCAATGGCTCAACCAAAATACAACCAAATAACACTGAGATAGTCTCCTAGCAGATGATCCTCCTCCTCCTCACTAGTGCGCCACTTTTCAGAGAGAGAGTGAGTTACTTTTCCGAGTGAGTAAAATAGAGATCTCCTATCTCTATTTATACTCACCTTTTTGCCCAGTGACCTACTGGGGCCAACTTGTCTACTTGGATACATCCACATTATATTATATATTAATTAGGGCTGACCCCATAAGGTGGTCTAATAACCCATCGGCAAGTACACACACTTGCGACACTTGTCAATCCACATGACGACACTTCCTTATAGAGGAATAACACATCTCTTATAAGGGTACAATAAATATATATATAATACACAGATGAAATACATTCCGAAGTTACATATACATCAACAAGTAAATCATTAATTGCAGCAAGAAAACATAGCATCATTCATATATTGCAACATGCATTATCATAAGAGAAGAGAAGATACACAGGAATTTCACGAAACAGCTCTGTCATATCATATTAACTCCGCAAAATCTAGATACAATATCTCCGCAAAACACAGATCTCGCAGATAACTCTTGATCTCCAATTACAAACACATATATTTTCCCGATCAGATTATTCAACATATACAACTCTATGACTTTATATAGGCTTCCTTGTTTACATTGCTTGTCCACTTACTAACAACTTCCTAACCGACACTTTGAGAAAATGACCCAAAAATCCACATATCGCGGTATATTTGACCCAAAAATCCACATATCGCGGTATATTTGACCCAAAAATCCACATATCGCGGTATATTTGACCCAAAAATACATAAAATATTCTCCTTTCTGCCCAGCTTTCCGCCTTCCGCAATACCTTCTCACTTGTCGCAGCATCCGCGATGTTGCGATGCTAACTTACCAAACCTCCTACCAACAAGGATATGGTGTCTCAAACACAACATATCACAATAAAATCGAGATCTAAAGCTACAACTTTCTCTAATTGTGCATGAAAATGATGAAATACCGTAGATCCAAAACAAAATTTGACTAATTAAAGTTTTGTTTTCAGTTTTGGAGGGAAATTGTTTTCAACATATCTCAAACTGTAATGTTTATTTTTTTTTCAATGGAAATGTTTTAAAGTGATATTTTCAAATGTCATAATTGAGATTTGGTTCCAAGTTTCATATAAGCAAGTGTAGGAGAGTCAAAAATTAAAGGGCCTTAAGGTTCTTTAAATAAATATTTATGTTTTTTTTTCAATTTGCACTATTTGCAAACTATGAAATGAATCAAAATTATTTAAAGATCAGTCATAATCCTATCCAATTATGGATCTATAAGAAAAATATGACCTTAAGAAAATGAATCTACCACCAATTGTAATACAAATTTGAAAAAAGTCAATTTAAGCCATTTTTAAAGGTTTTGGGAGGAAAATTGCCAATCTAAAGATCTTAACCCAAACTCTTCAAAAAATTTCAAAATTTTTCAAAGTTAGTGATAAAATGATATTAAAATATTTATAATCCTTAAGAAGGTATGCAAATGTAAAAATATAGGCACCAAACATCCCCAAAACAAAGAGATCTCAAAACTAGTTCATAATTCATGCAAATCTGAAACAAGGAGGTTTTAAAGCTTACAAAAGTTTGAAAATATCCCAAATATTTGGCTAAGGAGGATCAAAATGAGGTATGCACTTTGATTTCAAGTATTCCTAATCCCATACAAGAAGAAAAGATCAGAAAAACAGAGGAAAGAAGGAAGAATGGGGCACAAATCTCAAGAAAAACCTTCAATGCACTCTTTGGCAAAGGAAGGTGAGATCTAGCTCATCTTTGAAGTTTTTAAGAGTGTAGGAGTGGGTATAGGCCATTTTTTAGCCTATAAACCTGTACCATAGGTTCTTTAAGGGATATTAAGGCATTCTTAGAGAATATATGAAAGTTTAGAACACCAAAAATGAAGAAATTTTCAAGAAAAACCCTTCAATGCACTCTCTATCAAAGGAGGTTGAAATCTATCTTCATCTTTGAATTTTTTGGGAGGATAGGAGTGGACCTAGGCCATTTTTGAGCCTATAAACCTGTAGTATAGTTTCTTGAAGGGATCTTAAGGAAAATATTGAGTATATTTGAAAGGTTAGAACACCAAAAATGAATAAATTTGCAAGAAAAATAAAAAATGTTCAAGAAAAATCAACTTGTAAGGTCACCAATCTGATAATAGATTTTAAGTTCATGTTAGATCTACTTTAAACATGCTATATTACTATGAAATTCTAAGTTCCAATGTCATATATGAAACAATTAACTAAAATTCCTTAACATCTTAGCCATTTTCGAATTCAAACTAAACTTGATAAGAAAAACTCAAACTCTTAAATGGAAGGAAAATTGAATCATTTCATTAATAGCAATGAAGAAGATACATACTTACAATGCTTGAGATGCATCCCTCCTCCTTTTCCACGAGATTTCCTTTCTCCACCCTTGCCTTTGATGAAGAAGCCAATCTTTCCAATCCTCCAAATTGTTAAGATTCAATATGCTAAGATAGATAACATCAGTATTCAATTCAATTTCACAACAATAGCATATACATGATCACTGAAAGAATAACAAGCACAACATAAACCCAAGAGACAGATTTATCCTAGGAAACCCTCATGGGGTAGAAAACCCAACAGAACTTCCTCAATATAGATGATCAACAAGTACAAATATTAAATCCCCAAACATGAGCTCCTTCTCCTCCTTTTCAGATCTCTCTCTCTCCTATGTGAGTTCACAAGTGAGTGAGTGTGCTAAATGAGGAACATACCTCCTCTATTTATACTTTACTTTCACTTGATTTTTTCCCTAACTAGGTCAGCCCCAACAACTTAACCACTCAACTTAGTGCTCACTGGGCCGACTCCTCTATGGGACTTAAACACCCCATTAAAATTGACTCAAGGGAAACTATTGCTCCGACTCACATGGGAGGTTTTACATCAATGAATTTACATTGTTAAATATAATAATAACATCCCAACGGAGGAATAAAACATCTCCAAATGAATAATAATAATAAAGTAAAAATAGAATATTCTTTGAAGTTGCAATATTTCAACACTCCCCCTTAACGAGAAGGATATTCTAATTACATATGCAGGAGCAATGAGTCATCAAATACATAACAGTGATACATCTATAAATCATTGGATGTTTTCTTCAATCGTCATCAGTAACTCGAACAGCTACTGGAACATCTTCAATATCTTCAATATTGGAACATAAACATCTTCAGTACTGAGTCTTCATCTTCTACAACACTCGATCACTCGATTGTCTATAGCAACATATGGATCTCCTGATCAACAACATCATCATCTGGATCTCTCGATCAACAACATCATCTGGATCTCTCGATCAATAGCATCATCATCTGGATATCCCAATCAACGACATCATATGGATCTCTCGATCAATAGCATCATCATATGGATCTATCGATCAACAACATCATCATATGGATTTCCCGATCAACAGCATCATCTGGATCTCTCTATCAACAACATCATCATCTTGATCTCTCAATCAAAAGAATCATCTGGATCTCTCAATCAACAACATCATCATCTTGATCTCTCAATCAAAAGAATCATCTGGATCTCTCGATCAATAGCATCATCATCTAGATCTCTCGATCAACAGCATCATCATCTGGATCTCCCGATCAACAACATCATCATCTAGATCTTTCGACAACAACATCATCAACATCATAATCTGCAACACACATGATCCAATTACAGGATGATCAATCCCTCTCACTTTAGGACATAATTCCAAGGATGATACAATCCTGATCCAGTTAAGGGATGATCAATCCCTATTAATTTAAGACACCATATCATGTCTAGGGAAGACGCAATCCACTCGTCAACTTAGACAATGTCTAAGGACCACTTCTCGAAGACATAGGTCTCTGGATCCATTTAGGACTAAAGTCCAAGGATGATGCAACCCACTCATCTACTTAGACAAAGTCTAAGGACCACTTCTCGAAGACACAGGTCTCTGGATCCATTTAGGACTAAAGTCCATGGATGATACAATCCACTCATCCACTTAGACAAAGTCTAAGGACCATTTCTCGAAGACACAGGTCTCCAGATCCATTTAAGACTAAAGTCCAGGAATGATGCAACCCACTCATCTACTTAGACAAAGTCTAAGGACCACTTCTCGAAGACACAGGTCTCCGGATACATTTAGGACTAAATTCTAGGGATGATACAACCTAATCGTCTACTTAGACAAAGTCTAAGGACCACTCATGACCTCATCATCGATACAAGTATCCTCATCATCGACCTCATCGTTGGTACAGGAATCCTCATCATCAACCTCATCGTCGGTACAAGCATCCTCATCATCGATACAGGTATCCTCATCATCGATACAAGTATCCTCATCATCAATACAGGTATCCTCATCATCGATAAAAGTATCCTCATCATTGATACAAGTATCCTCATCATCGATACAAGTATCCTCATCATCTATACAAGTATCATCGTCACCAATACATGTATCCTCGTCATCGACCTCATCGTCGATCCAAATATCATCATTGAGCATATTACTCCCCCTTTCGAGGAGGGCCCTTTTGAATTACACCAAGCTTGTCTCAGAAATACTCAAACTTTACACGAGACAAAGGTTTGGTCAATATATCAACAACTTGCTCATCAGTGCTCATATACTTGAGCTTTATAGCTCCTTTCTGCACCATATCCCGTATATATAAATATCATATCTCTATGTGCTTTGAATTATCATGGAACACTGGATTCTCTATCATCTTGATACAACTCTGGTTGTCACACACAATCACAGTGGAGTCCATCTCTAAGTGAAATAGTTTTGAAAACAGCTTCCGAAGCCATATGGCTTCACAACTAGCAGAGAAAGCTGCTATATATTCCACTTCAGCTGTGCTAAGAGCCACACTGGACTGCTTCGTGTTAAACCATGATATCATAGCAGATCCCAGACAATAAATCCACCCGATGTGCTCTTTTTGTCTGAGACACTTCCAGCCCAATCTGCACTTGTATAACCATATAGTCTGAAGTCATGATCTCCAAGATAATATATACCAAAGTCTATCATACCTTTTAGGTACGTCATCACATGCTTTGTAGCTACCAAGTGAACACATATAGGCTCAACT